>CM032452.1:117280368-117395368 GCA_019049505.1 Pachyrhynchus sulphureomaculatus | reverse complement strand
TATACTCTGCAATATGTCCAAACCTGAATAAATTTTTGAAAGTGCATTTTGTATTTCCCCTGAAGATAAAACTTTCTCTTCTACTTGTTCTTCCTCATCGTAGATAGGATTATTCTGTAACTCGATCAGATCTTCATTGCTAATAGGATCGTCGTGCGTTGCTACAAGTTCTACGAGATCTTCTACCGTGACATCTTCAAGTTCAGACCCCTCAATCATTGCAGCAATGTCTTCAAGCACTTGTCTCTGCATCTGGACAATTCTTCTAGGTGCTTCCACTACATCTGGCCAAAGATTACGCCACACCCCATTCATACAACTCATTTTAACTTCCTTCCAAGCCTCTTCTATGTTGTGAATAGACTTCATAATGTTGTATGACTTCCACCACTCTCGCATAGACTGTCTTCCTTCCCCGTCAGTTTCATGAATTAGTTGGCTAAAAGTGCGGCGATGGTAATAAGCTTTGAAGTTTGCTATTGCTCCCTGGTCCATAGGTTGTAATATTGACGTAGTGTTTGGTGGAAGGAACTTTACGTACACTTTTAAGTCTCTGGGCGTATCAAGTGAGGTTGGATGTCCTGGGGCATTGTCTAAGAGTAATATAACTTTAGGTTCAAGCCCATTTCTGTCACAGTATGATTTGACTGATGGGCAAAAACTATTAGAATACCATTCTTGAAAAATTTCCCGTGTAACCCACGCCTTTCTGTTTGATCGCCACACAACTGGTAGACTTGTCTTGTCTGTGCCTCGCATTGCACGGGGTGTTTCTGAATGGTACACTAGTAAAGGTTTCAGTTTGAAATCACCAGTGGCATTACCACCCAGCAGAAGTGTTAGTCGATCTTTCGCAGCTTTGAAACCACTGGCTTGACGTTCTTCCTTAGAAATGAATGTTCGAGATGGCATTTTTTTCCAGTAAAGTGCGGTCTCATCAACATTGAAGATGAGACAAGCAGGAATTTTCTCTCGTCTAACGAAGTCTTGAAACTTGTCTGGAAACTCAGCTGCAGCTTGAATGTCCGCGCTGGCCGCCTCGCCTGTTATGTGGATATTGTGAAGATTAGAACGCTGCTTGAACCGATGGAACCAGCCTCTGCTGGCAGCAAAAGTCGGAGTGGCACTCCCTTCTCCTTCTTTTGTTTTCAGCATCTCATACAAAGATTTTGCTTTTGTGCATATGAGATCTTGACTTAGTGGTGTGTTCTTCTTATTCAAATCTTCGATCCAGACTGACAGTAATTTCTCCATTCTTTCTAAGATAGATGATCTCGAACGAGAAAGTTTTGTTGCACTTATAGGTGTTGAACCTTCGCTGGAGATTTTAATTTTTTCCCGATTTTTATAAATCGTTCTCACAGTCGATTCTGAGAGTCCAAAATCTCTCCCAACAATTGTTGCTTTGCCTCCATTTTCCATTCTTCTTAACACTTTCATCTTCAATTCCAAAGTGACGCTTTTACGCTCTTTTTTCTTTACAGGCGGCATTTTTAACGTAGGGTTAAATTATGTATGTATGTATCTCCAATAAATATTAAAACAAAACTGCCAGCCGACCGAACTAACATTACGGAACAAATGAACACACGAAACGAACGAGGAAATCCCCATAGAACAAAGTCGAAGGACAGGGAATTCCCAATTCTTCAAAGAGAATATTCAGAGAAAGCGGGGATCCCCCCGCGACCATAGAGAAGTTAATGACTACATGAGCGCGAAATTTGAAATTCGCGTTATAGTGAAACCGCGCGTAACGGGGTCGCGCTAAGCGGGTTATTACTGTATATATATATATATATATATATATATATATATATATATATATATATATATATATATATATATAAATTGCTGAATAAAAATATTAAATACTTGGCGCTTTTCATCCATAAATCAGGCAATGAAACAGTAATTTATTTTGACAAATCCATGATTAATTAGGGTCATCAAGATCATGTTACGTTAAATGTTATTAATGATTTTGGCAAATATCCACCTTTCAATAACTCATTAGAGGTCGTATTTTAAATGATGTAGATCGTGACATTTACGTAAATAATAAATGGTTTACTTTTGCGTGTTAGATAGTAATAATGGCATCATCCACGGTTAGATCTGTTTCTAAAAATGAATTAGATAGAATTTTATCGGTTTCATGCTCCGCTTTAAAAATAAAATTCAACGTCACCAGATTCAAACTCGAATATACTGTAAAAAGTTTCAAAATTGCCGATATATTAAAATTAAGAAAAAATTAAATCGTTTTAGCAAAACAAGAAATAACTAGACTTTCGCTAAACAAGGCAGTATTTTGCAAGAATCATAAAATTTCGAGACAAAGAAACATGTCTTGATCATGACTAATTCCGATTAAAAATTTTCGAGACACTCTATACCCTACTGCTTTCTTTACGTCACATTCTTGCCCGAATTTTTCCGTACAAATTCCAGAAATATCGAAAAGACAAACGATGAAAAATAAGGTGAGTCACTTACATTCGTAGTTGCGAAATCGTCGGAATGGTCCCTCTTCCCTCCACCAGGATTTTCACGTGGTCGATGCCCTTTGTGCCAAATTCTTCCTGAAAAATATAATTGTTTTCGCTAAGTTTTCAGTTTTCATAACAGAATCGTGCTGAAATTGCTGAAAACTAATCGATATAATATGGCGGATTTAAAATAGATAAAAGGAGGCTAATTAATCAAAATTTTTTAAGAATCATAGTGTTTACATTAACAGTATAATTTACACCCCCCTATCTATAAAGAAACCTAACACAGAGCTCGCATAGATATATAGATAGATAGACAAATGTATATTTCGTGGTGTATACACATAATATTTATACACATCAAGAATACAGAAAAAAATAAAATAAATTTTAATAAAAAATATAACATATACGACAGTCGTTCCAGAACTTCTCGGTCTAACAAAAAAATGCAATATTAAAGAGGTTTTTTATTATTTTTCTACATAGGCACCTTGCAATCTGCTACATTTAGTTCAACAACTGTCCAACGTTTTAATGACGTCATTATAATAAGAAAAAATTCACTGGAATTATGTTTAAACAAGTTTAAACACCCTTGAGATATCTTCATTCGAATGCATTTTCGGTCAATTGTTAACAAACGCTGCACTGATCGATCAAAAAGCTTCCTCATACAACACGAAAATGGCATCCCACAAGCTTCTATGCTCTAGACCAGGGGTGCTCAAACTTGAACTGCTGGCGATCTACCTCAAAATTGTTAGACTACGATCGATCGACTCTGAGAGGCTGCAAGTAAGTGTGATACTGGATTGTCGTCTAGGTAGGGTGTATCGTGGCATAGATATTAGTTTTCCGCACAATATGCATTTTTTTAGTCAAGGTGAGTGTAGGTCTGCTCTAAAATGTCAATGAAAAAACTCATAATTATTCAAAATTGCGAGTTTATTGATTCTTACAAAACAAACGAGTTCTAGTGTCTAAACTTAACTAAAGAGTGACTTTGGATGTTGAAGCGTGGTACTGCATGTCCTCAGCATACTTTTCATAAGATGGTACGTAATTACCGAGTGCTAATCGCAAGCATGATGACATATGTTCGTCAGTTAGTCGATTGCGATATTTTGACTTAATTATCTTCATTTCAGAAAATGCAGACTTGCACAAGTAAGTTGACCCAAACATTGCCGTGAGTTGAAGGGCGATTTGCCTTAGATTCGGATATTTATCTTCAGATATAAAACACCAGAATTTTGTATCAGATGCTGTGGCTTTGAGATGTATATCTGATATAATCTGCACTAACTCATTTTCCACAGAACATGAGTCCATGTTAAACTGACTTGCTATTTCAGTAGCTAATTCCTCAATGTTTTTACACGAAAAAGGATAACTCATAAATGATGCGATATTTGCCAATTTACTGAAATCATAAAAACGTATTTCGAATTGGCCCAAAATATTTGATAATTCTGCCTCATAAATATCATAATTCAACTGAGAAATCCTTGCTTTCAAAGACGGAAAATTTTTCAGATCCTTTCTTTTCAGCTGATCTATCATAAGTTGTAATTTACTTTTGAATGCGTTTATTGCGCTAATCATCTCTGCCATGTCCTGACGCATGACTTTAACACGCCTTGTGACAGTCGGACGAGATAGCTGAAGTTCTCTAATAGCAGACATAACCTCTGTTTTATTTTTAAAATCTTCAAATAAAGTCTCACCCGCTTCAATAAATGCTTCCTTCACAACCAATCCATCATCAAATGGTTTCTTGTGTTTCGCCAATATATAAGATATTTTAAATGACGCGATCGTTGCAGCTTTTGATTATTTGGCTAGTCTTGTGAACATAGTTTATTCTTTTTTCAAACAAGTTATCAAATCACGTACTTTTCGTTTTCTTAATTCACTCTGTGACGGAAAATCCTTTTCATAGTTTTTATGAACCGTTTTATGATGCCTCTCTAAGTTCTCACGCTTAGGTATTGCAACTGACGCACGGCAAATGAGACAAATGCACTTATCCTTTACCATACAAAAGAAAAATTCTTCCTCCCAATCGTTATTAAAATGATAAGTTTTACTTTTCTTCGCCGCACTCATTTTGGACTATTTATTAATAAACTTTGTATCGATGTATCGCCTTCAAGTTACAACTCAGACTGACTCATATTCCTGCAGGCGCAACATTTATATCGGCGCGAACGAAGTCTCGAATGTTCCCGTCAAACACGCCGCCCGAAGTTTCTAGAAAAATCGGCGGGAATTAAAAACGCGGCTTTTCTTTGACAAGTACCGCGCGTTCCTTTGATAAAGCCATCTTTTGCCGCTAGCAGGGGGTTATTACGATAAAAGAAAGTGATGAGGGGGTTATTCTGGCCTAATTGTGGATCGAATAAATTTTAGTAGTTTTATTGATTACATTTTGTTTTAGTTACCTAAAACAAAATCTGTGAATAGTTCTATACCGGAATTTTTTTCTCTAGATCGACTCAAAAAGCACTCGCGATCGACCGTTTGAGCACCCCTGCTCTAGACGTCTCTCGAGGAACAGTTAAAATAGTTATTCCAGCGCCAATCTTTGGGTCCTTCGTTACCACAACATTGTAATTGAAAATTTTGTCTCAGAAGATAAGTTGAAAGCCGATGTAGCGTTGTCCTTTAAAGCACAAACAAAAGAATTTTTTTGGATGGTCGGTGTATAATATATATATACCAGGTGTACAAGTATGAAATGCGGATTTTTTTTTCTAAAAAAACATGTTAAATTCCGAAGAATGATAAGAAGTGCTTTATTCAAAGTATGCTCCATTACTTGTTATACATTTTTCCCATCTTTCGAGCAATTTGTGAATACCGCGCCAGTAAAAATCTTCCCCTTTTGCTGCGAACCATTTATCAAGCCATTTTTTCACATGTTCGTACGAACCAAAGCGGTACTCAGCAAGTGCGTGACCCATCGATGCAAACAAGTGGTAATCGGAAAGAGCCAAGTCTGGTGAATAAACCGCATGGGGTAGAAAAATTAATGCTGTTCGCGAATGCTCTTTGTTCGGTATAAATTTCGACATACTGAACACAACAACACAACACTATGCACACACTTTTCCAATTTATCACTCGTGCGCGTCTGATACTTGTTGATGACACAACAAAATGGCGCAGTGTCAAATCTTTATAGCACAAATTGCATTGGTGCACCATCTGTTGTCTGAAATTCGCATTTCATACTTGTACACTGGTATATATGTGTATATATATATATATATATATATATATATATATATATATATATATATATACATATATATATATATATATATATATATATATATATATATATATATATATATATATATATATATATATATATATATATATATATATATATATATATATATATATATATATATATATATATATATATATATATACCATATTAAAATTCCGGGTTTCAATCCGTTTGTTTAACAATGAATTTGCACGACGTTTCGCCAAAATCTCATTTGGCATTTTCAAACTACTCTTACTGCTGCTAGTCGATACTGTGATCTTGTTAGTGCTGCCACTGGAAGCTAAGTGCAGTTAGCTTCGAGCGGCAGCAGCAGCAGATCACAGTATCGAGTAGCAGCAGCTGCAGCAAGAGCACTGAAAATGCCAAATGAGATTTTGGAGAAACCTCGTGCAAATTGATTGTTAGATGAACGAATTGAAACCCGGAATTTTAATGTAGTACATTCCACCATCCGTGAAAACCTCTATTGTAACATACATACAAACATACATACATATATTATATATATATATATATATATATATATATATATATATATATATATATATATATATATACGATACGAGGCTGGTTTGAAAAGTCCGAGAGATGGCACCACCGGCGCGTATCGAGGTCATGTTTAGTTAGTAACATCTCTTGAATGAACGCACACCAAGTTTCAGCCATATTGGTCTATTTCTTTGTGTTTGGCATTCGTGTGAATCAAGGAAGTCTAGTGATTTTCAAGAAATGGACGAAAAAGAATTTCGTGTGGTGATTAAAATTTACTTTATGTAAGGCAAAACGCCTCAGGAGACTAAAGAGAAGCTTGATAAATATTATGGTGACTCTGCACCTTCGATTAGAACAGTTTATAAGTGGTTTCAAAATTTTCGGACTGGCCATATGGGCACAAGTGACGCTAAACGTTCTGGACGGCCTGTGGAGGTTACGACTCCAGAAATCATTGATCAAATCCATGATATGGTCATGGATGACAGAAGAGTTAAGGTGCGTGAGATTGCTAGTACTGTGGGCATCTCGACTGAACGGGTACATAATATTTTGCATAAACATTTGGACATGAGAAAGCTATCCGCAAGATGGGTGCCGCGATTGCTCACGTTTGACCAAAAACGGAATCGTGTGAAGTGTTGCAAGAATGGTTTGCAGCTGTTCCAGAAGAATCCGGAGGACTTTAAGCGTCGTTTCATCACTGTGGATGAAACATGGATACATTACTATACTCCTGAGACCAAACAACAATCTAAACAATGGGTTACCAAGGGGGAATCTGCACCAAAAAAGGCGAAGACCGTTCCTTCGGCCGGAAAGGTTGTGGCGACTGTCTTTTGGGATTCGCAAGGGATAATCCCCATCGACTAACTGGAAAAGGGTAAAACTATTACAGGTGAATATTATTCATCATTATTGGACCGTTTGAAAACCGAGCTGCAAGAAAAACGCCCGCGATTGGCCCACAAGAAAGTCCTTTTCCATCACGACAACGCACCAGCACACACCTCAGCAGTTGTGGTCGCAAAATTAATGGAAATAGGATTCCAACTCGTTTTACATCCCCCCTATTCTCCAGATTTGGCTCCCTCGGACTACTATTTGTTCCCCAATTTGAAGAAATGGCTGGCGGGACAAAGATTTTATTCAAACGAGGAGGTGATTGCAGACACTAATGGATATTTTGCAGACTTGGACAAATCCTATTATTCGGAAGGGATCAACAAACTAGAACATCGTTGGACGAAGTGTATAAGCCTAAAAGGAGACTATGTCGAAAAAATAAAAAAGGTTTACCCCAAACACATAAGTAGTTTTTATTTTTGCACGGACTTTTCAAACCAGCCTCGTATATATATTAGCTTTTATTTAAAATCAAATTATCTTTGGTAATTTCGGAAATAATCACTTTTATTAACAATTCGCAATTCGATATCTAACAAAGCTGGCCGTTTCTGGCTCTTTAAACACAAAATAGTTCCTACAAAAAATATTGGTTACATAAACATCATTCTAAATAATATATGACCACATATCAATAATATAAAATAAACTCAATGGTTCCGTCATTCGATACAGTAAATAAACAGTATAATTTAATCTAGGTAATGTAAACAAGCCAACCTAGCCTGCCTGAAAGCGATTATTAATAATCTACTTCTTATTTTACATCTTCGGCCTATTCTGCAAATTCGTTGTTTTTGACCAGGCCAGTAACGGGGGTTTTTCCATACAGTAAAGGTTAAAAAAAAATTGTTTTTGTTATCTTGGCCAAAATGACTTTTGGCGCCCACCTCATTGGATTTTTAGTATAATTATACAATCAATAACTAGCGCAAAATCATGACGAATCTTTTGAGTCTTTCTAGACAAAGAGCAAACCATTAAAAAACAAAACCAGAAGTATTTGTAATGTCGAAGAAACTGAATAGAACGAAGGGACGATTGCATGTCTGTTAGTCGCCCGTTATCAAACCTTTTTACGACTTTTTAAAAAAGAGCATTTAGGAAAACCACTCAGAACGGGACATAAAATATATCTTCCTATGGACTGTTTTATATGGTCTATTTATTTCCCAAAGTATTTTAATAAACTAATTTCACGCTGAGGAATTAAAACAACTCTAATAGACCGGAGCGATGATATATCTCGAAAAAGGTATTTATATCAGACAGATTTATAATAGGGAATATCAGCAACTTGATATGCACGTAAAACATTATTTCTTGTTGTACCAGTCTACATATTTTTTTACTCGCTTTAAGTTTTTTTTTTATAAGCACAACCCACGCGCTACAGGTAGATCTCTAAATGGCTACATACGAGGTTGATAAGTCTGATAAATTTCTGACATAGCAGAAAATTTTGTTAAGCGGCATGACTGTCGGAAAGCGTAATTTTTGTAACAGTTGTGTTCAAAATCTCAAACAGATGCAACGCGCAGTTGTTTATTAGCAGCTATCGTAAATGATCGGTGGTGCACGTTTCGTAGAAATAAATAAAGTGGAGTATCATATTGTAATAAAACATTTTTATTTCAAAAAGAGGACTGCGGCGCAGACAGAAACTGAATTAAAGGAAGTTCATGGAGACTCTGCATCAACGCTCAAGACCATTAGGATTTGGAGATGACACATAGTGGAGGCAAAAGTAGTAAAATTTTCATGATTTTTGAATACGGCTTGGAAATCGATTTAACTACTTTAAAACAGTACCAACATAATGTAAACGAGTTTTCTCAGCCTAATTTTGACCGCAAGGCAATGGTTTTTTTTTTACGGGTAACTTCTGTTCAATTCGATATTATTTATTTACATTGTAACCTTCTCAATTGTCCTCTGTTTGAGGCATCTTTTTTTTCTTTTTGTACCCTGTGAGAAGTTGTTTGTCCCACGCTTGAGCGCAATTTTGTACCGTTTGAATATTGGATGCCCCAAGCTTGAGCACAATTTTCTTGCAGCCCCGCTTTAATTTCTGATAATGAATCGAGTGAATCCTGATTTTAAAAGAACTAAAGAAATTAAACACACACTAGCTCAGTTTTCTTTGGTAGAGAGATATGGGTAAGAGATAATTTTTGTACGTCTTTTTTGGAATTATATTCTATTTTTAAGGAAACCTCAGCTGTACGACTTTTTGGGCACCATTCATTTTAAAATAGAAAGGATCTAACTTCAACTAAAAAAATGAAAAAATACTGAAAGGGTGTACTGTTGGTAAATAAAAAATCAGTTTGGTACAGCCGTTCTTATCCTGAAAAGTAAGATAGGTATTCAGTGAGACACTAGCTTTAATCAACGAAAAGAAAATTTATTCAAGTTTTTAAAGATAAAAAGTTCTAACCTTTGCAGTTTTACAGGATTAAAAAAAATTTTAGCCTAACTGGTAGTTATGTCATTTAAATTCTAAACTCTGACTACTCCCGAAGACGGAAAATAGTGCTTTTCACTTCACTTTTTAGTCAGTTCATATTGCTGTCAAGGCACTACTCAGGGATAAGTCTATGGGAGGATGTTTTGGTAACTTACTGTTTTTATTTTCGGCCTCGATGGAACACGACCGATTTCACACTTTTCTCGTAAACACTTAGAGAGCCCACTACGGCTTTTCGTTATAAAACTGGTGCATTATTTAGCTCTCATGTTTGTTGTAATGAGCCTTTACTGCAGCTCACTCGAAGGAAGCTCTTTGGCGGCTTCGATGAAAATTCCGCCTGGCTGCGGCTTGATGGTACTCAGCCACCACAGTAGTTCCTTGGTCCCTTAAATAAGTCGTCGCCTTCTCTCGGTCATCTCGCGACGCCGGAACCAAAAATCCGGATACACATTTTCAACCAATCGGCGTGCCGATAGATTTGGTCAGAAACCCGCACCGCACACTAATACACCGAACGGCTTGGAATCTCTTATTACTATACCGTTCGATACAAAAATGAAAATAAGTACAATTTGAAGTGAAAAATCAGTAACATTACATGGTCTTAAAATCTAGGAAAAAATGAATGTTACAACATATTTATTCATTTATTTATTAACGGCGTTGCGCCAGTTTACACAATTATAAACATAATTAAAACAACTAAACATAATAAAAATCATAAACATACCCAGAACTCAACATCACAAGATCATTAAAACTAGTTTCACAGCAAGCAAATATCACAACTTTTTAACAATCAATTTAAAACTATCAATGGAGCCATGAATCCTGAGATCGAACTGATTCAAATGCCTCATTATTCTGGACATCGGTCCATAATAGCCATGATTAGTCGCATGAAAGGGAATACCAAACAGGTCTCTGTCTCTAGTGCGACGAGAAACATTAAATGTTAACTTGTCCAAGAGATAGGGACAATCAACCAGCCCATTTATTAACTTAAAAGCCAGAAGCAGGCCACAATGGAGTCTTCTAGTCTCCAGGGTCGAAATACCCAAAATGCCTCTAAGGTCGTGGTGGTCTATATGGTAACCATCTAGAGGTATGGCCAATTTAGAAGCACAAGTCCGCAGAAACCGGCGCTGCACCGCCTCAATCGCTTTTATATATACATTGTAATGAGGAGACCATACCAATTCGATATTACGGCTTACATTAACAAATAACCGGTCAAGTGCAAGTTGAACTTGCGCAATTAGTGTTCCGTACGTTGATTGCTTTTAAAATAAAAAATTTTGTAACGGAGGTATAAAATGATCAGTGACAAAATACAACCCAAATGAGTTTTCAACAAAGTTTGTTTCCAATCTTTACTGAAAATTGATGACCTTGAAATGTTTTTAGTGTTCCGTACGGAACACTTATAAGATCACTTCGGTGTCTGTCCGTCTGTCTGTCCGTCTGTCCGCCTGTCCGTCTGTCACACCCGATTTTCTCCGAAACTATTTGTCATAGAAAGTTGAAATTTGGTAGTAATATAGGAATTGATGGCCTCATCAGAGCCATGTAGTTTTGAAAGTTAAATTTTGACTTAAGGGGTTAGTTTTGGGGGGTGAAATCGGAAGTGAAAAAAAAATTTTTTTACTAGGTAATCGAGTGTGGTGTCATATGAAAGCTTGTGAAAACACGAGTAAAAAATATATATATAATGTAATACTTGCGCGCACTTATCTTTGTATTATTTTTAAAAAATCGCGAAAAATCGCTGTCCACCCGCCTTATCTCGGAAAGTACTTATCAAAAAATTTTGAAAAAATTCTGGAATATTCTCCACGGGGTGTAGATTGAACGAAAATTATCACGAGCGCATTACCTGTAATAATTTATCTGGTATATAAAAAAAACAGAAATTTCAAGGTCATCAATTTTCAGTAAAGATTGGAAATAAACTTTGTTGAAACTTATTTGGGGTGTATTTTGTGAAGTCACTGATCATTTTATATCACCGTAAGATAAATTTTGACTTAAGGGATTCGTTTAGAGGGGTGAAATCGGAAGTGAAAAAAAAAAATTTTTTACTAGATCATCGAGTGTGGTGTCAAATGAAAGCTTGTGAAAACACGAGTAAAAAATATATATATAATGTAATACTTGCGCACACTTTTCTTCGTATTACTTTTAAAAAATCGTGAAAAATCGCTGTCCCCTACCTTATCTCGAAAAGTACTGATCAAAAAATTTTGAAAAAATCCTGGAATATTCTCCACGGGGTATAGATTGAACAAAAATTATCATTACCTTTAATAATTTATCTGGTATAGAAAAAAACCAAAATTTCAAGGTCACCAGTTTTCAGTAAAGATTGGAAATAAATTTTGTTGAAAACTTATTTGGGGTGTGTTTTGTGAAGTCACTGATCATTTTATATTACCGTAACATATATTTTGACTTAAGAGATTCGTTTTGAGGGGTGAAATCGGAAGTGAAAAAAAAATTTTTTTACTAGGTCATCGAGTGTGGTGTCAAATGAAAGCTTGTGAAAACACGAATAAAAAATATATATATAATGTAATACTTGCGCACACTTTTCTTCGTATTACTTTTAAAAAATCGTGAAAAATCGCTGTCCCGTATCTTATCTCGAAAAGTACTGACCAAAAAATTTTGAAAAAATCCTGGAATATTCTCCACGGGGTATAGATTGAACGAAAATTATCATTACGTTTAATAATTTATCTTTTATAGAAAAAAAAAAACAAAATTTCAAGGTCACCAGTTTTCAGTAAAGATTGGAAACAAACTTTGTTGAAAACTCATTTGGGGTGTGTTTTGTGAAGTCACTGATTATTTTATACCACCCTAATAAAATTTTTTATTTTAAAAACAATCAACGTACGGAACACTAATTGAGCACGTTCAACTTGCACTTGACCGGTTATTTTTTTTTATATACCAGATAAATTACACAGCCCCACAAAAAAAAAGTGGGGTATACTTTTGATGCGATATATCAGATCCGTAGTATTTTTGCCCGCTGATCACGAATCTGACGTCAGAATATCGCCATCACATCTCAATTTTTTTCTAACCTCAAAAAATAGGTAAAAATTAGTAAAAATTAAGAAAAATATACTCCTAAAAAAATTGATTCAAGCTTTTTCAAGCTCAAGATGTATTAATATGTATTCGGACACGTTAAGCTAATATTCATCGGTTGGATTAAGCCATACAGTTCTGTTTTCTTTCTAACCTCAATAAATCAGACAGATATAGTGCTTCTCGAATGCAAAAACGAATTCAAATTAAAATTCAACCGATTCTTACCAAATTTGGTACACGGGGGTTTTGTGGGTTGCTGACCATGAATCTGAGGTCGGATTTGCAAAATTCAAAATGGCGGATCCAAGATGGCGGACAAAATTTTTGAAAACCAACCGATTCCTACCAAATTTGGTATACAGTTGGGGAATCCTCAAACCTGATACTCTTAAACCCTAAACCCTGAAACCTTAGACTTCCACACCCTGTAACCTCAAAAAATAGACCCAATAAACTCAAAACCAAGACTTTTAAACCATATACTCTCAAATAGTAGACCCTTAAGCCCTAGAATTGCGAAGGTTAGACCCGCGCCTAACTTTCCTTTTTTTTGGCTGTATCTTGTTCTTTTTTCCGCGAATGACCTATTCAAAGGCTTTCTGCCCAAACGCTTTTGAGGACTTGTTTCTCTTTTTAGCGACCAGCAATAGTCCGCTAGCATATGGTCATCCCATCGTCCTTGATACCGATTTTCTATGATTTTCAGATCTTGGTGAAAACGTTCCCCTTGCTCCTCACTGTAGTCACCAAGATTATCTGGGAAATCATCGATGTGGGAGTCCAGGAAATGTAATTTTAGATTCATTAAGCAACCTAATGTTTGAAAATTTTTTACCATTTTTTCGACTATTTCTTTGTACTTAAGGCTTTTATTATTTCCCAAAAAGTCTGTTGCGACTTCTTTAAAACTAAGCCAAGCAGCTTTTTCAACTTTATTCATTTTAGTAACAAATAATGAATCTTGAAACAATTTTCTTATTTGTGGCCCGTCAAATACGCCTGCCTTAATTTTAGCTTCAGAAAATTTCGGAAATTTTTTATGCAAATATTTGAAACATGGGCCGTTTGTATCTAATGCTCTCGTGAATTGCTTCATAAGTCCAAGCTTAATGTGAAGCGGAGGAATAAGAACTTTTCCTGGATCTACCAATGGTGGAAACAATACATTATTTTCACCAGGAGTGAACGATTCTCTTGTTGGCCAAATTTTTTTCTTATAATGACGTTCCCTGTCTCTACTATTTCACAGACATTTATAACAGGGATAAAGTGTAAACCCTGACTGTTGGCCAAGCAATATTATTACAATTTTCAGATCTCCACAAATTTTCCAGTTATGATCAGCATATTTTATTTTTATCAAAAGCTGCTTCATTTTTTCATATTGCTCTTCCATAACTGTGGAATGAGCAATCGGAATGGGAGCGTAAACGTTGTTATTATGCAGCAAAACTGCCTTAATGTTCCGTTTAGAAGAATCAATGAACAGTCTCCATTCTTCAGGATCGAATGAGTTATTTTGAAATTCATCCATTAGACCTTTTACATCGGTACAATATGAAAGTGACAATTCCTCGTCCATTGTGAAATATTTTCGAAATTCTTCATCTCTGTTTCTATAATAAGAAATCGTAGCTTCTGGCTTAAGTAAATGTCTTTTCTTTAAAAAGGAAGCAAGATGCTCTGAACCATCTTTGGATAAGCCTAAATCTCTGACTAGATCACTAAGTTCTGACTGTGATACGAGTATTGGTTCTGGTTTACGGTTGTATGGTAGAAATTCTTTATCTGTGTCACTAGTATATGATAGGTTGTCACTAGAACATTCATTAGTAACAGTGTTTGAATCTTTTTCGACAGTCTCAATGTTTTCGGCATGAACTGATAAGGTGAAATCATTTGTTTCCATAACATCAGCATCAAGTGATTCAGGAGGCGGAATTAGTTTAGTTGGTCTTGTTACTGTCGAAACATCGTTATAAGTAATAGTGCTTTTATTTTTTCGGTTATGCCTAGATACAACATTCATACAAAAGTAGCAATCATTTTCACTGTATGGTCTATTCCATATTGCTGGTCTGGAATATTTAATCGCCTTCTTATTGATGTACAACATTATTTTCCAAGAACTGCAAATGATGTGGGGAACCCAATCTGTATCCTGGTGCTGTATTTCAATGTTAAAACAATCCTTATATAAGGTTTTAATCTTATCCGTTATCGGTGACCCCATTTTACTCAATACGTGTTGACAGCAAATATAACAAAATGAATCACTGTTTTTATCGCACTTATGAAAAGTCCTTGTACCGTGAGACCGTTTTCTTGTAGCATTATAGTCTACATGAGCCAAGTCACCCACACATGAAGAGCTACGGTCGCTGGATGACGACGGCTGCGGGCCCGCTTTCCCACCCTGACCAACCGCCGATACTGGGTTTCCGAGTCCCTGCATCGTAATTCTCTTTCTTCTACCTGCCATGACGGCATCTAAGCCGTTATCCAGGGACTCTGCCGGCTAGTGAAGTAACACCGTTGCCCACCGTCACCACGTGGAGGTGCCCTGGATGCAGGTAGAAGAATAAAAATCGACCGATGAATTTTCTCGGCGTTCAAAATGGCGCGAAAACATCTGCCATCTTGAATTTTGCAAATCTAACCTCAGATTCGTGATCAGCGACCCAAAAAATCCCCGTGTACCAAATTTGGTAAGGATCGGTTGAATTTTAATTTGAATTCGTTTTTGCATTCGAGAAGCACTATATCTGTCTGATTTATTGAGGTTAGAAAGAAAACAGAACTGTATGGCTCAATCCAACCGATGAATATTAGCTTAGCGTGTCCGAATACATATTAATACATCTTTGGATTCATGAAAAAGCTTGAATCAATTTTTTAGGAGTATATTTTTCTTAATTTTTACCTATTTTTTGAGGTTAGAAAAAAATTGAGATGTGATGGCGATATTCTGACGTCAGATTCGTGATCAGCGGCAAAAATACTACGGATCTGATATATCGCATCAAAAGTATACCCCACTTTTTTTTTTGTGGGGCTGTGTTATTAAAGGTAACGCACTCGTGATAATTTTCGTTCAATCTACACCCCGTGGAGAATATTCCAGTAAAATTTTTTGATAAGTACTTTTCGACATAAGGCGGGTGGAGAGTGATTTTTCGCGATTTTTTAAAAATAATACAAAGAAAATTGCGCGCAAGTATTACATTATATATATATATATATATATATATATATATATATATATATATATATATATATATATATATATATATATATATATATATATATATATTTTTTACTCGTGTTTTCACAAGCTTTCATTTGACACCACACTCGATTACCTAGTAAAAATTTTTTTTTTTTCACTTCCGATTTCACCCCCCAAAACTAACCCCTTAAGTCAAAATTTAACTTTCAAAACTAGATGGCTCTGATGAGGCCACCAATTCCTATATTATTACCAAATTTCAACTTTCTATGACAAATAGTTTCGGAGAAAAATCCGGTGTGACAGACGGACAGGCAGACACCGAAGTCATCTTATAAGTGTTCCGTACGGAACACTAAAAAGTGTGCCAAATTTTATTAAAAAATATTAATAGGAATGGCTAAACGTACATGTCCATACAAAAAAAAAATTGTTAAAAAGCATAGTAAGAGAAGCCACAGGTAGCTAACGCAAGTCGGTGCCCAGCTCTATAGGTAAAAAATACCGTGTGCTGCCAACGCTCCCTATTAGGCTAATGTAATCTAAGCCTATACGCCCATCTAAACGCTATAATTTCTTGCATACTTAAAATCTTAATCTTAATTTGACAACCCGAATCAACACTTAAGTAACCACATAGGTCTGTGGCTAGTATTTTATTGTTTATACTGAAATTGATATGTAATTATAATCTACTTTTACACGTATAATAAAAAAAAACTAAAACATTAATGTGTCCAATTAAAACTTGCGACTAATAAACAAATTATGAATTTCTTGTACGTAAGAATTGCTGACAATTAGTATATACATTAAGGTGACGGTCATATTTTTTTTTATTTTCTTTGGTCCTACCACCGCAAAATGTTTAGTCCTATGAAAAAATGAAGCCCATAAATTTTTAGAAAAAAATATTAATATTTGGAGGTCGCATCCATCGATTGAAAATATATTCTTTCTTCTCAAACATTTCTTCCTCTTCAACAGCCTCTCCTTAGACTTCTGATTTGAATTTAAGGATTATGAAGGTGTTTTCTTGTATATTTTTTTGATGCTGAATCTGTTCCGAAGGGCCGTTTCCCCCTAAAATCCTTCAGTTTTCCACAATGTTCATGTTAAGAGCGCATTTAGGGCGAAAAAAAATGCGTTTTCTTTTCAGAAAAGTTCCCTAAAATTTACAGGAAGCATTGTAGATCAAGTTTTATGATGCAAAATCATAGATATTGCATAGATATTTAAGAAATTGTAATGACGCATGAGTAATGGACAAAGACAGCCAGAACAAAGCGTTTTGTTGGAAACAAGTTTGACACACCTAAAAAAACTCGACAGGGAAGGCAACTTCAGAAAAAATGTTTCAGACAAATATTTTAGCATTTGGCCCTGGAAATTGAATGGGCCTATTAGATTTTGGGGCTAACGCTCTGTTGGGACTCTATGAGTCCCAAAATTAAAAATTTAAATGGAAACCCAATACCTTTAATATATATTTGAATTAAGCGAGAATTTTACGACCGAGTAAACATTGAATTTTGACTGGGCCTCATTGGAACTGCAATAAAATGCTACACTTGAAAAGCATTATATCCGTGTTAAAAGCTAATAACTAAGTTAAAAAAACCGGTCAAGTGCAAGATGAACTTGAGCAATTAGTGTTCCGTACGTTGATTGCTTTTAACCCCTTACTGCATGACATTTTTTATTTTTGCAAAAAAAATATATATGTTAGATAATATTTTTAAATACACGAAATAAATGTTAAAAAAAAAATTGGTCACTTTTTTATCAAGATATGAATCACCTTTTGACATGTGCCAAATTTGGCACAAATTGGGGAAAACGGAAAAAAATTAAACTAGAGAATAAATTTCGGTAAAAATGTTTAAACGTGTCACACAAAGTTTATTCAGTATGGAATTTATAAAAACAGTTTCGGTCTTTATTTAGGCATAAAAATACCACACACTTGTTACAAGACACATGAGATTTTCCCTTGCACTCAGGATATTTACATCTTTGGCGATCTTCATTTACTTCTGGCCAGTAACTCAAGTTATCAGTTCTAACTTCCTGGGCTGGTATTTGTGAAAAGGGATACTTTCTTTGTTTCAAATCTAGCTGAGGCTGTAGGCAGGTGCTTGGCCTTCCCCTTTTTTTCTGACTCACGCCAGATTTCGTTAATACTTCTGCAAGAGCAAGCTTGAATTCTGAGAGCGACAAATATAAGTTATCATTTTGCAAACTTCGTCTCCACAGTATCCAACTGTTAGCGCAAGTCATATCAAGAAAATGGAAAAATACCCTCATATACCACTTTTTTGATCTAATTTGGATTCTATAGTATCCTAGCATGCTATCTAGGAGATCTACTCCTCCCATATAAGCATTATATACAACAACGCTTTGGGGACGGGGGATTTTTATATGGGTATTTGATTTTTTGCAGAACCTCGTTGCTTCTGATGTAGGCTGACTGCCAACATAGGTTGATACGGTATTCACAACTTTATTATCATACCAGGACACTGCAGATATTTGCACACCATCGACAGTTGCCACTTTTTCCAGAAATGTACCTCTACCTTTTTTTTTCATTTCCGATTCCTTAGGAAACTGCAAGCATGGTACACGATTAGCTCTTACTGTACCCAATGGTAAAATGCCATTTTTGGTTAGATATGTTAGCAGGGGAATGCTTGTAAACCAGTTATCAAAAAAGAGTTTGTAGTTTAGATTTTTCGGAATAGATTTTGAAAGTTTTACTACAACGTTGCTACTGGCTCCTAGATCAGGCTGATTATTCTCAAGCACCGTAGTTCCACAGTAAAAATCAAAGTCGTAAGAAAAACCAGACACGCCGCTTAGAACGAAAACTTTATATCCCCATTTATGGGGCTTTTTGGGATTATATTGTTTTAGAGTTGAGCGTGCTTTCGTTGGGATGATTTGTTCATCGACGGCCATATGTTCTTCTTTAGGAACAAGTAGAAATCTGTCACGAATCTTGTTCAGAAAGGGGCGTATTTTAAAAAGTTTATCATAGTCAGGTTGACCCTGAGGAACCTGCAGTGTGTTGTCGTTGAAATGCAGAAATCGTTTGATTTCTTCAAATCTGTTGCATGTCATAGCACTGGAGATATTGGGAATTTCCAACGAATTATTCCAATAAGACCTGGTCGATGGTAACTGAATAATCGACATATATATACAAATGCCACAAAAAACACGAATTTCTTCCTTGGATATATTGGGTGGCTTTTCAGGTCTACTTTGAACCCCGTACAAATTTGACTGTTCAGTTATGTAAAGGAAAAGTTCTTCAGTAAAAATGAAATTGAAGAAATGGATAGGATCTTCTAATTCTTTTATGAAATCAGGAAGAATTGTACAACCTTGAAATTTTACAAATTCCTCAGAGACAGCTAGAAATTTATTCTCCCAATCAATGGTTTGCTTCTGCTTTTTTTTCGGCTTCTCTTTGGTCGGTTTATTAGTCGATGTCGATGGTAACACATTCTGATGATCTATAAAAGTTTGCCCTAATGCGGACAATGGCATGTCATCATCATCATCTTCTATATCGGTTTCGTCAATAATAACATCTTCGTTTGTCGAAACGATTCTTTCGTTTTCACTGTCTGACTCATATAGCAGAACGGACTTTCTAGGACCCAACAAGTCATTTCTTTGATGTTCATCGTCCGAGGATAAATTTTCATTGTCACTAACGTCACCATTTGGAATTCGGAAATTTCTGGTGCCATAAAACTTACTGGGGCCCATCTAAGAAAGAGATGTAATTATTATAAATTATCATGTCTTTATATAAAACTGTTCCAAATATGGCACAGGTAAACAAACTCATATTTTGTCTTCAATACGTCAAATTATAATTATGATATTACCTTAGTAGCAAAATTAGACACTTACCTTTATAAGAATATTTTTTTTCACAACAAATTATTCACAAGAGAGTATGAAAACTGTTGATCTAAAAAACCACAAAACAGGATATAGCGTGTCACAAGCCGCCACTGGACTAATGGCTTTTCCTGGCGTCGAGATTTGACTGCGGTGGAGTCTGCGCGTTTTACGTCAGAGCAGCGAACGTGCCGGATATGGAACAATTTGAAATAAGATCCTTAAGCTACTCAGGGACTTAGAAAAAAAATATATTTGATGTGTGACAAATTTGGGACAGTATGCGGTAAGGGGTTAAAATAAAAAATTTTGTTACGGAGGTATAAAATCAGTGACTTCACAAAACACACCCCAAATGAGTTTTCAACAAAGTTTGTTTCCAATCTTTACTGAAAACTGATGACCTTGAAATTTTTGTTTTTTTTTATATAAATTATTACAGGTAATGCACTCGTGATAATTTTCGTTCAATCTACACCCCGTGTGAATATTCCAAAATTTTTTCAAAATTTTTTAATAAGTGCTTTTCGAGATAAGGCGGGGGGACAACGATTTTTCGCGATTTTTTAAACATTATACAAAGAAAAGTGGGCACAAGTATTTCATTACACATATATATATACATATATTATACTCGTGTTTTCACAAGCGCCACACTCGATGACCTAGTAAATTTTTTTTTTAACTTCCGATTTCACCCCCAAAACTAACCACTTAAGTAAAAATTTAACTTTCAAAACTACATGGCTCTGGTGTGACAGACAGACAGACACCGAAGTCATCTTATAAGTGTTCCGTACGGAACACTAAAAATCGAGTGACAAGCCAATATTTCGCGTCGTGCCAGACGCATTTTGAAAACATAATAATTATCGGTGTTTAAGTAATCTTTGCTTCCGTGATTAAAAATGGTAGAAATCATAAAAGCCGTAGCATGAACAAGGGAATGATTACTGATTTTTGGTTGGTGGAATCATGTTTAGAGAATTTTTCCGAATGCGTTTCTGCAAATACCTTGCCGTCGAATAATCATATTTTAAGATTGTTTCCTTATAATTATTGAAGCGTAAAATTAGAAAAAGTACTGCCATTGTATCTATGGAAACTGCAAAAATTTTGGACTACCTATCGGAAAGAAATATTATTCCGAAGAATGAAAAAATATATTCGAAATATTTATCTCATAAGAAACAGAATAATGTTCATTCTATTTTTGTAATTGCGATAAGAGCTAATTTTATAGACAAATTATACGAACTGTTTGAGATAAATATGTGCAATGAGAATATTGTGCAATATTCTGTTTATGCAAAAGCGAGGGAATGTCAGTGGAATGAGTGAACATTTCGTCAACTTCATACAACCAAAGCGATATCACAGAAGAGAAAGATGGCATTTAAGAAACCGCGGAAATCTCGTTCGCCCAGTGTAGATGCAAACTATTCCATTTTATCCGTAAAACTCTTGCTGAATTCAAATATGTATTAAAAGTATCCTCCTCGTACAACGCTTTTCAAGCAGTCTTTTATATGGAGAACATCATCCCTTTGGAATAATTTGCCCAAGACTGTGTTTCCCACCGAGTACAATCTACAGCGATTCAAGAACAGCGTGAATCGCTTCCTCCGCACACGTGTCGCTCCTGTAGCGCTTTAGGGACTTCCCTGTAGCACGTGTGCTAGACCCATAAAAAAAAATTGGGTTTCAAATTTAATTTAACAAAATTTAAAATATCAATTTTGGGACTCAGAGTCCCAACAGAGCGTTAGACCCCAAAATCTAATAGACCCTTTCAATTGCCAGGAAAAATACTAAAACTTTTGTCTGAAACATTTTTTTGAAGTTACCTTCCTATCGAGTTTTTTTAGGTGTGTCAATCTTTAACAAAGCGCTTCGTTTTCGCTGTCTTTGCCCCATATTACTCGTGTGCAATGAAATTTCTTAAAAATCTGTGTCATATCTGTGATTTTGCATCACAGAACTTGATCTACAATGCTTCTCGTAAATTTTACAGAACTTTTTTGAAAGGAAAACGCATTTTTTCACCCTTAATGCGCACTTCACATGAGCATTGCGGAAAACTAAAGGATTTTAGGGAGAAACAACCCTTGAGAGCGGATTCAGCATCAAAAAATGTACAAGGAAACACCTTCATATTCCCTAAATTCAAATCAAAAGTTTAACGGGCGGCTGTTAAAGGGGAAAAAACGATTGAGAAAAAAAATATATTTTGAATCGATGGACGCAACCTCCAAATATTAATATTTTTTTCTAAAATTTTAGTGACTTTATTTTTTCATAAGATTGAACATTTTGCGGAGTAGGACTAAAGAAAATCAAAAAAGAAATATTAGCTCGTCACCCTAATGTACATCTAACCATTTTTTAAATTGTTCTATTTGAAATAATATGTCGCTGGCAGAAAAATAATGAGATAGGCAACGATGTGCACGAATTGACAATGCTGCTACCTTCCGCTCTACCCGGCAGGTTAATTTTGGTTGTATATTCAGGTTTGAACAACACGTGTTGTACCATTGATGAAAGCATCAACCCAGTAGTGACAGTCCAACTTGGCACCTTGGATCTCACGAGGTTTCGCACCGCAAAACCTTCCTCTTGACATCATTTTTGTACTTATTTTTAATTATAACGTCAAACGAGTCATTTACTTATCGGAAAATTATTAATAATAAATTTCGGAGTACGTTATAAACAGATCCTCCTTGAAATCCAGATGTAAACACAACCCGCGACCGCGCAGGCAGCCATGTTGTTGGTACGATAAAAGACGCATACTTGATACAAAACAGCACCTAAAAATTTTCTTTTGTGCGCTACTGTGTTTTATGTTTACTGTGGCATCAGCGTTTGTAAAGGTGCGTTAAGAAAATGGACCTGCGAAACGTCGAGCTATTCAAGTTAGATCATGTTCAAAGCCTTTTACAGAGCCTCGAGTGTAAGAACCTATACATTCGTAAAATAGAAGACATTACGAGTATAGAAGCAGACAACTGACGTTGAAAATGGTCGGTGGTCAAATAATTCTGAAGCGTCGTTAATACTAAATTTAGATAGGACAAAAGTGTACACTAAAACGGTGAACGCCACAAGGCAGCCGGAATTCATTAGCAGGCGATAAATCGTGGATTTTTGCCAACAACCCCTCGACGAAATGCCGATATTGGGAGTGACACTCAAGAAAGCGAAAATAAGTAAATCAATAATAATTTATTTGATTTTGTGTTTAAATTAGTGGATCATCTGCAGGGAATTTACGCCTCCAAGATAAAATATCAATGAAACTTTCCACCTGAAAGTTGTTGACAGACTCCAGAAGTACTTGCATGCTGCACCAAAACAAAGCACCTTATCGGACAGCATAAATTTTTGGCAAAAAAACCATTCCTATAATTTCATAAATACTAAGAAGAGAAGTTATTCATGTTATACAACTATAGAAGGATGGAAAAGCAATTGGTCCAGATGAGATAAAGGGAGACATCCTCGACATATTTCGGATGATGAGAGTCCATTTATTAATCGACTGGTAATCTTATTTAACAAGATCTATGATACCAGACAAATCCCTCTTGACTAGCTAAAGTCGATTTTCATCCTAATTCCTAAAAAATCCTTCCATGGTTCCTCGAGAGTTTCTGGGGTCGCTGAATCTATTTTCCAACCCCCATTTTCACCCCTCAAAAGGATGCATATGATCGAAATAACCCCGAAAATAAATTCAGCGAGCTCTGAAACCCCCGAGGAACCAGATTTGAACGCGAAACTCTAATTCAGGAGAATATCGTAACTTCTCCACCTCCAACCTCCATTTTCAAACCTCAAAAAGGTACATATGATAAAAATGACCCCAAAAATAAATTCAGTGGCCCCAGAAACTCCGGATGAACCAGTTTTAAATGGGTAAACTTGAAATCACGTGACCTTCGAAATTTCACCTACCGGTTTCGTGCTGCCTTTTGCAATTTTAAAAAATTTTGAGGTGATATTCTGCACATCGGCTTTCTTACATTTATACCGAATTCGCTTATGAGTATTTAAAAAAAAAATTGTCTGATTTCGTTAATAATTGAGGGCTCTAGACAATTTTGAGCGAAATATCAAATTCCTGGCACACAGCGCGGCCTCGTAAAAAGATAATTCCACGACCCGTCTATTGGTCCGATCCCAGTCCCTGTCATTTATTTTTATTTCCCTAATTCAAGAACCCCTTAAAGGCGCGCCATTGAATCATTTTGAATAATAGTCAAGAGAGCACTACTACCAACAATGCTGCCCAAGAAAACTACTTTGAAAGCGATCACAAACGGTACGGTTTTAATTTAAATAAAAGCCACAATTAAATAATAAATAATTCTGTATTATTTAAATGATATTTATTTAAATTCATGATGACTTCTGAATGGGATGATATCAGCCTGCATTTAGTTGTGAGTGATAGACGCTGTTATACAATTCAATGCCTTTCTAAACAAATCAGATTACTAGTAATACATTATGACAACTATAATAATAGGTTTATAAACTAATATAAACGTTTCTATTAGTCCGTTGAACAATTCAACTTACTCTGGGCTTTAGGCGTTGAATTTTTTAATAGTGAAGGGTGGTACTACGAAATAAATAATTTATTTTTTGTAGCATCAGCAGTGCCGGCAAAAAAAATCTTTACACTTGTGCGGCTAAAAAAACTTGACATGTAAAATCCGCGTCATAATTTCACTTGCCGTTCCCACTATAAAAATGAGGGAGGAACCTAGTGATGACATGCGATATTAGCACACCACAGGCGACCTTCTCCCACCCAGCCAACACTCAATTCGCCTCGTGGACTTTTACAGTGAGTTAACCGTTCTTTCTCCCGTCGAATAGTGTTTTTATCATTTCTTAGAAGTTTCAAGTCTGACATCTTTAGTCTCACTTTACACAATGGGTCGGAAGAAGCTTAAAATAGAAGAGAAATTCCGTGCCTTCAGTCTGCTAGAGAAGGAGGGTTCAGTGATTGCTGTAGCCAGAGATCCGGGCGCGTCGAGAGAGACAATTATTAACTGAAGCTCAGCGGCGTCATTGCCTCCCGGGATGGTACCTAAGAGAAAATCAGGCTCTCGTGCACCGAAGAAGACTTCATCAAGGACTATTAAACTTCTGAAGCACGAAGTGATGTCAAATAATTCTATAACCGCCGTTGAACTCAAAAACAAGTACCCTACGCTCCTCCAGAACGTCACAACTAGGACAGTTCGTCACTGCCTGCAGAAGGACCTGGGTCTACCAAGTCGCCTTGCCGCAAAGAAGCTCCTGCTCACAGCAGCCATAGAGAAGAAAAGACTTGACTTCGGTAAAAAATATCAAGATTGGAGATCTGAAAAATGCTGATTGGTAGCCTTCTGCGTAACTTTCGATATTATCGAAAGCAATGCGATTGGTCGGTAGTTGTTTAGCAAAGTCTTCTTGTCTTTTTTGGGTATCGGCAGAACTGTAGCACTTTTCCAGCAAGAAGGAAATAGTTCCTTTCTATAGGATAAATTGAAAAGTCTACAGAAAACTGGTGTTAGTTCGCTCGCGCCTTTTTGGAGTAACATGGCAGCTTTCTTGATATCTAACTTCATTATAATGTGTTCAACCAAACACAAGATGGATAATTCTTAGAAAAAGCAGTAAGCACATTTTATATCATGGTACCAACCTTATTCATCTTTTTAAGAACCCAAAAAAGATACTAAGCTAATTGGTTAAGTCAATGTGCATGTCAGCAAGAATGTTATAACAGAGCCACATCTCTTTGCTCTGTCTAATATGGGATCAACCTCTGATGCATAAATATTAATAAGGTTATATTAATGAAATATGCCGAAAGTGTATTAAATAGTTTTAGTTGTCAGAAAGATTTTTGATTATTTAATAAGGGATTTAAAATATATTGAATATGGAGAATGAGGTACACCGTGGTCAAATATTGTTTTTTTTGCAAATTTGCATTATCATAGTTTAAAATGGAAGCTTTTCTGATCTTTATACTGCGCGAATATCTCCGGGACACATTGTAGTTTATATTTGTCGGTCACCTCTAACTATTAGATTCACCTTAAAAGGCTCACGATCTCTTACAATGTAAAAAATGCAACTTAAAAAGTAGATTACAAATGTTTTATAGCTCGTCTAATTACAGGGCAGTACTAGCGAAGTCATAAAAGTCACAACATGTGTATACGGCAATATATAATTTCGAAAAACTTGTAAAAATGTAGTATTGGTGTCATTGGAGTGGCAGACCACGCGAGTATCCGATTATTGGAATAATCGATATCTTTCGAAGTTGAGTATTTGAATTATAATTCAAGTAAAAATTAATCACTTTACTTAGCACTATTCTCTGTTAAAAACACACCATTTTTGTGTGGCATTGAAATCCGTGCTGTTCGGAATCGTTTCGTCGTTTTGCTTGATAAATATTAAAGGAAACAGGCATGTTTACCTTCTAACAGCAACGAAAATTCCGCAGTGAATTAATCAGTACATGAATTTGCATTTTAACTGCGGCACTCGAAATATATTATCATTCCTGTTTAAAACATTTTTTCATAAAACAGTTGGATTCTTCCATCAGCCGTCCTCATCCACAGCTGTATATAGGCCTCCTCTAAGAACTTCCGCTGATCTTTGTCCTGAGCGGTGTTAACCCAATTTCCTACCACTCTTTTGATGTCATCGCTCCATCTCCTTGGTGGTCTACCTCTATTCCTTTTGTGTTATCTGGGCCTCCATTCTATTAGTCTTCTACACCATCAGGCTATATGGCCTGTCTATCTCCATTTAAATTGCATAGTTTTTTGGAAAATATCTATTACTTTTATTCGTTGTCTGATAGTTATGTTTGTTATTCTATTCTTCCTTGTGATACCCAGCATAGCTGTCTCCATTACCCGTTGCGATACTCTCAGTTTATTGGCTGACTGCTTTGTTAATGTGAGTGTCTCGATGCCATATGTGATTTTCGGCAAACTTATCATTTTAATAACGATTGGGAGGAAGAATTTTTCTTTTGTATGGTAAAGGATAAGTGCATTTGTCTCATTTGCCGTGCGTCAGTTGCAATACCTAAGCGTGGGAACTTAGAGAGGCATCATAAAACGGTTCATAAAAACTATGAAAAGGATTTTCTGTCACAGAGTGAATTAAGAAAACGAAAAGTACGTGATTTGATAACTTGTTTGAAAAAAGAACAAACCATGTTCACAAGACCAGCCAAACAATCAAAAGCTGCAACGATCGCGTCATTTAAAATATCTCATATATTGGCGAAACACAAGAAACCATTTGATGATGGATTGGTTGTGAAGGAAGCATTTATTGAAGCGGGTGAGACTTTATTTGGAGATTTTAAAAATAAAACAGAGATTATGTCTGCTATTAGAGAACTTCAATTATCTCGTCCGACTGTCACAAGGCGTGTTGAAGTCATGAGTCAGGACATGGCAGATAAACTAAAACATGATATCATGGAATGTACATACTTTTCTTTACAGTTCGACGAATCCACTGATATGACAGACACTGCCCAGCTGTGTATTTTTATTCAAATGGTATTCAATGACATGTCGGCTAAGGAAGAGTTTTTGACAATGATTCCTCTGAAAGGAAAGACCCGTGGCGAAGATATATATGACGTTTTCTTCAATTTTGTAACAAACTACAAGCTACCAATATATAAACTAGTGTGCATTACAACCGATGGAGCACCAGCAATGACTGGAAACGAAAACGGTTTTGTGGCATTGTGTCGAGCTAATGATGATTTCCCTTCATTTTTCTCCTTCCATTGCATTATACATCAACAAGTTTTGTGTTCAAAAGTTCTAAACATGGAGGAGATTATGGGCATTGCAATAAAAATTGTGAATTCTATCCGTGCACGTAGCTTGCAACGACGGCTCTTTAAATTGCAGTTGGAAGATAGATAAACACACTGATTTAGTTCTTCACACGGACGTCAGGTGGTTGAGTCGCGGAAAATTCCTAGAAAGGTTTCAAGAATTATTGCCCGAAATAACAGCTTTTCTGGACGAAAGAGGTAATGACACTCAGATGCTGAAAAACGGAAAATGGCTGACTGATTTGGCATTTTTGACAGACATCACAATGCATTTAAACACCATTAATTTGGAGCTTCAAGGTAAAGGAAAAACTATTATTGAGATGATTAGCGCAATAAACGCATTCAAAAGTAAATTGCAACTTATGATAGATCAACTGAAAAGAAAGGATCTGAAAAATTTTCCGCCTCTGAAAGCAAGGATTGCTCAGTTGAATTGTGATATTTATGAGGCAGAATTATCAAATATTTTGGGCCAATTCGAAATACGTTTTTATGATTTCAGTAAATTGACAAATATCGCATCATTTATGAGTTATCCTTTTTCGTGTAAAAACATTGAGGAATTAGCTACTGAAATAACAAGTCAGTTTAACATGGACTCATGTTCTGTTGAAAATGAGTTAGTGCAGATTATATCAGATATACGTCTCAAAGCCACAGCATCTGATACAAAATTCTGGTGTTTTATATCTGAAGATAAATATCCGAATCTAAGGCAAATCGCCCTTCAGCTGACGGCAATGTTTGGGTCAACTTACTTGTGTGAGTCTGCATTTTCTGAAGTGAAGATAATTAAGTCAAAATATCGCAATCGACTAACTGACGAACATATGTCATCATGCATGCGATTAGCACTCGGTAATTACGTACCATCTTATGAAAAGTATGCTGAGGACATGCAGTGGCACGCTTCAACATCCAATGTCACTCTTTAGTTAAGTTTAGGCACTAGAACTCGTTTGTTTTGTAAGAACCAATAAACTCGCAATTTTGAATAATTATGAGTTTTTTCATTGACATTTTAGAGCAGACCTACACTTACCTTGACTAAAAAATGCATATTGTGCGAAAAACTAATATACATGCCACGATACACCATACCTAGACGACAATCCTGCATCACACTTACTTGCAGCCTCTCAGAGTCGATCGATCGTAGTCTAACAATATTGAGGTAGATTGCCAGCAGTTCAAGTTTGAGCACCCCTGCCTTACAGCATATCTCTTAGCTTCCCAAAAGCTGTCCATCCCAAACCCACACGACCGTGTATCTCACGGGTTTGGTTATCTTTGCCAATTTGTAATTCATGACCCAAATTCTTGTAATATTGGACGTGCTCTACCTCGCTTTCGTTAAATTTTATATTACTGTTCATAACTAGATTAGTCATAAACTTGGTTTACTGAAAGTCAATATTTAGACAAATATTTGCTGATGTTATTTGTAATTCGGTAAGCATTTGTTGAGCATCAGACAGAATAATTCTCCTGAAATTAAAAATGTACGGTTACAACCTAAATATTATTGGAGTATATGCACCAATAGATTCAGAGAACAATCAAACAAAGGATCAGTTTTATGAAGACCTTACCAAAACTATGAGTAGCATCAATCCCTCTTATGACGTGATAATCGCAGGGGACCTAAATACGAAAGTTAAAAGCCAAACAAATAACGTAACAGTAGGAAACTACGCAGAAGACGTAGAAAATAATAACGGAGAGAGGGTCCTAGAACTGTGTAATCAATTTTATCTGAAATTAACAAATACTTTCTTCCCCCACAAGGATATTCATCGCTTTACTTGGGAGAGACAATCAGCAAATCAGAAATCCATAATAGATTATATTATAACTAAAGTTCAATCCACATTCAAGATATACGACACCAGAGTTCAGAGAGGAGCCAACTGTGACAGAGATCACCATCTACTGACTACTAAAATAGTGTACCCTTTTTCATCAAAAAACAATAAATATTAACAAACTTATCCCACAGACGAAGACAAGATAGAAATAAAAATGAAAAGATACAAAACTTATCTATTTCAACACGAAAGTATTAAAGAGCTTTATCAAAGAAGATTACACAATGAATTACTTACACTGGAACCAACCGAAGATATAGAGCAAGAATATGAACACTTTAAAAAAGTGATCCACAAGGTGGCACAGGAAACTTTAGGAGGGTATAAGTTGGAAGAAAAAAAAACATGCAGACATTACATAACAGAAGAATTAAAAGAACTAATAGAGGAAAAAAATAGATTACACCAAAAATATTTAACATACAAGTCAGAAACTACCCGGGCAGAATACAAAGAAAAAATAGAGAGGTATGTAAGAAAATAAAAAAAGAAAAAAATTAATACTGGAAACGAAAATGTGCACAGATTAACACGTATATTGGAGGAGTACAATCGACAGAAGTGTGGCAAACCATCAGAAATATGAGAACGAACAACCCCTGGAAAAATGGAAAAATTATTACGAAATATTACTAACTGAAAACAGACAAGAATTCCTTAGTGTAGAGGATAATGAATCAGAAGACACAGCGGGAAAGGACTGGGACGAAATAACCACGGAGGAAGTACAAGCAAATCTAAAAACGATGAAGAATGGAAGAGCGGCCGGACCTGGTGGTATCTCTGCAGAAATGATAAAAAAATGGAGGTATAACCAAGGAAGAACACCTAGCGAATGGAAAAAAGCTACATTTCATCAATCTATATGAAAGGAAATATAAAAGACCCTAATAATTATAGAGGAATATGCGTTACAAGCACTATGAGCAGACTGTACGGTAAAATATTGCAGAATAGAATAAGAGAAACAATTAAAGGAAAGATATCCGAAAACTAAAGCGGATTTACTCCAGGCCGGTCGTGTATAGACAACCTGTTGACTTTACAACAATTGATACAAAAAAAGATCCAAAAAGATCACGAAATACATATAACCTTTATAGATCTTAAGAAGGCATACGATAGTGTACCGAGAAATAAACTTTGGCATGTCTTGAGAATGGTAGGGTTAAAAGAAGGGATGATAACAACAATAAAAGAGTTATATAATGAAAACATAGGATATGTGAAACAGGGACGCTATCTCTCGGAAGCTATCCACGTTACAAAAGGTCTTGTCTTTCACCAATCTTATTTAATATATTTGTAGACAACGCTCTAAAGAAGTGGAACCGCACTTGCCAAAGCATGGGTATCCCCATTAGTAATAAACACCTATTATCGTTAAACTTTGCAGACGACCAAGTAATAATAACACAAGATGCATTCGATATGGAATATGTATTGAAGAGATTATACACAGGCTACAAGGAATGGGGACTAGAGGTGAGCCTTGAAAAGACGGAGTATATGGTTATGAACTCGGAAATAGAATTTGATGCCTTAATTAACAACGATACACATGTCAAACAAGTCAAGGAATTTAAATATCTAGGAGTACTGATTGATAACAAAAATGGTATAGGTAAAAAGGAGATACAGAATAAAATACAAAAAGCCAGAAGGACCATAGGAGCTCCTAACTCAATATGGTGGGATCAAAACATAACTACACAAAACAAAAAGAGAATTGGAAGAACCATGGTAGAATCGGTTTTAAGTTATGGTAATGAACTGTGGGTAATGAAAGAAGAGGATAAAAGAAAAATAACGACGATAGAGATGGATTACCTGAGAAGAAGCGCCGGAGTGTCCGAATTCCAATACATAACAAACCAAGAAATATGCAACAGAACAGCAGCAACAGAAACAATTATACAAAGAATAGAAAATAGAGGTTTAAAATGGTTTGGACATCTACTCAGAATGAACGATACAAGATGGCCCAAAAGGCTCTTGACATGGAAACCACCGGGAAGAAATAAAAAAGGACGACCACGTAAATCCTGGAATGAAGATATGAGACAAGCTATGAGGTCACGAGGAATGGGCGAAGAGATAGCGGACGATAGAGAGGTTTGGAGAAGGCGAATGGGAACACAACACTTAGTTATATAATTGTTATATATTACTTGTGTATATGTACAGTTAAACCCAAATTTATATATTTGTTAAACATTTTGAAAAGCGGAACATTGATTTAAATAAAATTTTTTGCGTAACAACAGATGGAGCTCCTGCTATGATTGGGAGACATAAAGGATTTGTTTCCCTTCTTATTGAACGCATGGGTCGATCAGTTTTGAATTTTCATTGCATTATTCACCAAGAGAGTTTGTGTGCTAAAATCTCCGCTGGAAGTTTAAAATCCGTGACGGATAGGGTGGTTAAAATAGTTAACTACATTGTCGGTCGTTTTTCACTGATCCATGGACAATTTAAGGCGTTTCTGCAGGAATTAGAAAGTGCATATTCAGATATACCATTGCACAATAATGTGCGCTGGCTCAGCCGTGGTAAAGTGCTCTCTAGATTTGTGTAATGTCTGGGCGAAATTAAATCGTTCTTGTTGGAAACAAATCAAGTGGATGCTTATCCTGAACTAGAAGATAAGAACTGGATCTGTATGTTAATGTTTCTTACTGATATTACAAACCATCTCAGTGAACTCAAGTTAAAGTTACAAGGTTTAGGCAAAACAATTCTGAATTTATACGAATACTGGAAATCATTCAAATTAAAAATAGATTTATTTATCAGCGATATTACTACAAATACATATAAATATTTTCCAAATTTAAAAACTTATATATCCAGTGTCGACGATGGTGCACTAATAGACGCAATTCTTAAATATATGACTAATTTAAAAGAGGAGTTTATAGGGGTCAGGATTTTGATAAACATGATCCTATGTTCGCTTTTTTAATCAAACCAGATTTAATGGATTTTTCCAGCAGTTGCTTTGACATATCTTTTTTCTCATGAATGGACATTAATGATTTTGATCTTCAATACAGTAATACCCCGCTTTACGCGAGGGATACGTTCCGAAAAAAATCGCGTTAACTGAAATTCGCGTATATCGAGGTTTATGATTAAACATAGTCAAAATTTAATACAAAAAAAATACAAATCATTTTAATCAATCACTTTAATTCTAAGAACACTTTATGCAATACATACTCTTATTTTTTACGGAAAAATACATCTATTGTCTTTTGGGTAACGTTTTGTTTACGTTCTTGTAAAATACGTTCATAACACCCAACACTGTTTTTAATTGTTTGACACACGGTCAAGACACGGTCATCATTATTGTCTATACTCTGCAATATGTCCAAACCTGAATAAATTTTTGAAAGTGCATTTTGTATTTCCCCTGAAGATAAAACTTTCTCTTCTACTTGTTCTTCCTCATCGTAGATAGGATTATTCTGTAACTCGATCAGATCTTCATTGCTAATAGGATCGTCGTGCGTTGCTACAAGTTCTACGAGATCTTCTACCGTGACATCTTCAAGTTCAGACCCCTCAATCATTGCAGCAATGTCTTCAAGCACTTGTCTCTGCATCTGGACAATTCTTCTAGGTGCTTCCACTACATCTGGCCAAAGATTACGCCACACCCCATTCATACAACTCATTTTAACTTCCTTCCAAGCCTCTTCTATGTTGTAAATAGACTTCATAATGTTGTATGACTTCCACCACTCTCGCATAGACTGTCTTCCTTCCCCGTCAGTTTCATGAATTAGTTGGCTAAAAGTGCGGCGATGGTAATAAGCTTTGAAGTTTGCTATTGCTCCCTGGTCCATAGGTTGTAATATTGACGTAGTGTTTGGTGGAAGGAACTTTACGTACACTTTTAAGTCTCTGGGCGTATCAAGTGAGGTTGGATGTCCTGGGGCATTGTCTAAGAGTAATATAACTTTAGGTTCAAGCCCATTTCTGTCACAGTATGATTTGACTGATGGGCAAAAACTATTAGAATACCATTCTTGAAAAATTTCCCGTGTAACCCACGCCTTTCTGTTTGATCGCCACACAACTGGTAGACTTGTCTTGTCTGTGCCTCGCATTGCACGGGGTGTTTCTGAATGGTACACTAGTAAAGGTTTCAGTTTGAAATCACCAGTGGCATTACCACCCAGCAGAAGTGTTAGTCGATCTTTCGCAGCTTTGAAACCACTGGCTTGACGTTCTTCCTTAGAAATGAATGTTCGAGATGGCATTTTTTTCCAGTAAAGTGCGGTCTCATCAACATTGAAGATGAGACAAGCAGGAATTTTCTCTCGTCTAACGAAGTCTTGAAACTTGTCTGGAAACTCAGCTGCAGCTTGAATGTCCGCGCTGGCCGCCTCGCCTGTTATGTGGATATTGTGAAGATTAGAACGCTGCTTGAACCGATGGAACCAGCCTCTGCTGGCAGCAAAAGTCGGAGTGGCACTCCCTTCTCCTTCTTTTGTTTTCAGCATCTCATACAAAGATTTTGCTTTTGTGCATATGAGATCTTGACTTAGTGGTGTGTTCTTCTTATTCAAATCTTCGATCCAGACTGACAGTAATTTCTCCATTCTTTCTAAGATAGATGATCTCGAACGAGAAAGTTTTGTTGCACTTATAGGTGTTGAACCTTCGCTGGAGATTTTAATTTTTTCCCGATTTTTATAAATCGTTCTCACAGTCGATTCTGAGAGTCCAAAATCTCTCCCAACAATTGTTGCTTTGCCTCCATTTTCCATTCTTCTTAACACTTTCATCTTCAATTCCAAAGTGACGCTTTTACGCTCTTTTTTCTTTACAGGCGGCATTTTTAACGTAGGGTTAAATTATGTATGTATGTATCTCCAATAAATATTAAAACAAAACTGCCAGCCGACCGAACTAACATTACGGAACAAATGAACACACGAAACGAACGAGGAAATCCCCATAGAACAAAGTCGAAGGACAGGGAATTCCCAATTCTTCAAAGAGAATATTCAGAGAAAGCGGGGATCCCCCCGCGACCATAGAGAAGTTAATGACTACATGAGCGCGAAATTTGAAATTCGCGTTATAGTGAAACCGCGCGTAACGGGGTCGCGCTAAGCGGGGTATTACTGTACATTGAATTTAAAAGCTCCGAGTTATGGAACACGAAATTTGTAGAATTAAGAAGGGTATTAGAAGGTAACTGTCAGAACCATTCAAACGAGATACTCAGTTGTTGGATGAGTTTATCAGAGAAATTTATTTGTCGTAAGAAAGTAGCGTTTGCCATGCTTACAGCTTTCGGATCATCCTATATCTGTGAACAACTTTTTTCCCATATGAGAGTGATTTTAAACCCGTACCGAAGCAGGCTGACAACAGACAACTCGGAAGCATGTGTGACACTGAAAATAACCAGACATGAACCGGATATAAGAAAACTCTCTAAAGAACTTCAAGCACAGGGTTCACACTAGGTTCTAGGACTAGTATAATAAAATTATTTGTTAAATGTTAAAAATTTTTTGTAATTAAACCTTCTAAAAGCAATATTTTAAGTTAATTTAAGTTAATTTTTGTTAATTTTAGTTGTAAGTACCTATGTCGGCAGGCAAAATGTTGTATGGATGAAAACTGGTACCCCTTAGTTGAAAGGTTACCGACCCCTGGTTTAGAGGTTTAAAAAGAAATAACAACACACTTGTATAGTCCAAAAACAGCAATTTAAAAAAGATGTTTATTTCGAAGTATTAACGTGATTCTAGTCTTGACAATATTACAAGCGAGATTGGCAATTCATACCGAGTACCCTATGTTGTTCGACACTAAAACAAGAGTTACTAATATGTTAATGATATACTTACTTGTCCGTTGTAATATCGAGAAGTGTTTGTGAGATCAATAATTGTTTTAACTTGGGCTGTCTTTCGAGAAGCATTGGTGGGGTAAACCTGAAAAAAATAGTAAAATATATAAACTGACTGATCTTTTTAATAGTCTACTCAATTTGTTACCCTGATATTGAATAAAAACATTTAATTTATATTTACAGTAGAGACGTTGCTTTAGTTAATTGTATGATATGCATATTAATTTAGTTGTAATTATTTTTAATCGTCGTTAAACCCGTAGTTAACAAATTAAAAATTCCTTTATATCGTCTTATTATTCATCTTAATGCGTTTTTAACTTGTTTATTGCTGATAAAACCTGGATTAAATTACGACAATCAACAAGATCATCAACATCAGATATTTTAGATAAGAATCGAGATTATCTGTTTTATAGGATCTTTAAATTGATAAGCTTTTTATGGTTACTCGAAATTAAATTTGACATTTAAGGTTCATGGAACTGATTATACAGTCCCTGGCCAAATTATTAGACGCACTGCAAGATTTCATGTAAAATATTAATTACCGAGTGATATTGTACCGTTTTATTATTTCAAATTAATTTGTTTTTTATTTTTATATTATCCAATCAATTACCTATTTATTTGACATAAATAAAACAGCATTAATTTAGAAAAGCATAAGTTTATTAAGTTTTAAAGAAAAGTGAAATTAATGTTAGTAAAAGTCAATATTTAGTTGAGCCACCTTTAGCCGCTATCAAAGCTTTAATTCTGCGCGGCATGCTATCAATGCAAGATTGTACTGTCTCCTGCATTTGAGGATGATGATTCCACACATGAATAATCATTTCTAGGAGCTGGGTTTTGTTGGTAATCACATCTTTAGCCACTTCTCTTTTCATCAGCTCCCACACATTTTCAATGGGCTATTACCCGGCCAATCCAACAGAGGGATATTTTTTTCTGCCAAAAAAGCTTTAACAGACCGAGCAGTGTGGCAGGGAGCTCCATCTTGCATGAAAGTGAATGGTTCCCCATTTGGAAACCATTCTCTGAGCTGCGGAATCCACCGATTTTGTAATACTTCTTTGTACTGATCTTGCCTCATTATTCCTTTGACGACGTACAGACGTCCAGTGCCCTTGCCGCTGATGACTGACCAAATCATCACTTTGATGGGATGTTTAACCGTCGGGACGACACAATCAGGATGAAACTTTTCTCCATGACGACGACGCACATACTGAGCTTTATTCTGCAAAATTTCGAATGTGCTTTCGTCACTGAAGCAGACCTGTCAAAAATAGGAAAAATATATAAACTTCCATGTTTATTTGCTTTATTTAACTGAATAATAATGTATCAATTATTGATTAAATTGCTGTATCTTACCGATCTCCAGAAGTCCACATCTTTGTCTTGCCATTGTTTGGCCCACTTCAGGCGCTTTGCTTTTCATTGCAGCTGTTAACTTGGGCTTCCTGGCGGGGCGACAGGCCTTAAAAATCTAATTCTTTCAATTTTTCTTCGAACAGTGCGCTCAGAAGCATTTACGCTAGCATCCTGGAGTTGTAATTTTATTACCTTTGTGGTAGCAAATCTGTTTTCTACACAAATTTTCTTCAAACATCTCTCTGACCGTGGAGTGAAAATTGGTTTTCTCCGGCATCTTTTCTTTCTTTTCGGGCTTAATTCCTTCCCTTACTCAATTTTCTTTTTTATGCGTCGTACACTAGCTTCAGAAACCTCCAATCTTCGTGATATTTCTCGGTTTGTAAATGTTTTCGCAATCACAAGGGCCTTCACTTCAGCTTTTTTACGTGGTGAAAGATCGCCTTTTCTACCCATAATGAAAATAGTCCAATTACTTTTTTAAAACACTGCATACAAAATAAACTAATAACTGAGTAGTATAAAACTGTTAAACAAACAATCACAGTCCATAAAGCTACAGAAACACGTCCGTACCTGACTCGATTCCGATCGCGACTGATACAGGTTTGTACTTAGTTACGTTCATGTATCACTTTGTCAACACAGTGTTGCCATATGTTAAAAATAAATACAAATATGTAGTCTACAACAATTCTTTTAAATAAGAATCAATAATATTGTAGTTTAAATATACCATTATTGCATAAAAACTCTTAAGAAACATAAAATTACTAAAAAAAATACAGTGCGTCTAATAATTTGGCCAGGGACTGTAGTACGGTTTGAGACTGGCAAACAGAACACACGACCTTAATGTATAGCTGTTATTTGCTTAACTTTTTATGTAATTGTCAGTCTAAATTTAAGCGATGAATATATATGTGTTAAATAAATCTCGTAATAATAATTAATATCATAATTACTTGTTTAATTTCACCAACTAATTTTCATTATAAGTAAAATGCTGGTTAGTCTTTTTATTTTTGCGTAAATCATTAGCCGGAATAATTTTGTACAAGAGACAAAAAATGAAGTAAATAGAAGGACCTTTTTATGAAAAAAAATTCAGAGTCTTCGTTAAAGTTGCAAAACATTTCTACTACAATTTATGTAGGGGTGAGGGTAGTTTTTACCCTTCTCGAACCCTTTCGGGTTTTTTTGTGAAAGTCAAATATTAGAGCGCCTAGCAAAACATGGGCACCCTAAATCTCATTCAAATCGAAATATCGGTTTTTAAAATATCTTAAAAAAAGTGTTTATTTTTTTTACTTTGATGCCCTCTAACGGACAAACGAAGCACTTTTGCATAGAGGTAAATTGTGTCCAATCGACTTATTTTCATTCCAAAAATACGTGGTAGTTCTATGTCCACGGAATAATGGGACACGCTGTATAAACACATGTCAAATTTTATTTCTATCTATCAGCTCATTTGAGTAGTAGCAGCTGTTTAATATTGACGTAGCAGTGATTTAAAATGGAAAATATTCTTCAATTCTTTGTTTTAGCTGAGGGCATAGGCATCTGAAAAGAGATAGAGATAAAATCGACAATTTTGGAGCTAATAAAAGAAGAAAGAGATGACTATTACCGAGAAATTCACAAGAGAATATCAAGTGTGATGGATTTAGTAGCAATGAAAGCACGATATCATGGTTATTGCTATCTCATATTGAGAAATTTAGTTGCTAAGGTACCTGAAGAAGAAAAAAGATTCATCCACAAGTATTATTAGTGGATACGGCAATGAAGCAAATATATCAGTACATAGAAGAGAATGAAGACTGCCAGTTTTCTATGGATGAGTTAAAGAACATCTTAACATCGGAATACATTCCAGAAAAAACTATTAAAACACGATTAATATCAAAGTACAAAGACGATATTGATATTTCAAGTAAATTTGGTGCAAATATGCTAATTCCGCATTCCAATACGTATTTTTCAAGCGTGTTTGGATCCTTTTAACCAAAATAAAATGAATTTCAAGCGTCGTTTCATAACTGTTGATGAAACTTGGATCCACCACTATACACCAGAGCGAAAAGAACAGTTGAAACAATGGATTGAAGCCGCTGGAAATGCACCAAAGAAGGGAAAGACGGTTCCATCAGCAGGGAAGGTTATAGCAGTAGTGGCAGAATCACACTTTAATGATGGTATGGTGGTTTAAATATTCAAATACTACCGACGAAGAAGGTCGTGAAGCTGAATAATTCTCAATCAGTTGTGGCTTAGTGATCACCAATAAGGCTTGGTAAACATAGATCAACAGGAGATCTTCTGACTTATGTAACACATGTTTGGAACAACGCAATTGAACACTTTGGAGAATCTCGAGCAGTTGCTCTTGACATATCCAAGGCATTCGACCGTGTTTGGCACGACGGACTGTTGGCTAAGCTACGCTCTTATGGTATGTTTGAAAAGTTCTGTTTGTGGCTCTCATGTCTCCTCAGAGAGCGTTCTTTACCAATAGCAGTAGACGGGTTTCTTTCTAACACCTTCGCTATCAACGCCGGTGTGCCCCAAGCTCTATACTCTCTCCTACTCTCTTTCTCACTTACATTAACGATCTGCTGGAAAAGACCCAATCTACAGCTTTGCAGATGACAGTATGCTTATCTCTTCATTCACTTTGAACGGTCGGACATCAGCTACTCAGACGAATATCCCCAGACAGCGGGAAGTCGTTCAACTTAACAAAGACCTGGACGTGGAATTTAACGCTGCAGGCGGCAGTTTTTTCTAAAAAAGTTAACGTTGCTGAACCCGAGTCCTTAAACAAGATCGAATAAATCTGGTCTATTGCGCAAACACAATAGGAGGGAAGAGCAACAGAGCATAACCCAGATCATTAGAAATTTAGTCGCTATAATAGGTTTTACCGGAGTGTAGTTCCTTTGTTGCATTCCGGGTGGACTTCTCTCCAAGGTCTCACTTGACATTTGCAATGCTGACTCGTCATTTAAAGGGACACTACATATTCTCGGGTCGGAAAAATCGACATTTTAGAAAGTATCCTGTTGGAAAGTATTATATTTCAATAATATCCTCTGAAAACTTCAGAGGAAAATTTCAAATTCTTTTGAAGTTATAGACGATTATAGTGTAAGGCACGCCGAATTAACCGCGCGGCGTGCCAACTTACCTTTCGGACGTTTACAAAGATTTTGCTCTACCTGCGTCGAACATCTGCTGCTACTTTTATGATTCTAAGAAAGATAGAGGCAGGTAAAAGGAGAGGTTACTATAATGGGTATAATATATTTTCAGTTTGAAGCAAAACTGTAGCTCCAAAGCAAACGTACGCTGGGCTGCTCAGATTGAACATATCGCCTGCAGGGCTAACATCACTCAGTAAACGTCTCGGCGGCTAATATTATGTAAAATGGATAAAAAAAATACAGGAAATTTAGTTCGAAGCGAGTGTGCAGACCACGTAAAAGACAGATTTTTAGATGAAAATAATTCTAATTTTGTCAGTACATCTGCAGAAAAAATTGTAAAAACTCCTGATTTGAGTCTAAACACTGATCCGACTTTTAGTTATTGTATGGTACAATTTTTAGATTTTATAACTATAAAACAAAAGTTGAAGTGCAAAGTTTGTGATGGAGACGTGAAATTTTTCAAACGAGGCGAAAGAAGAGTATGTTTTAAGTTTTGTGTTGTGTGTGAATGCGGCGATACACTCAATGCCTCTAGCTCCAAAATTGGGAAATCATATGAAATTAATAGACATTTCATTTTTGTAATGAGATTACTCGGTTGTGGAATCGCTGGAGTGAGCAATTTTTGTGGCCTGATGGATTTAGGAACGGGTTTTTATGAAAAAACTTATTATAAAATCATCGAAAATATTAAAATAACAGTTGGGGCTGTATTCAGAAAAGAAAGAACTTTTGAGAACGAGGCGTATGAGGAGTTGGAAGGAATTTTGTATGCAACAGGCATAACTGATTGAACGTAAGTAGATTTTATATGTGAAAATTCGTTTGTCAAATTTTTAAAAGCGTTTTTCACAAGACAACATTTTTGTAATCGGCATACACGATAACTTAAAAACCAATTTAACCGATTGGTCTAAAATTTTAATATGTTCTACACAACAATAGCCTCAGTATAAACTAGAATAAAAAGAAATGGTTAATTTTTCTCCTTAATTTTTAATGTTTCTTTTTACGAAACGAAAAAAATGCTATTTTTGCGACTACAAACTTTGGAAGTCCACCATTTTGTGAATTTTTGCTCAAACAGAATAACTGTAGTGTATACTGGGGCCATAGTCATATTTTTTCTAAGGATATTTTTATTTTCAGACGTTCCAGTGAGCTGCAATCGTGCACGCCGGCAGATCAAAATTTTCAAAATGGCTTCCATGAAGCTGCAAAAAAACACTATAAAAAATAATTTAGAAAATTATGTAAAATTTTTTTTCTTGTATTTGAAGACTTAAAATATATGTCAGAAAAATTATGGACTCAAAAAATGTTTTTTTATTAATTTAACAGTCTCATAAAAATTAAAATTTTCGACCCAAAAAGTGTAATGTTCCTTAACTCCGAGGAGTCAGCACTGAAAATAACAAGTGAAGCCTTTGCGAAACGTCTGTAACCTAACAACACGGCGGCGAATTAACACTTCTACAGATTATTATTTTGGCAAAATTAAATTATTTTGTTCAAAACAGTCCCCTCCGGACTGAAGATACAGCATTTTTTACGGTTGATAAACATGTTAACTGAGTTTTTTAGTTCACCTTTTGAGATGTCTTTCGTTATCCTGGTCAACGCCTTTAGGAGGTCTTCAGTGTTCGCCTAACGCGGTCCTTTCTTAGACAAATGTGATTTTGGAAATAGATAGAAGTCCCGCGGAGCCAAATCAGGAGAATACGGTGGATGGTTGATGGTGAAAAAGCCGTTTTTGGTAAAAAAATCAGTAATAAACGTGGAATTTTGACTTTCACGATTCATAACACCTAGATAATATATAGCATTAACCGTTTGGCTAAGTGGAACGAATTCCTTGTGCACTATATCCTCCACATGATAGAAACAAATCAACATTGTTTTCACTTTTGACTTCTCCGAACGACTTTTCTTCGCATTTTCTTCACTTGGGTGTTTCTATTCAGACCTTTAGCGCTGGATCATATTGAAAACATCACGTCATTAGTACGTGTGGTACAAACCGTGCGCAAAATGCTCACCCAAAATTCGATGGATTGAAGTTTTGGACATATTTAATTCCATTTCCATATATGTCAACGAAGATTTCGGCTCTTTCTTTATAAATTTATGCAAAATTTAGACGTTTTCTTCGATTATTACGAATTTTAGTTAATGGTCCATTTCGATCCTCACGACCTTCTCGTTTCATCAATTTCAACGTTTCGGTAAATGTTTTACTAACTTTTTCACAAAACATAATATTCATTCTTCTTTAGGAGCAATATCTCAGCTTCTATTCATCTCATTATGATGAAAATTAGATATAAAGTCAGTGGAAGATGCTTCTTTCCAACGCATGTTATATACAATAGGTGGCGCCACTAGTATTGGCTACTTCGAACAAGTCCTGATTACTTTGAGGAACCCCGTGAATATACATAGTCCGTATGTCCTCGTAACGGTTCCACTTCAGCACCTAAGAACGCCAGCATGAAACAGGAATCCAGACTAATTGTATCTACATGATGGTTGTTTCGATGCGATAAATTCATCGAAACGTTTTCGATTTAAACTGAGACCCAGCCAAGTCGTGTAGAGATCCAAATAAGTGAAACAATTCCATAATAGGCTTCCAAATCATTGATCATCACGCTTTGAAATATAAAGTACTGAATTATTACTAATCCCCGACTGAACATGACGTAAACATCTCGTCGCAAAAGAGTCCGTGTATTACCATAAGTACCGACCGCCATGACAGGAGCAGTTGGCAGGCCCGGCGATAAACTGATGAATCGATTATTGTATTGGCCCACGCGCTACGGCAATTGTTTCTTGCCATTGTTTTGTCCGGGGGCCATCTGCGATGTGGCCGACCGACTAGAATTTATGGCCAATTTTTTCGAATTTAATTGCGAAAGGAATTTCGGCGGCGACTTTCAAAGTAGCTGCCGAAGTGTCATCTGCGGAGTTAGTTAATTAAAATTTGATGTATCTATTTCAATTTGCTTTAGTTTCCTTTATCTTTTCCATTAATACAATCGCAATGATAAAGTCCCATGGAAAAAAAACGGTAAAGGGGAAGTACATTTCCATAATACACCCACCCCATTGAGCAATATCGGTCAAAAACTATTTCTATTTCAATACATCATTTTGTTTGAGAATTATAGTGCCAACATATCGACAGACCGAACGTCAGATAGACACAGACGGAAATTGCTCAACTACAAAAGCCACGGACAAGATCTTTAACACCATATATAAGTCCGACCCCTTTAACCTCTTACATTTTATCATAAATAATATTTTGGATTGTTGTAACTTCTACTTGATGGAAATTCATTATAAAATATATAATAAAAGACTGTTTTTAGTCAATTTCCACTGGTTTATTTAAATTGCGATGACGCGTTTCGCTGTCGATGCAGCTTCTTCAGATCTACATTTTACACTGTCAAGTTAGGTTTAATATTCACAGTTTTATATAATTTCTTAATTATAATATTACACCTAATTAAATTACATTGATAGTATTGGAAAATCCACACAGATTTGGAGTTAGGAGAATAAATTCAATAATGGTGAATTGCTTAAATCTACCTGGTCGTTGAGTAAAGTTGTATGCTTTACAGGTACGGACAGACAATTAACTCACTTTTTACAGTATATTAATTCTTTACATAGAAATATCAGTTTTACAATGAAAGAAGAAGTCGAAGGGAAAATCAATTTCCTAGACTTAACAATCAGTAAAGCCATGAAAAAACATGAATTTGCAATATATCACAAACCTTGTCATACAGATACCACAATTCACAATAGTTCTCACCACCCTAACCATCATAAACTTGCCGCTTATCATAGTTTTATACATAGACTAACTAATATCCCCTTATCAGAAGAAAATTTTACATAAAACAAGTAGCCGTTAACAACGGTTATTCGGTTACTTTAATCAATAGTATCGTTAAGAAAAAACTTAGAAACAAGGCAATCTCAGAAATATACCCACGTTTTAAGGACAGAAATACCACTTTTAAATGCTTAACCTATTTCGGCAAACCAACGGAAAAACTGGGGAAATTTTTAACTCAAAAAAATATCAACATAGCTTACGAGACTAACAGTAATATAGGGAAATATCTTAAAAACTACAAACCACAAATCAATAAAGACAATAAATCAGGGGTTTATCAATTAACATGTGGGTCATGTCCTAAAACACACATCGGACAAACTGGACGTACATTTAGACAAAGAATTACAGAACACGAAAAAAGTTTCATCCATAGAAAATCTAATTCAACATATGCTAATCATCTTTTAACAGAAAATCACACATTTAACAAGAATTTCAAAATTTTACACACCCAACAAAAAGGTTTAAAACTAAACCTTTTAGAGACAATGCAAATAAATCGATTAAGGACTACAGGTACTTTACTCAACGACCAGGTAGATTTAAGCAATTCACCATTATTGAATTTATTCTCCTTACTCCAAATCTGTGTGGATTTTCCAATACTATCAATGTAATTTAATTAGGTGTAATATTATAATTAAGAAATTATATAAAACTGTGAATATTAAACCTAACTTGACAGTGTAAAATGTAGATCTGAAGAAGCTGCATCGACAGCGAAACGCGTCATCGCAATTTAAATAAACCAGTGGAAATTGACTAAAAACAGTCTTTTATTATATATTCATAAATAATATGCCTAAAAGTTGTCCAAAAAACCTGCAAATATATCAAAATGCTGTTCAAATTATGAAATATTATGCAACCCTCTCCCCTTTCAGCCCCTTCCTAGGTTAAAATGGAAAGCAACGAAAAAACCCCTAAAAAAGACACATAACACGATATATACAAATCGGCCCCCCACCCCTTTTATCCCTTATATGTTTTACTATAGATATTTAGGCATAAAATTTATTTATTATTTCAACAAAAGAATAGGAAAAATCACCATAGTACCATAAAAACATCTAAAATTTATCAAAAACTATAGACCCCATCCTCTCATTAGTAATATTTATGCTACTCAGAACACACTTTATTTTTGCGCTCGACGCGCATTTGGCTAACCACGTTAGCTTCATCAGGAGTGATGATTGACTAAAGCTAAACTACCATTCCTATTGATACATTTGATTGCAAACAACATAAATTAGCCACATTACATTTTGTAGCTCATCGTTTAGTCACTTTTCCTCTTAATGGAGTAAACATCAGTAATGAAAGGAATCGAATTAGATTACATTTTATGTATGCATTCAACAATCTCCTATCAGATATATTTTTAATTAATCTTAGATTATCGAATGTTACAGTATGATAAGCTTCAAGGGCATGTTCGGCAAAATTAGAATTTTCTGTTCTACTGTATTTTAAATGTGGTACATATTCTTTAAATCGCGTTTTAATTGACCTTTTAGTTTGCCCCAACATACTTTTTGTCGCAATCATTACAACTAATGTCATAAATTCCTCTTTTCTCACAATTAGGAATCTTGTCTTTAGGATTTCCTAAGACACTCTTCAAATTGTCTGATGACTTATAGACAAAGGTGAGGCTTATATTTTTTAGTTCATCGTTTGGACAGTTTTCATCTTAATGCAATACACTCCAATAATGAAACGAATCGTATTAGCAATATAACTAGAGTTAGTGGTTATGATGATGACTTAGTAAACAAGTTAATAAATAGACATAAGTTCAGGATAAATATTCAGAATTCCACCTTTTTTACACGTAACGCAAATAAGACCAAGTATGTCTTCTTACCATATAATTCCAAAATACAGCAGGGCACTCAATAATGTATTTAATAAAGTAGGCCTCACCTTAGTCTATAAGTCATCAGAGAATTTGAGGAATATCTATTATCTAATTATAAAAAAAGTGGCATTTATGAAATTAGTTGTAATGAAAAGTATGTTGGGCAAACTAGAAGGTCAATTAAACTTTCAGCCCATTTAAAATACGGTAGAACAGAAAAGTCTAGCATTGCCGAACATGCTCTTGAAGCTGATCCTACTGTCTCATTAAATAATCTAAGCCTAATTAAAGATCGGATAGGAGATTGTTGAATGTAAAAATAGTTTAAATAAAGACAGACAGCCTATTCCTTATAGGAGATAATGTAGATTTATAGTTTAGCTTTAGTCAATCATCGCTCCTGATGAAGCTAACATGGTTAGCGAAATGCGCGTCGAGTGCAAAAATAAAATGTTAGGTGTAGTGGTGATATATACTAAGTAGTGGCATTGTGCCAAAGATTCCACATTCCCAACACAGATAATATCTATGCACCAAATTTGAAATTGATATTTCGTTTTGTTCGACAGTTATCGTACCAACGGAAATCGGTGAATATGTTTTTCGTGATCTAGGAACCCTGAAACGTGAGAAAAACAAAAATCTCAAAGTGAATTTACAGTATTTATTGAAAACCGAGAAATTTGGTAATGATGTTGACACAACTGTCAGTAGTGATTTCTCTTACCATTCGTGCTCTGGCAGATGTTTCTGACACACATTCTGGAACAAAAATAAAACCAGATTAGGCTTTGATGAAAATCATCATTTATAGTTTCATTTGATCGGTATTTACGAGGGTCGTTTGAAAAGTAAGACAAATGAGACACATATGGAAATCCAATGACCGAAATCAGTATTGGGCCATTTAGTTTCATTCATTAGAAGATCTCATGCAGAATTACAGTTCGTATATATACGATTTCCGACATCATTAAAAAAACTGAGAGATTCGAGCTGTGATAAAAGTTTACTTTTTGAAAAAGAAAACAGCCACCGAAATAAAAGTGAAGCTTGACAGTATTCTCGGTGAGTCTTCATCTTCACTGAAGAACGTAAACTACTGGGTTTCCGAATTTAAATGTGACCGAACAAGCACAAATTGTAGGTTAGAAATCTCCCTAACCTTCAAACGGAAGTCATTCAAAATCATTTTGTGGATTTTCTCACAATATTAGGAGTTGGTAGTAGATTCTACCACCAGAATCTCTTGAAATCAGGGACAGTACCATAGAATAGGTCTCCACATTTAAATATTTGGTGACCAATATGAATGAGAAATGAGACCCAAGAAAGGAAATATATTACGGAATTGAAAAGGCCCGAGTAACATACACAAATATGAATAAATTTTTTCATCGCACAAGTCTCAGTATCGAACTCCGAATGAGAATGGTGAAAGCCTATGTATTCTCCGTGTTCTTGCATGGATGTGAGTGCTGGACCCTTGTCCCTGACTCAGAGAAACAACTAGAATCTTTAAAACGTACATTTATAGATGCCTTCTTCGCATCTCTTGGGTACAAAAAAAAAAGATGCTGGAAAGAATGAACAAAATGAAGGAATTACTAACGGCTATAAAAATAAGAAAAACTAAATACTTCGAACATGTAATAAGGACCCCAAGGTACGAATTGCTACGTCTAATTATTGAAGGAAAATAAAGGGCAAACGATCCATCGGAAGACGGAGAATTCTTGGCTGAAGAACATGAGAAGATGGTTTGAATGTGCTTCGAGTGATATTTTTCAAGCAGCAGTTTCTAAAGATAGTTTAGCTATATGGATCGCCAACCTTCGTGATAAGACGGCGGCGGCGTCGTAAGAAGAAAATCCGGAGTTGTCACATCGCTGGGACGTGCACTGCAATGCTCGTGATTGTTCGGCCGCGTTTAAACTCAGAAACCCAGTAAATCTCTAGTGAACGTGTGCATAACCGTTTGCATAAACACTTGCATACTCAAAAGCGCTATGCACGATGGGTACCGCGTCACGACAACGAACCTGCTCACACATACCACTCGTTGCCATGGCCACAGTTCATGAACTTCGCTCCGAATTGCTTAGCCATCCACCGATTTGTCCCCTTCGGGCCTCTTTTTGTTCATAAATCTCAAAAAATTTCTTTCAGGACAACGGTTTCACGGAAATGACGAAGTAATGTACGCTGCGAATGACTATTTCGCAAGTCAAAGGAAATCAGTTTATCAAAATGACTTATTGGCATGGGAACATAGTGAATTTTTCAATTTAGTTCGTATTTTCTTCCTCATTTATCTTACTGTTCAAACGACCCTCGTATAAGAGTAACAAGTGCAAGAGCCAATGAAATACTTAAAAACTATTATGTGACATTAGTAGAGAATTAGTTAACTGTTATTTTAAGATCGTAATTTGCTATAAAATAGTGCAGTAAAAAAAGCATTTGAAATTGCCCAGTTTAGATACAGCAATGTTATGATTTTATCCTCTCTGGAGTATTACCAGCAGTACTGTTCTGAGTTTTGTACCTCGAAAAACTTATGCTCTTTTGTTTATAAACAATTGAAGTTTTCAAAACTAGTTTTTTGAGCTTAAAAAGTGAATAACTCCAGTTATATATATCGGATCCAGACAAAAAAAAAACAAACTCTTCGTAATGAAATTTCCAACAAATCTTTTTTAGTTTTAAGTCGCTCAAGTGTGTACATAACCTATAAAATTGAATAAACCGCCAAAAATCTGTTTTTTTTTTTTAAATTTTATTGTACAGAGCGACTAAGTGAACCGATTGGCTTGAAACGTTCAGAAAATATTCCTTTTGTTATAGCAAAAATACCCTAAAATTTTGGTACAAAAATATTGAACCCTGTCGGCACAGTTGAATTTGTTATTTAAAATTTGATTTGTCCGCCATTTTATGCCATTTGGTCCAAAATGGATCTTTTTTTTTAAATTTAGATCTCGACGTCGGCTTTCCGATGCCATTAAAAAAATCTTTTTAAGTCATTTTAAGCGTTTGTTTTTTATTCATTTATTTATTAATCAAATAACAACAAATGCGTTTTTCGGTATTTGTGAAAAAAAAAATTGAAATATTTTTATCACATCTGGTAGAGAACACAAGTCTGCAAAAAAAAAAATTGAGAGCTGTTTTGGTTTTTTTTGCGTAATTCTTATGTTTTTGGGTGTACCGAATCCGAAAATGACTTTCATTTTATCATAGAACGTCACGTTTTCTGACAATGTAGGTGTCTATGTTAAACAAGTTATCATTTTAAAATAAAAGATAAAAGACTAAAAAATTTTTTTTTAATTTATAATTGCGTAACAAAACTTATTTTTTTATCTAAAATACATTCATTAGTAAGCACTAAACACATTTCTTTTTCCCAGTGAGACTCCTTTTGGTAAATTTTCGCTTATAGGAAGCATCTGGAAGGTCTCTCTGAAGCGTCCAACAGTAGTCTGCCATCATTGAGACGCTCCATCTTCACTGGTATCTTTTTTCCATCTCCTTAATATCTTGGTGAAATCGTTCACCTTGCTCTTCACTCATATCTCCTAAATTTTCTGGAAAGTAGTCGAGGTGGGAATGAAGAAAATGTACTTTTAAACTCATTAGGCAACCTAAAGCTTGAAATGCTTTTAACATTCTTTTGACGATTTGTTTGTAGTTAGGGTCTTTGTTATTGCCTAAAAATTTTTCTATGACCTCTTTAAAGGCAATCCACCCTTCTCTTTGAGGATCCGTCATGGTTGTGATGAATTGTGGATCAGCCATACGCCGTCTAATATCTGGTCCAACGAAAACACCTTCCTTCAACTTTGCCTCCGAGAGGCAGCGCTATCTTCGTCAGAACTTGGAATCTCTTCCAAGGTAGCAGGGGCCTTGGGCACTGATATTTCGGTCCCATGAGGGATGGGACGAATAGCTGATTGCAGATTGGGGTATGAAATGGACTGCTTCCATTTTGAATTATACCCTTTCACATTACACGAACAAAAGTAACAATCATCACTATGGTTCTTTTGCTCGCGCCATACCATAGGAATCGCATATCGGAAAGCTTTTTTCTTGCCCTTAAACCAATTTCGAAGGTCTTCAACACATCGTTTGCAGACTTTATGAGGTGCCCAAACTTTATCCTGATCTCCAAGTTTTAAGCCAAAATACGTGAAGTATACTTTTTTTACAAAGACCATAATATTAAGTTGTTGCTTTAATACCATATATTCGCCACAAATATAACAGAAATTGTCAGACGAATTCACACACTTCCGCACAGATGACATTGCACTATATTGAACCAAGATCTATAAAACAATGACGAGTTAACACGTAATTGTACCGCGCCACTTTCTACACTATCGAAGCGCGCACGTTCTGGTTACAACGTTTATGTTTGTTAATTTAGCTCACACAGGGCGTTCTTTATTTAGAAAGTAATGATAGTTATGGCCTGTATACATTTAAAAACAGTAATCAAAATAAAATTGTACCTATTTATTTATGACTTCAAGTTAGCCCAAAAAAAACCCTTTTTTATAATAAAATTTTGCGTTTTGCAAAATAACCTGACGTTCTGGAATTTTTTGAGTATTTTTTTAGTTTTCAGAACACCTAAATACATAGAAATCAGTTAAAAACATCCAGACAGCAGTTTTGTTGCAGACCTGTGGAATCGTCAGACCTTTATTTAAAAAAAAATCATTTTCGTTAACAATTTTTTTTTTAAACAACCGAAAATTATTGTTATTTGACTAGTAAAAAAACAATTAAAATAACTCCAAAAAATTTTTTAGCGTTCCGTATGGAACACTTATAAGATCACTTCGGTGTCCGTCGGTCCGTTCGTCCGTCCGTCCGTCTGTCACACTTGATTTTCTCCGAAACTATTTGACATAGAAAGTTGAAATTTGGCAGTAATATAGGAATTGATGGCCTCATCAGAGCCGTGTAGTTTTGAAAGTTAAATTTTGACTTAAAAAGTTAGTTTTGGGGAGTGAAATCGAAAGTGAAAAAAAAAATTTAATAGATCGTCGAGTGGGATGTCAAATAAAAACTTGTAAAAACACGAGTTCAAAAATATATATAATGTAATACTTGCGCACACTTTTTTTTGTATTATTTTTAAAAAATAGCGAAAAATCGCTATCCCCCCTTATCTCGAAAAGTACTGATCAAAAAATTTTGAAAAAATTCTGGAATATTCTCCACAGGGTCTAGATTGAACAAAAATTATGAGGCGTGCATTACCTTTAATAATTTATCTGGTATAAAAAAAAAAAATCAAGGTCATCCGTTTTCAATAAAGATCGGAAACAAATTTTGTTGAAAACTCATTTGGGGTGTATTTTGTGAAAAATCAAATCAAATGTTTTTATTGGAAAAATTGAAACAAAAAGTAAACAAAACAAATAAAATTAGAATAACAACATCAATTAATACTTCTGCTTTTATCAATTTGATCTTTCTATCCCCTCAATGAGAGAACTCGTGTGGAGGGGGCGTCAGTCTCAAAGAAAAGAATATTTTATCTTCTGAAACAGACAAAAAGAAACACAAAAAAAAAAGGAGTAAACAAAAAACTATGGAATGGAACTGATGGCTAAATAAAAAACAAAATATTAGGTTCCAAAACCTATTTATGTTTACAGAGCTGGATGAGAACAGAAACTACCCGTTCCCAACCAGCAACCCCCCTAAATGTTTTGCGAAAGCCGTAGAAGAGCCGATGGCGAAGACATTGCCAGGGAGAGTGTTGAATAGGCGGGGGATAGACTAGGCTGCATGGGCAGCAGCAGCGGAGGTGTGAGCTCTAGGCTCCTCCAGGGATTCTCTTGCCCGCCCTGAAGTCACTGATCCTTTTATACCTCTGCTCCGTAACAAAAATTTTTATTTTAAAAGCAATCAACGTACACTAATTGCGCATGTTCAACTTGCACTTGACCGGTTATTTTCAATGACATTGGAAAGACTTAAATTTTGAAAAAAAAAGATCGCCAAACGGCATAAAATGCCAGGCCCACTGGGTTCAATATTTTTGTACCAAAATTTCAGGGTATTTTTGCTATAACGAAAGGCATATTTGCTGAGAGTTTCAAGCCGATCAGTTCACTTAGTACCGGTACAATAAAATGAAAAAAAAGTTTTTTGCAGGTTTTTTCAATTTTGAGTGACTTCAAACTAACAAAGATTTGTTGGAAATTTCATTACGAAGAGTTTGGTTTTTTTTTTGTCTCGATTCGACTTATATAAACGGAGTTACTTACATTTTAAGCTCAAAAAACGCATTTTGAAAACTTCAGTTGTTTATAAACAAAAGAGCACAAATTTTTCGAGGTCCAAAACTCAGCACAATACTCCTGGTGATACCCCTGAGAGGATAAAGTCATAATATTGCTGTATCTAAATTATGCCTATCTCATCAATATTTTGACCTTTTTTACTGCACTAAAAAATGTGTTCCTAATTTACACAACCTAGATTACCTAATATACAAATACATTCGGTGATTTTCCAAAAATAAAAAAGTTACGTTATCTATAATACTTTTATATAAAGTTATTTCGCATGTTTTTTTATAATTAAGTAAATGTTTACGAGATTTTTAATAATTTTCTTTTTTTAAAATGCAAATTTTCTATTTTGTCGTCCATAACTAATAATTTACACAAACAAAAAATGTAAATAAATAATTAATTATTTATTTTATTATTAGAAAATCACCTTAAAATAAATCTGATGAAGTACGAGTGGGTTTTTTGATTTTTTTTCTTTATACAGTTACAAATTATTATTGACGTATTAGTAAATTAAATTCTTTTATTTCATAATTTGTTCAAGCGCACATTGGGACCAAAACCCGAAAAGGTGGCCAAAATATGAAGGTGTCATTCGAATTATATGAAAATTTGCATATCTGGCTTTTTGAGGTCGCTGATTAAGAATCTGACATAAAAAATGTAAATAACAAAATGGCGGCTCCAATATGGCGGGCAAAATTGATAAAAATTGTCATATTTTCATGAAATTTCGACTATAGGGCTCTTCGAGGTTGCTGATGAAGAATCTGAAGTTAAAAATGTGAAAAACAAAATGGCGGATCTGATATGCGGACAAAAATAATAATTTTTGTCATATTTTCATGAAATTTCGACCATAGGGCTTTTCGATGTTGCTGATAAGGGTCTGAAATTAATAAAGTGAAAAGCAAAATGGAGGATTCAATAATAAGTTAATGTTTTAAAGTAAAACTGTAAATAAATAATGACAATGTAAACTATATAAAAATGTTATTACAAAAAAACATCAATATTCTTCATATTCTTCATCTGATGAAAGTGTTGACTCATCATCACTGCTCTGAATCTCAGAACTGGGAGCCTTTAGCAGTTGTACAGCTTCGGAGTCCAACGTTTTCAATTTTTTCGCTGGTAATTTCCGCAGGCTTGATATTAGCGGCTCTGATGATACCAAAAGCCTCTGAAATACATCTTCCATACTCTTAACATGATTACATTTTCGCGCAAAGTCCTGCGGATATTTTTTTATAAATTTGTTACAAGATTTCTGGACCTCCTCAGACAATTGTCCGATTGGTAAAATCGAAGCTTGAATAATGCGCCCGCTGTGAATCAAAATCTTGTGAACTGTCGTTGGCATGTAAAACTTACATATACCAGGCGTACAGGATTTCAGATAACAGATGGTGCACCAATGCAGTTTGTGCAGATTTGACACTGCGCCATTTTGTTGTGTCATCAACAAGTGTCAGATGCGCACGAGTGATAAATTGGAAAAGTGTGTGCATAGTGTTGTGTTGTTGTGTTCAATATGTCGAAATTTATACCGAACAAAGAGCACTCGCGGACAGCGTTAATTTTTTGTTTTCATTTGAAGAACACTGCTGTTGAATCATACCGATTACTTCGAGAAGCTTATGGTGAACATACTTCATCGCAAGATACATGTGAACGATGCTTTCGGCGTTTCAAAAGTGGTGACCTCGATGTTGCAGACAAGGAACGTGGAAAACCGCCAAAAAAATACGAAGATGTGGAATTGCAAGCATTGTTGGACGAAGATGATTCGCAAACACAAAAATAACTCGCCGAGCAATTGGGCGTTAATCAACAAGCTGCTTCCAATCGGCTACGAGAGATGGGAAAGATTCAGAAGACCGGTAGATGGGTACCACATGAGTTGAACGACAGGCAAATGGAAAAGCGCAAACTCGCTCGGTACAAAAGGAAGTCGTTTTTGCATCGTATAGTTACAGGGGATGAAAAGTAGATTTATTTTTAGAATTCCAAGCGCAAAAAATCATGGGTAGACCCAGGCGCACCATCCACATCGACCGCAAGACCGAATCGCTTTGGCAGAAAGACGATGCTCTGTGTTTGGTGGGACCAGAGGGGCATAGTCTATTATGAGCTGTTAAAACCTGGAGAAACGCTTAATACTAAACGTTACCAATAACAATTGACCGATCTGAACCGTTCGCTGCTTGAAAAAAGGCCAGAATACCGAAAGAGGCAACACAAAGTCATTTTTCTTCATGACAACGCTCCATCATATACGGCAAAACCAGTTCTCGACACGTTGGAAGCACTCAGCTGGGAAGTTCTACCCCATGCGGCTTACTCACCAGACTTGGCTCCTTCCAATTACCATTTGTTTGCATCGACGGGTCACGCACTTGCTGAGCAGCGCTTTGGTTCGTTCGAAGATGTGAAAAAATGGCTCGATGAATGGTTCGCAGCAAAAGGGGAAGATTTTTACTGGCGTGGTATTCACAAATTGCCCGAAAGATGGGAAAAACGTATAACAAGCGATGGAGCATACTTTGAATAAAGCACTTTTTATCATTTTTCCGAATTTAAAATGTTTTTTTTAGAAAAAAAAACTGCATTTCATACTTGTACACCTGGTAAACGAGCTGTTTCTAGGCAGTAATCTTCATATCTCGGAACATCAACATCGAAGCCGCAAGTAATAACTTGTAATACAACGTAAAATCTCTTAATTAACGTCTCGTCTAGTCCAGTTATTGTTGCCGTAATTGTCGAATTTTCGAAAAAAAAAACGACGCGCAGTATTCCCGTCACTTGTACTTCCATAACCCTGTTTCGGTTGATCTTTTTTACATAAAATTCATTTTAAAAAAATACACAAATGCAGGCTGCTGATTTTGCTTCTATATAATTAAAAAATAACCGGTCAAGTGCAGGCTGCTGATTTTGCTTCTATATAATTAAAAAATAACCGGTCAAGTGCAAGTTGAACTTGCACAATTAGTGTTCCGTACGTTGATTGTTTTTAAAATAAAAAATTTTGTTAGGGTGGGATAAAATGATCAGTGACTTCACAAAACACACTCCAAATGAGTTTCCAACAAAATTTGTTTCCAATCTTTACTGAAAACTGGTGACCTTGAAATTTTGGTTTTTTATATACCAGATAAAATATTAAAGGTAATGATAATTTTCGTTCAATCAATACCCCGTGGAGAATATTCCAAAATTTTTTGATCAGTACTTTTCGAGATAAGGTAGGGGACAGCAATTTTGACGGTTTTTTAAAAGTAATACGAAGAAAAGTGTACGCAAGTATTACAATATATATATATATATATATATATATATATATATATATATATATATATATATATATATATATATATTTTACTCGTGTTTTCACAGGCTTTCACCACACTCGATGACCTAGTAAAAAAATTTTTTTTCACTTCCGATTTTACCCCTCAAAACGAATCCCTTAAGTCAAAATTTATGTTACGGTGATATAAAATGATCAGTGACTTCACAAAACACACTCCAAATAAGTTTTCAACAAAGTGTATTTCCAATCTTTACTGAAAATTGATGACCTTGAAATTTCTGTCTTTTTTTATATACCAGATAAATTATTACAGGTAATGCACTCGTGATAATTTTCGTTCAATCTACACCCCGTGGAGAATATTCCAGAATTTTTTCAAAATTTTTTGATATGTACTTTCCGAGATAAGGTGGGTCACTCTTTAGTTAAGTTTAGACACTAGAACTCGTTTGTTTTGTAAGAACCAATAAACTCGCAATTTTTAATAATTATGAGTTTTTTCACTGACATTTTAGAGCAGACCTACACTTACCTTGACTAAAAAAATGCATATTGTGCGGAAAACTAATATCTATGCCACGATACACCCTGCCGAGACGACAATCCTGCATTACACTTACTTGCAGCCTCTCAGAGTCGATCGATCGTAGTCTAACAATATTGAGGTAGATCGCCAGCAGTTCAAGTTTGAGCACCTCTGATCTATTGGCTAGCCATAGACTCCATTACGGAAGCAATTATCCTAGTTTGCGTTTGTCTGTGAGTGTTTAAGATGCCTTAGACCATTGAAAGTCCCGGATTGTGAAATGAGCTCTGTAATTCGCTTTTTAGATGCAAAAAAACCGGTCAAGTGCAAGTTGAATTTGCGAAATTAGTATTCCGTACGTTGATTGCTTTTAAACTAAAATTTTTTTTTACAGAGATATAAAATGATCAGTGACTTCACAAAACACACCCCAAATGAGTTTTCAACAAAGTTTGTTTCCAATCTTTACTGAAATCTGATGAGCTTGAAATTTTTGTTTTTTTATATACCGGATAAATTATTAAAGGTAATGCACTCGTTATAATTTTCGTTCAATCTACACCCCTTGGAGAATATTCCAGAATTTCTTCAAAATTTTTTGATAAGTATTTTTCGAGATAAGGCGGGGGGACAGCGATTTTTCGCGATTTTTTAAAAATAATACAGAGAAAAGTGCGCGCAAGTATTACATTATATATATATTTTTTACTCGTGTTTTCACAAGCTTTCATTTGACACCACATTCGATTACCTAGTAAAAAATTTTTTTTTTTTTCACTTCCGATTTCACCCCTCAAAACTAACCCCTTAAGTCAAAATTTAACTTTCAAAACTACATGGCTCTGATGAGGCCATCAATTCCTATATTACTACCAAATTTCAACTTTCTATGATAAATAGTTTCGGAGAAAATCGGGTGTGACAGACGGACAGACAGACAGACAGACACCGAAGTGATCTTATAAGTGTTCCGTACGGAACACTAAAAATAGTTAGAAAACACGATAACACACAGTGACAGTGGGATGTCGTGGGACTTTTAACTTATGTATATTTTAATTTTGACGTTTGAAACTAAAAGTTCTAAAAAAGTGATATTTTAAACGTTACAATAATTAAATGATAATCAAATCTTTTTGTAATCAATTTATATTATTTAAATGTACTCACTTCTATTCGGAGAATCCATTTCACGAAATTAAATTAACTTCAAATACAAAACATTTGAGCGCGATTGAATCTGCCTGTCTAACTCAAACAGAACGAGCTCAGAATCTGGTTTGCTCGACGCTCTAACAACAATAGGTGTTAAGAGTCACGTGTGCACACTTAATTATTATAACCGGTCGTTTCGAATAGCGCAGGTACCAACCCACATTTCTAGAGCCTGAAAAGTCCCTCAATCGAACATTCATTTTAGGGACTTATGGCCACCTTTTCGGCATTCGGTCCCAATGTGAAGCGCTCAGCTTAGGTTGTCGGAAAAGCATCGAACCATTTTCATTTTTTAACCTATCATATAGAAATGGAATATTTCCTCCTGGCAGCCATGTTGTTGGTATGATAGGGAACGAATGCGTGATAAAAACAGGACCTAATAATTTTCTTAAGCGTCGCTACGGTATTTTATGTTTACTGTGATACTAGTTTTTAATTGGTTATTAACCACACACAGACGTAACTTTGCTTCTAAATAAGTGCAAAATAAGAAATTTATTTTATCATTTTGTTAATCAAATCTGGACAAAGCAGTTGTATTAAGTATTATTTTTTAAAATTAGTTCTTCTTCCGACCTTTAAAACGTAATCTTTTTGTTGCTTTTATCTTTATGATAATGTAGCACCTTGTCTCTGCCTTCGCATTTTTTCAAGAAATATTTTGGCGCCACACTACCGTATGATTCACCTTTCATTTCTTATATACAAAAGAGCGACCTTTTTTGAGGTTAATATATTATTTCGCCAAAATTAAGATGACTGAAATTAATATGTCTACTCTTTTGTTGGCGATGAGTCATTAATTAAACAGTGAGTGTATTCTCAATTATTTTATTTTTGATTTAAACCAGCCTTGTTTTTTTCAAAAGGTACCTGCAAGTTGACAGTCGTTTCTCTTTATAGATGATTCGCTCCCCAGACACAAAACATATGTCAGTTACAACAAAGTTTACCACCAAATCAACGATCGATAAGAAACTCAGACGAATCCCGTAAGGACAAGTTGAAAACCCTGGACGGATTATCTACCAGGTCTTATGGAAAAAAATTGCTTTTTTAGAAAAAGCTGCCGCATGGATTTTTGTAGCGTTAAATTCTATTTTACGCTCTCTGAGGAAATACGAGAGTTACAAACAGAACTTTTCAGCCATACGAGCGTAGTAATCCATCATGCCAAACACGGTCGAATGCCTTGGATATATCAGGTGCAACTGCTCGAAATTCTCCAAAGTGTTTAATTGCGTTATTCCAAACATATGTTACATAAGTTAGAAGATCTTCGGTTGATCTTTGCTTACGAAAGCCATATTGTTGATAGCTAATAATTAGAGACCGGATTATACTCATTTGCATATTTTCATATGCATTTGCATATTTTCATATGCATTTGCATATTTAGACCATTCTCACCGATTATTGCATATTTTACCCAAAATCTAGTAATGATGCATATTTTCCCTATATTTACAATATTTCTCGGTATCACTAGGCAACTGAATTGCTCAGGGTATTGTTAATGTCGCCGTCTGGAACGGATCTTATCGCCGGGACATTACCTGCAATAGTCTAAACATCGATTAGGTTATAGTGCCAAGGCAATACCCAAAATTACGACGATATTTTATTCCTCTGTTTGTTGGTCGGGATATTAAGTGATAAGTAGTTGGTTTCTAAGAATATTTGTTTGAGCGTGGATCAAATAAACAATTTTCTCGAAGCCGAATTTTTATTTTAAAACAAGATAATAGTTTTAACATTATTGTTGACGCGCTTGCATCAGTGTAGTCTTCTTGCAATTTTTAACGTGTTGTGTTAAAGTTTAACGTGTACGATGCCACCCGCAAAAAAAGTGCCTCTTCGTAGGTAGCTGATTATCCAGGAACATTTATATACGACGGAAATGTTTTATATTGTCGAGTTTGCGAGAAAAATGTTTCGTGCACAAAAAAAGTTTCAAATTGACCAGCATGTCAAGACAAGTCTTCATATCGCAGGATTGCAAAAAAAAAGGCCCACGACAGCAACTTATAACAGCAGCAAGTAGCAGTGATTCCACTTCTATAGGCAAACAAAAAACCACTTTAACATGGATTTATGTGAAGCATTGCTTGCAAGTAATATTCCTCTCCACAAACTTACAAATCCTACATTCAAAGATGTTCTGCCAAAATATTGCTTGAATCAAAAAATATCAGTCGAATCAACACTGCGTAAAAATTACATACCAACAATTTACCAACATGTTCTGGAAGAAATACGTAATGAACTTAAGAATTTCAGCTGATGAAACTCCGACAGTTGTGGTCGCTATATTGCGAATTTAATTGTGGGTGCATTAAGATTAGAGCCTTCTTCTTCCTATTTGGTGGTCTGCAAAGAACTTGACAAGACAAATCATTTTACGATCGCCAGATTCGTGAATGAGGGTATTAAAAAAATATTTCCTGAATCTTCTGCAGATGAAAGAGTGTTTATATTTCTCTCAGATGCTGCTCCCTATATGATCAAGGCAGCCAAAGTCCTCCAAGAATTTTATCCAATTTTAATTCATGTGACGTGCTTTGCTCACGGAGTCCATCAACTCGCTGAAGAAGTACGATCCACGTTTGGAAATATAAATAGACTGATTTCATCAGCAAAGAAAGTGTTTCTTAAGACACCTGCTCGCAATAACGCCTATAAAGAAAAACTGACAACTGTGCCTTTACCTCCCGAACCAGTGGTAACTTGATGGGGAACATGGATTGAAGCTGTACTATTTTACAATGAACATTTCGAGACCATCAAAGGTGTAGTAAATGACTTCGAGAGTACAGAGGCTATGGCAGTTCGTCAATCCAAGGAAGCATTTAACGAATCTGATATTTAAAAAAACATAGCTTTGATTAGCACTCACTTTTCCCACATACCTGCAGGTATTAAAAAGTTTGAAACTCGAGGTTTGGCGTTGACCGAATCAATTCAGTTAATGAATAAAATCCGTCAAATAAACTCCACATTGCCAGATGTATTCCCGCGTAGAGTTGAAGAAAAGTTTGAAAACATTTTGTACAATAACCCAGGCTTTGAACCTTTGTGTCAAATTGATAGTTTTATTAATGAGACGGGTGAACTTTTGCCAGAAGCAATAAGTGCTAACATAGCACCCAAATTTAAATACTGCCCAGTTACCTCAGTGGATGTGGAACGGTCTTTTTCCACTTATAAAAATATTTTAAGTGATTGAAGACACAATCTTACTACCCAACATTTGGAACAATACCTTATTGTTTACGTGTACAAGAATACAAATATTAAATAATTTAAAAAAATGTTAAATAATTGTTAATTAAATTTAAACATCGTCGATAACTTGTTAATTTTATGCTGATTTTGAAATAAAAAACTAAAAATTACTACTTTTATTATTATTTAATATTGCATATTTTGACCCTTTTCATGCATATTTTAAGCATTTTTCATGCATATTTCAAGATTTTTATGTTGCATATAATCCCGTCTCTACTAATAACACAGGGCAACAAAAAAATATTTTTGTTTTGGTGCCTGGGATTTTAGAGCTGATTTTAGCTATATTTGGGACGCTAAATCTATACATGCAATCCGTTTTTCTCTATCAGCTCTACTTTTTTAGATACATCAACTTATCTACCAATGTGGTTTTTATTCAGTATATTCATTTATGAGAGTTCTAAAATTATTATATATTCATTAATGTAGGTACAATGGTTTTATTGTCAGTCTGTAATTGAGTAAATTCCAGGTAAATCTATAAATAGTGGAACCATTGCCTATCAGGTACCTGAACTGACCCTTTTAATCACCTAACTCGGGTAAGTCTCGTCAGTTTGTGCGTTCTTACTAATGAGAGTAGATCGAATTCGGCGTGTTATTTTATGTTAAGAAAAGAGTGTTTTTTGTGTTATTGAACAGAATTAAAATGAGTTCAGGTTCCAGTTCAAGAAGAAGTTGTGTAAATCAACCTTATGTGTTTTGCTATATATGCGGAGAATACATGTTTCAACAAAACAGACAAACTATTACTGACTTTGTAAAGCGAGCGTATCTTGGATACTTTGGAGATAAGCTTGGTGATCAGGACAAAACGTGGCCCCGCATCTCGTATGTAAAACTTGTACAGAGCATTTACGGCAGTGGACTACCGGGAAAAGAAAAGGTCTAAAATTCGGCGTACCAATGGTTTGGAGAGAACCAAAAAACCACTTCAATGATTGTTATTTCTGTTTAGTTAATACTAATGGAATCAATCGAAATAACCGCAGTAAGTGGACTTATCCCAATTTAGACTCGGCAATACGCCCTATCCTGCACTCAGATGAAATACCGATTCCAACATTTCATCAGCTACCACATATCTCTGATGACGAATATTTTCCCTCTGATCGCTCTTTTGATGCTAATGAAACTAACAGTGACTATGAGGGGACGTCATCAGTTCCTCAACGCTTCAATCAAAATGAATTAAATTATCTCACCAGGGATCTCAATTTATCGAAAAAAGCTTCTGAAGTACTGGCTTCTAGGTTGAACGACAAAAATTTACTGGAACAAGGAACCAAAATTACCTTTTACCGTACAAGAGAAAAAGATCTGCTACCATTCTTTTCTCAAGAAGCCAATTTTGTCACGAAATTAGGGGACTCATGAAAGAAATGGGACTTTCTGAATATATTCCAGATGATTGGCGCCTATTTATTGACAGTTCAAAGCGAAGTTTAGAATGTGTCCTTCTACATAATGGGAATAAATATGGTTCAATACCACTAGCTCACTCAACGAAACTGAAAGAAGAATATGATACCATAGCTTTGGTCTTGCAGAAGATAAAGTATTACGAACAACAATGGATGATTTGTGTAGACTTAAAAATGGTAAACTTTCTTCTTGGGCAGCAAAGTGGTTACACGAAATATCCGTGTTTCTTGTGCCTCTGGGATAGTAGGGACAAAACACACCACTGGGTTAGAAAAGATTGGCCTCAGAGAGAAAACATGGACGTTGGGGAAAAGAATGTCATTAACGACGCTTTGGTTGAAAGAGAAAAAATCATACTTCCTCCGTTACATATAAAGTTGGGCTTAATGAAGCAATTTGTAAAGGCTCTTGATAAGAATGGGTCTTGTTTTGCATATATAGGGGTAAAAATGCATCAGTTGAGCACAGAAAAACTCAAAGCAGGGATATTTGACGGCCCACAAATAAGACAATTAATTAAGGATCCTGCCTTCATAAATTCAATGAATCAAGTTGAACGAGAAGCTTGGACATCATTTGTTGCAGTCGTAGAAAATTTTCTAGGCAAACATAAAGCTCAAAACTATGTTGAAATGGTTAACAAGATGCTTAATAGTTTCAAATCCTTAGGGTGCAATATGAGTATTAAAATACACTATTTACACAGCCACTTAGACCGTTTTCCAGAAAATTTAGGAGACATGAGTGAGGAACAAGGTGAAAGATTTCGCCAAGATATTAAAGTTATGGAGGACCGCTACCAAGGAAGATGGGACATGCACATGATGGCAGATTACTGCTGGAGTTTAAAAAACATTCAAGAATGTCGCGGAAAAGAAGCTTTCCAAGTGTTGAGTGACTATTTCATTTCTTCAATGTTTTTTTTTTTGTTTGTAAGTACGACATAATATTGTATTTGGTATAACTAAAATAAAAATTTCGTATCTACTTTTGTTTACTACACTTACGGATTTGAGTTACAATAATGTAACTTATATTTCTCTAAAATTGTATATCTTAAAAATTTGAGCTCCTAGGTACAAATGAATACGTTATTTGAATTCAGGACATCAAATTGATATAGAATCAGCTCAAAAAACCTCGACACCAAAACAGCTGTTCCCCTGTGTAATATTTAGTCCTTCAAGATATTTTAAAAGACCCTGCTTCCCATTCTATGACTTTCGATATTATGGAAAGCAGTGAGAATGATCGGTAGTTGTTTGGCAAGCTTTTCTTGCCTTTTTCAGTATCGGGTGAACTGTAACGTTTCCAGTAGAAAAGAAATGTTACCTCTTTGTGGGATAGATTCAAAAGTCTACAGAAAACTGATTTTAGTTCTCTCGCGAATTTTTTGAGTAGTATGGCAGGTATTCCGCCAGCACCCGAAGCTCTTTTGGTATCTAGCTTCAGTAACACACGTTTTATGATAAATTTAAGGAACAATATATATTTTTTTAGGTATTCATTGATAATTTCATGGATATAAGGTTCTTCTGTGTACACAGCTCACCTAAACTCACACGACACTCTCCTGAATTTTAATTTGTTCTGCATCTTCCTTGAAAAGTCATAACTCGTAACATATTTAAAAACGTCTTGACGTAGCGAAAGCAAAACACCGAAATAATATATTAAGACCATGTTCTACAAGCTGGTTAACAAAAGATATCATTTTCCAAAACCATTTTAACCCATTGTAGGTTCATTTTTCACCTCCTTTTGTCTCGAAGCGGAAAAACGACACGAAATGAGAATTATAAACGTTATTATCAAACATTTGGTGTGTTTATAATGTTACATGAGTCCTAAAACTACGGTCGCACCTTTTTTTGCACCCACTCAGTTTCGGTTGTATTGTGGTACTGCCATAAGATGCGTTGCTATGTTCTTAAATATACGTTTACATTTTAAATGGGCAATTGACGAAAATATAATAATAGGCAGTGTATCTCAAAGTAAATAGAACTTTTTCAAAATGAACCCAAAAAATTATTTCGGCAAAATTCATTTATTATGTGACTCGATATAGCGTTTTGAACGGTGGATAAGCATGCTAAATGAGCACATTTTTTGAGATTAACCTTTAGGTTGTCTCCAATATCCGCATAATGCTTTCCTTTCATCGACAAATGTAATTTGTAGACAGAAGTCTTACGGAGCCAAATCAGGCGAATACGGTGAACAGTTGATGGTTAAAATACCACTAATAAGCAACGAATTTCCACTTTTATGATATCGTACCAGCACACGACGTACTTTAACCAAGTGGAGCGAATTCCTTGTGCATTATACCCTCCGAATGCTACAATCAAATCAACACTGTTTCCACTCATTCAAAGCTTTGGGGCTTGGGTTCTGGATCATATTGAAAACACCAAGCAAGTTACCATGGAATACTTTAGGCTTTTGTCGTTTTTTGACCCTTTAACCAGGTCTTCGCAATGTTAGATTCGACGAAATTTTTGGTCATCAGGTGTGGTTCAAACTGTGAGTGAATCTTGCTAAATCCCAAATGGTCAATCAAAACGCAATGGATTGAAACTTTGGAAATATTTAATTTGACTTCCATGTATCGCAACGGAGATTTTGGCTTTTTTTATGAATTCACCGACAATTTCAATGTTTTCTTCGGTTATTATGAATTTTGGTTGACCAACATGTACATCGTTATTTAGATTATCACGAACTTCTTTAAAAGATTTATACCAATCATGCACTCTGTTATGGAATAGACAATAATCACCATAAATACATATGTTTCATCAATACCAGGTGTACAAGTATGAAATGCGGATTTTTTTTCTAAAAAAACATGTTGAATTCCGAAGAATGATTAAAAGTATGCTCCATCGCTTGTTATACATTTTTCCCATCTTTCGGGAAATTTGTGAATACCACGCCAGTAAAAATCTTCCCCTTTTGCTGCAAACCATTCATCGAGCCATTTTTTCACATCTTCGTACGAACCAAAGCGCTGCTCAGCAAGTGCGTGACCCATCGATGCAAACAAGTGGTAATCGGAAAGAGCCAAGCCTGGTGAGTAAGCCGCATGGGGTAGAACTTCCCAGCTGAGTGCTGCCAACATGCTGATGGAGCATTATCATGAAGAAAAATAACTTTGTGTTGCCTCTTTCGGTATTCTGGCCTTTTTTCAAGCAACGAACGGTTCAAATCGGTCAACTGTTGTTGGTAACGTTTAGTATTAACCGTTTCCCAAGGTTCTAACAGCTCATAATAGCCCACGTCCCTCTGGTCCCACCAAACACAGAGCATCGTCTTTCTGCCAAAGCGATTCGATCTTACGGTCGATGTGGATGGTGCGCCTGGGTCTACCCATGGTTTTTTGAGCTTGGGTGCCTCAAAATAAATACACTTTTCATCCCCTGTAACTATACGATGCAAAAACAACTTAATTTTGTAACGAGCGAGCAAAATGTCACACGTGTTTTTGCGCTTTTCCATTTGCCTGTCGTTCAACTCATGTGGTACCCATCTACCGGTCTTCTGAATCTTTCCCATCTCTCATAGCTGATTGGAAACAGCTTGTTGACTAACGCCCAATTGCTCGGCGAGTTGTTTTTGTGTTTGCGAATCATCTTCGTCCAACAGTGCTTGCAATTCCACATCTTCGTATTTTTTTGGCGGTTTTCCACGTTCCTTGTCTGCAACATCGAAGTCACCACTTTTGAAACGCCGAAATCATCGTTCACACGTATCTTGCGATGGAGCATGATCACCATAACCTTCTCGAAGTAATCGGTATGATTCAACAGCAGTTTTCTTCAAATGAAAACAAAAAATTAATCTGTCCGCGAATGCTCTTTGTTCGGTATAAATTTCGACATATTGAACACAACAACACTATGCACACACTTTTCCAATTTATCACTCGTGCGCGTCTGACACTTGTTGATGACAGAACAAAATGGCGCAGTGTCAAATCTTTATAGCACAAACTGCATTGGTGCACCATCTGTTGTCTGAAATCCGCATTTCATGCTTGTACACCTGGTAGATACGTCTCAGGAAATGTTTTACCAAGTTTAACACAAAATTTAATATTCAATCTTCGTTCGATATTCATTTTTCGGGCGATAGTTAAAACATACTGTCACTTTAAGCGTAATATCACAGCTGCTATTCATCGGATTGTCGTAAAAATTAGACATAATATCAGTGAAAGATATATCTTTCCAACGCATATTATATCCAATAGATGGCGCCATTAATGTTGGTTTAAAACACACCGTGTATAATTACTCTATCCCAGTTATTATTTATTAAATTCAAAAAAATCAGAGTTTCCAAAATTAGCCCGAGTGCCGGGTCTACTTTATTTTGTAAATTTTGGCACCCTGATCCTTTTCATTTGAACTTGGTAGGAGAACGTGAAATTGCTAATATAAAGCAATTTACAAGTGTCAATATATATCACTAAAATTATACAAACTCCATATATCACCAGTTATACACTGTTCATCCATCGATCAATCCATGTTGGGACGCGTTTCATCATATCACAGCTGATCAGCCAAGCTAGAATTGTCAGAAAAAGAAAACAAAATCCAAAGTACTCAGTACTACTAGTACTTATTTTAGAGAGCTCAAACAAGGAAGCAACGCACTTTTCTAAATCCAGCTTGTATGACATTTCCAATGCGAATAATCAAATGCGCATATTCTGAAATCAGAGTAGAGGTACAAACCGTTACATCTTCAGCGTAAACAACATTGCTATCTGTCAATTGTTCAGCATTTACCTAAACGCCTAAAATTAGCCTCAAGATTAACAAATCGCCTTTTACTTATACTTTATACGTATCTTATACCGAACATTACTTTTGTTTAGTAAATTCAATTTGCTCATAATTTTACTGTCAATAAAAACAACAATACCAACCGTTTTAATACGGAGTAAGTTTTAAAATGCCAAGCAAAAACCGATAAAATTTTATATTAACTTCTCAGTCATGTCATCGATAACGACTATCGAAAACTTTTCTTGCAGCTCGAACAAGCGACTTAAATTTATTATAGCGAAAATTGCCTGCCATGTTGGAAAATCAGTTTTATTGGAAAATTTACAAGTAATTGAGTTTTCGTTGCAGCAAAACAAGCTTTTAGTAGTAAAGTAGCTTTTAGCTATATAAAGTTCTTCTATTATGACTCGATTTATTGGATATTAACGTAGTTTGGTCTATCACAAGTCACAAGGATTTTCGAAAACATTACTGGCTTGGACAAGACGGAAAAAAAACTGGTCAAATTGTTTATATTCCCAACTTCCGTCACAAATACAGAGTTTTTTTGCTAAGTTGGGGCATTTCTTTTCAACATGGCATAGTATCTATTACAAGAAATCACTTGCCGAAAAGTCGTATGTTAGAGATGAACGGGTAGTATTTTTTAGGATCAGTCAAAACCAGGAACCCGACCGAGTAGGATCGGGCAATATTGTATTAAGCTCGTTCTTTTACGTTTTATTAACATTTTCTACCTACACTGCCAAGTTCTTCAAGATTTAGTGAAAGGATATTTTCTGAGGTTGGAAATATATATGTAAAAAAAGGAACAGATTGTCGTCTGAAAATGGCGGAATACTAACATACACTACCGTCGAAAAGTATTTGCCCACCTAGTGATTTCAGTCTCAAGACAACAAAAACCCAGACAATATATTTTTTTTTTTAAATTTTAATTTAAAAAATTTATTTTCACATTTTAGATGGTTGTAGCTTCTACTTGATGGAAATTCATTATAAATATATAATAAAAGACTCTTTTTAGTCAATTTCCACTCGTTTATTTAAAACAGCGTTATCGCAATTTAAATAAACCAGTGGAAATTGACTAAAAACAGTCTTTTATTATATATTTATTTCCACATTATTTACAGTCTAGAAAATCAGAAAAATTTTCATGATTTCCGAGGATTTTTCTCATCTATGTGACCTTCTTTGTTTTTAATTACCGCTTTACAGAGTTTCGGCACTCTTTCCAGTAGTTTCTTCGGTTATTTTAACCCTTTTCGCATGATTCTTTCTATCTTAAAGATTTTTCCAACTTTACCGTTGTCAAAACAATCCCAAACCACTACTGAACCTCCACCATGTTTTACTGTAGGCAACTGACAGGTCTCCAACATCCTCTCTCCAGCTGACCGCCATACGTAAACTCGTCGATTTGAACCGAAAATTTCGAATTTAGATTCGTCGCTGCAAAGGAACGGAATTCCATTGTTCTGGTGTACAATTTTCATGTTCTCGGACCCATTCTAATCGTTTACGTTTATTCACTAGCCTAAGATGTGGTTTCCTCACTCTCCCGTGTAGTCCACCTTCTGCTAACCTGTTCTTCACGGTTGTCACGCTGACGGGGATGAGCCGCTCCAGGTTTACTTGAGCCGTGATTTCTGGTGCGGTTAGACGGCGATTACGTCTGCTGGACATTGTTATAGCTCTGTCTTCAGCGGGAGTCGTTTTTCGAGGCGTTCCTGAACGTTTTTGACTGGAATTCCATGTCCCTCAGAAAATTTTTGTACGATGTAATCGTGATATGCGGATGACATCCTTGTCATCCGCATATCACTCGCAATTTGTCGACTCGAGTGACCATTTTGATGTCTCGCAATTATCAGAGCCCGATTTTCAACGGAAACTTATTTCGTTTTTGGCATTTTCACAAAACAATTGAGCCTGTATCAATGACAAAGTACTGTTTTTTTTCCAAAAGGGCAATGGTATTTATAGTATAGTTTTTATCATAAAATGTCACTAGGAATTTTCATAATCCCTCGAAACTTGAAATGAGTTCTTCCTTCAACTGGAATTCTCAGAAATCGCCTCAAAACGATTATCATGCAAAACTTGGAAATTTTTTAATTTGTAATTTCACCAAAAAGGCTTATCTAAACAATTTTATGATGGACACTTGTTAAGAACAATTAAATTTACCTAATATAATAAAAGGCTTTAATTAGGTATTAAATTTTGGCAGTTACATTGAGATTTCTAGGTGGGCAAATACTTTCTGACGGTAGTGTACCTACATTACAATTTACCTTTGCTGGATTTTAAATAATAAAATATTCTCATTGTAAGTTTTGTACTAATATAAATAGTTTAGGTTTGTTTTTATCAATAAAATTACTTAATTACTTTGGTAACTGTCACTAAATATATTTGTAAAGATTTTACAATTACGTTGTCGCGATTTGGTAGTAGAACTACATTGTAAAACGCTTAACTACGACTGGTTAAGCGTTTGACAATGTAGTTGTACTACGAAACCGCGATAACGCAATTGTAAAATCTTTACAAATATATCTACTGACAATTAACAAAGTAATTAAGTAATTTTATTGTTAAAATGTACTGTCACAAAGTAACGGACGAATCAATCAACTCTTGTTTTTATCATGTTGATAAATATTTTGAAATAAATGTTACTTTTAATTTGGTTTTATTTTGCTCAAAAAATTCGGCAGGACACTCGGCCAGGTAATAAAGAATCCGGCCAAACCGAATATCCGGCCAAATCAGCCGAGTACCCGGTTTTGGCCGGATCGACCGGGTATCCGTAACATCTCTAATTTATGTATTACCTATTTACCTCCCTTCAACGACATTATAAATAATGCAAAAATACAGTTTACGTCCATCGAGTATCGATAAAAGAAAACAAGAAGCTCCGTATATAAAGCACTAAATTATCAGAAAATTGGCCACCCAGATTGTCGGATCATGGCTCGCGCCATTTTTGGGCAGATGGGTCTTTAAAGATAATTGGTACCAAACCGTGGTTATTGCACAACCATTGCGACCACTTTATACGCACTAATTAACATGAAAAATGTGTGACCGTAAAAAAGTGTGGCGCCGATGAAGACTTCTTGTTTAGATAACAGATATGGAGTAATAAATATTTATTTTGGAATAATAAATATTTATTTATTAAAAATAAATTACCGAAAGCGTAACGGTGTTGTGGTGTTACGTGTTAAAGAAAATACAACTCGTTTAATGAGGATTTATTTACTTTTTCTCGTGATGAGAACGATGTTGAAATGTGCACCAGTCCTTTTTTTATGGGACTAGCGCAACAGGGAAATCCCTAAAGCGCTATAGGAGCGATACGTGTGCGAAAAAAGCGATTCACGTTGGTCTTGAATCGCGGTAAATTATACTCGATGCAACCGGTGTACGAAAAAACCGATTAACGTTGATCTTGAGTCGCTGTAAATTGTACTCGTTCAACTCAAGCAACATGTTCAAGCCAATATTTGCTACCAAATTAACGCCCAGCAAATTGAATGCCGATGCTAGAAGAATGGAGTGCTCCGACATGACTATGTCGGGTTCAGCAGCGTTAATTTTTTTAGAACAAACTGCAGCCTGAATTTTTGTAGCGTTACATTGTACGTGGTTTCTGTCGCCCCAAAACACAATTTCTTCCAGATCTTTATTAAGTTGAAAGAGTTCCTGCTATATATATATATATATATATATATATATATATATATATATATATATATATATATATATATATATATATATATATGTACATATATATACTAGCAACCCGTCCCGGCTTCGCATGGGAGTTGTGATTATGTTACTGATTAACTCTTCCTTATAATTTAGGGCAGACAAAAATAGCATGTCTAAAATATTTTTTTTAAGATAGTTTACAATATTTCTTTATACAACACATTAAGTGTCTCTTCCCCGGATACAAGAACAAACAGTCCTCGTGAAGCACTCTATCCATTAGTGAAAACCGGAATAAAATCCGTTCAGTAGTGACTGAGAATATCGTGCACAGGCAGATAGGCAAACAGACAGGCCCCTTTCATCAACTTTATATCAAAAAAACAACCCCACTAACTTCATTAATGCCTTTTTCGCATCTACACTTGCACACATCAAACCTCTTCTAATGCCTTTTTAACAACTTCACGCAGAGTTGACAACACTGTCTCACCCCTGGGCATACGCAAATACACCTGAGTGGTTCCGAAATGGCACAAAAAAATGCAGATTTGAGAGCCATAAGAAAATACATGGAATTTTGCGGCAGAACACCATAATTTTGGTGGATTTAAATTACCTAGCAATATTACAGGAGCCCCTGCTTTTAAAATCAGTTTGTGGACGGCACGAGTTAAAAAACACCCTTGTAAAATCTAAACTATTCATCCAAATATTGCAATTTAAAGACAGTTTTAACGCACTTAATTTAATGAGGATTTATATTTTCCTACCTAAATTACTATCTTGAACTATTGTAGGACATCTATTTTTAATATCTTTCCTTCGATAATTTGGGTTAACCTTTGTAGGCAGACATATGCTGTCGCGGACTTTTTTGTAGAACTATTTGAAGCGAATAATATTACCTTACATTGTTTTCACGTATCTCTAACTATTTACGCAGAGTAAGCGAAAATATCTCTTAGACGATTGATTTTTTTTTCCGACTTCATCGTCATAAGTCAATTAATTTAGAAAAAATATCCACAAATTATACACCTAAACCTTCCTCGACAAACACTCTATCCATTAATGAAAACCAAAATAAAATCCGTTGAGTAGGTACTGAGAAAATCGCGTACAGACAGAGAGATAGACGTGGAGGGGAACTTTGTTTTTTATATATATATATATATATATATATATATATATATATATATATATATATATATATATATATATATATATCTATAATATATATAAAATGCAACGTCTCTCTGTCTGTCTGTCCGTTAGTGCGCCTATCACTGAAGAACCACTTATCCGATTTACGTACTTTTTCTTTAACAACATACATATGTTCTCTAGCCAGGTTATAGGCTATATTTTATTACGATAGGTAGCATAAGGAATGAGCAGTGACGTAAAATAGTGAATGATGTCGGAAATAAGTTTGCCGCTAGCGCGTGCCTTTGCAATACACAGTCTAAACCATTAAATATAGAACAATATTATGTAGCAAAGAATATCTGTAATGTATAATCTATAATATATATAAAATGCAATGTCTCTCAGTCTGTCTGTCTGTCCATTAGTGCGTTTATCACGCGGGAACCACTTATCCGATTTACCTTTTTTTTTTTAAATTCATACATATATTCTTTGGCCAGGTCATATAATAATAATAATAATAATCTATATCTATCTATAATATATATAAAATGCAATGTTTGTCTGTCTGTCTGTCTGTCTGTCCGTTAATGCGCTTATCCCTCGAGAACCACTTATCCGATTTACGTGATTTTTTAAATTCATACATATGTTCTCTGACCACGTTATAGGTGGTCAGAGGATAGGATTTTATTACATCTATAATATATATAAAATGCAACTTATCTCTGTCTGTCTGTCCGTCCGTTAGTGCGCTTATCACTGGAGAACCACTTATCCGATTTTCGTACTTTTTTTTTAAAAATATATATATGTTCTCCGGCCAGGTTATAGGCTATATTTTATTACGATAGGTAGCATAAGGAATGAGCAGTGACAATAATAGTAAATAAAGTCGGACAAAGTTTGCCGCTAGCGCGTTCTCTTGCAATACACAGTCCAAACCATTATGGAACAATATTATGTAGCAGAGAATATCTATAATATATATAAAATGCAATATCTCTCTGTCCGTCTGTCTGTCTGTCTGTCTGTCCGTCCGTTAGTGTGCTTATCACTGGAGAACCACTTATCCGATTTACGTGCTTTTTTTAAACATACGTATATTCTCTGACCAGGTTATAGGATATATTTTATTAGGTGACATAAGGAATAAGCAGTGACGATAATAGTGAATCAAGTCGGAGAAAAGTTTGCCGCTAGCGCGTTCTCTTGCAATACACTCCCTAAAGCATTAAATATGGAACAATATCATGTAGCAAAGAATACGATATATATAAAATACAACGTCTCTCTGTCTGTCTGTCTGTCCGTTAGTGCGCTTATCACTCGAGAACCACTTATCCGATTTACGTGTTTTTATAAATTTATACATATGTTCTAGATAATTCGATATAAGTCTAGATAATGGGAGGTAAGGTGAGATAATGGGAGATACGGAGAAATAATGGGAGATAAGTCGAGATAAGCCTCGATAATGGGAGATAAGGTGAGATAATGGGAGATAAGGAGAGATAATGGGAGATAAGCAGAGATAAGTCTAGATAATGGGAGATAAGGAGAAATAATGGGAGATAAGGAGAAATAATGGGAGATAAGGAGAAATAATGGGAGATAAGTCGAGATAAGCCTAGATAATGGGAAACAAGGTGACATAATGGGAGATAAGGAAAAATAATGGGAGATAAGGGGAAATAATGGGAGATGAGCAGAGATAAGCCTAGATAATGTAGAGATTATGAAAAATAAGGAGAAATAATGGGAGATATTTTATTACGTTGGGTAACATAAGGAATAAGCAGTGACGATAGTAGTGAATCAAGTCCACGCGAGCGGAACCGCGGGCCCGGCTAGTATATATATATATATATATATATATATATATATATATATATATATATATATATATATATATACGGAAGTAAGAAGACGTTTGGCTATGGCTAGAAACTCGACGATCAAATTCACTAAAATCTGGCAAAATCCAGCTGTCACAAAAAACACAAAGTTAAACTATTATGTTTTCACAATAGCGTAAGTGTAGTAAAAATAAGGGTAAAAATTGAATAATTCAACATAAATCGAGAACTATTAGAAATAGGTATATGACATACTTAATAAAACTTGAAGGGTTTTGTAAAATATATCTAAAAAAAAAAAAAATAATATACAGGATGTGCCATTTAAAAAATTTGTAAAATGTATTTTGAACACCCTGTAGCATTTAACTCAAATTTCTTTACATATATCTCTTTTCATCTCTATAGAACGCTCGTACCAATTATGAGTATTCTACCTTCAGAAATAATGGCGCTACTGGCAATTTTTTACAAAACTGAAAACTAGTATTTTTAAAAAAATTGAAATATTAAAAAAACTACTAGGTTTAGGAATATAACAATATAAATAAAAAAGTTATAAAATTTGACGGAGAATTTAAAAATAAATTAGAAAATACAACGTTCCATTTAAAAAAACATATTATATCGGCCACACTTTTTTGAAGTACCCTGTATACTCAAAAATAATTTTAAACTGTGCACCTTAACATTCCCTGAAACTATTGTATTTAACATTTTTTCGTCATTCCCGAAACAAATGAGATAATGAACTTTACTCTATCATTGACTCACCCTGTACATAGCTTTTTTTATAAAAAAAAATGCGAATATAGTATGTCAAAAAAAGGGGTGTCCGTAGCGTTGACATTTTTTCAGCTCTGGCTGCTCTGAAAGACAAAAACCAAAAAGATTTAAAATCTGCAAGAATTGTGGCTATGGCCTCAACTAGAATTATTCACTTTTATGCAAAAAGAACAAAATGGCTGATGTTAAAAAAATTGTGAAAATGTGTCATATTTTGCTATTTTTTATGCCAAAAAAATAGAAAAAATGACAATTTTGACTTTATTCTAGATCAGACAATAGCTACACATGTGCTGAATATATGGTAAAAATTTCATAGGGATAGGTTGAACGAAATAGGGAATGTGGAATCTTTGGCACAATGATACTATCAGTTTGCAGTCAAGGATGCCCGATGTTGTCTTCAGACAGCGCATCATAAAGCGTATTTTAATGAAGCTAGACACCAAGAAGGCTTCTGGCGCTGACGGAGTACCTGCCATAGTTCTCAAAAACTGTGCAAGGGAACTAACACCAGTTTTCTGTAGACTTTTTAACCTATCCTACAGAAAGGGAATATTTCCGTCGTGCTGGAAATGTGCCACGGTTCAGCCGATACCTCAAAAAGGCAAGAAGACCTTGCCAAATAACTACCGACCAGTTGCACTGCTTTCAATAATATCGAAAGTCATGGAAAAGGTTATCAATGAGCATCTTCTAAAATATCTTGAACGATTCAATATTATTAGCGATCACCAATATGGTTTTCGTAAACATAGATCACCAGGAGATCTTCTGACTTACCTAACACATGTTTGGAACAACGCAACTGAACACTTTGGAGAATCTCGAGCGGTTGCTCTTGACATATCCAAGGCATTCGACCGTGTTTGGCACGATGGACTGTTGGCTAAGTTACGCTCTTATGGTATGTCTGAAAGGTTCTGTTTGTGGCTCTCATGTTTCCTCAGAGAGCGTTCATTACGAGTGGCGGTCGACGGATCTTTCTAACACCCTCACTATCAACGCCGGTGTGCCCCAGGGCTCCATACTGTCTCCTACTCTCTTTCTCAATTACATTAACGATCTGCTGGAAAAGACCAGGAATCCAATCTACAGCTTTGCAAATGACAGTACGCTTGTCTCTTCATTCACTTTGAACGCTCGGACATCGACTGCTCAGGCGAATATCCGCAGACGGCAGGAGGTCGTTCAACTTAACAAAGACCTGGAAGAAATTCTATCTTGGGATGACAGTAACCAAGTAGAATTTAACACTACAAAAACCCAGGCGGCAGTTTTTTCTAAAAAAGTTAACGTTGCTGAACCCGACATAGTTATGTCGGGGCACTCCATTCCCCTAGCATCGTCGCTCAATTTGTTGGGCGTTAGTTTGGGAGCAAATATGTCCTGGCATGAACATGTTGCAGGCATAGCAAGGAGAGCTTCTCAAAAGTTGGGAATATTCTTTAGAACCAGAAAGCTTTACACCCCACAACAACTGTCTTTACAAAGCCCAAATTCGACCAACTATGGAATACTGCTCCCACGTTTGGGGCTCCGCTCCCAAACATACACTGCATTTGTTGGATTCTGTTCAGAGACGAGCGGTCCGTCTGATTGGGGACCCGGAATTGACCGACGGCCTTGATTCACTGGAACATCGAAGAACGGTTGGCGACTTGAGTCTGTTCTACAAGTATTTTCATGGAAAGTGTTCGAAGGATGTAGCCCGCTTAATTCCTTCCAAAGCGGTGCATGTTAGAAATACACGTCGCGCTGGTGCTTCACATCCGTATGAGGTTCAGCTTGTTACTCCGCGTACAACGCTTTTCAAGCAATCTTTTATATGGAGAACGTCATCCCTTTGGAATAATTTGCCAAGCGCTGTGTTTCCCACTGAGTACAATTTACAGCGATTCAAGAACAACGTAAATCGCTTTTTCCACACTCCTGGAGCGCTTTAGGGACTTCCCTGCAACACGTGTGCTAGACTCATAAAAAAAACTATCAGTATATATCACCACTACACCAAACACTTTATTTTTGCACTCGACGCGCGTTTCGCTAACCATGTTAGCTTCATCAGGAGCGATAATGATCATCGCTCCTGATGAAGCTAACATGGTTAGCGAAACGCGCGTCGAGTGCAAAAATAAAGTGTTTGGTGTAGTGGTGGTATATACTGAGTAATAGGTTGAACGGTTTCGAAAAAAACTTCAACGCCGCATGCAAAAACCTTGTTTCGAGCAAAACGAGTTTAAACACTACTCTGAACAAACTTCGAAATACGCTTCGGTATAACAGTCTAGATAGGACTTCTTTTGTTCCGAAAAATTCAATAGAAAGGTCTCATTCTGTGAATAACAGTTAATAAATGCAGTATGGAGCAGCTGTGTTTAGGAAAGTAGAAAGTGCGTAAGAGGAGCAGAGCGAGCGCGCGTGCAGAGTCGAGCGTTAGGAGACCAATTTAATATCGTGCTTAAATATATGGAAGGAATGCTCGGATCTTTATAAAATTTTAAGACAACATTTTTCATGGCATTACTTCCGAAAAAGCTCATAAAAAAAAATTAGATTTTTTCAAGGTGGTAAAGTGAACTGACCCTTTAAGTTATAAGATTTCCTGATGCTTGCTAATACTACTGAATCATTCTAACTTTCAATATTATCCGAAGCAGTGCAAGGCAAAATCAGTAAGCAAGGTCTTCTTGCGTTTTTTGGGTATCAGCTGAAGTGTAGCGCATTTCCGGAAGGAAGGAAATATTTCTTTTCTGTAAGATTAGCTGAAAAGTATACAGAAAACTGGTGCTAGTTTGCTCGCGTATTTTTTCGAGTACTATGGCAGGTATTCCAACAGCGCCAGAAGCCTTTTTGGCGTTCAGCTTCGTTAAGATACGTTACTGACGTGTCTGAAGACAATAGTGAGCATCCTTAACTGCACTATAGGAATAGTTGGTGATCTTATTCCTTGGAAATCGACAGTAGAATGTGAAACAGGATGGTACGATAAAACGTAACTTCTTGGATAAGTAACAGTAAATTCTGTTCTCTTGTTTGTCAGTCCTAACCTGACTGACGAGCCGTGATACGGCGAAACGCGTCTCAAGAGGAATTTGACGAATAAGAGAACAGTGGGTAAATATGGACTTTTGTCTGTTTTCAGTTGTTTTACATTAATCTAAAATGTGAAACAAAGAGTTCAGCTAACAAAATGGCTTCCTCAACTGGTGTTGTTGCAATAGTATTATGTAGCCGTGTGAGTGGTGGTAATTCACGCCTGCGCACTTCTTACAAATGATCTGTTATTAAATCACTGGTATTAAGAGCTTCACCAATATGTGACGAATATTCTATTTCATCAGTAAGAGACAAACTGAGCATTGTTATAAAAACAAATGCATATTGTACCGACAATACCAAAACCGCCTTCAAAAACCCGGCTTCCAAAAAAGATAGTAATATGGAGAAGATAATCCACTTTTACCTAACATACTCGGTAATCGCTAAAAATATATTTTTTTAAACTCCTCTCTGAACTTTCCTTTACAGCTAGGCAAATAACTTCTTCTTCTCTTAGTTCCTATCCGTTCCGGATGTTGGCAACCATATTAGCTATCATTACTTTATTGACTGCAGCTCTAAACAGCTGCGTTGTGGTCATTGAAAACCAAGTGCGAAGATTTTTGAGCCATGAAATTCTCCTTCTTCCAACACTCCTCCTTCCACACACCTTGCCCTGAAGTATACTTTGTAATAGACAAAATCTGTCCTCATTCCTCATAATGTGGCCGAGATATTGTAGTTTACGTTGCTTGATGGTAACTAGAACTTCTTTTTCTTTATTCATTCTTTGAAGAATTCTTTCGTTTGTGACCCGATCCGTCCATGACACTCCCAACATCCTTCGATACAGCCACATTTCAAAGGCTTCCAGCCTTTTACTTACTGCCTCTGTCAGAGTCCATGCCTCCACTCCATAAAATAAAATGGAGAACACATAGCAGCGTAGAAACCTTACTTTTGTTTCCATTGTCAAGTTATAATTTTTAAATATAGAGCTCATTTTGGTGAATACTGCTCTAGCCTTTTCGATACGACTTCTTATTTCTTGCGAGTGGTCCCACTGGTCATTGATGTTGGTGCCCAAGTATGTGTACTTATTTACTCTTTCAATGTTTATCTGATTGACTTTTAGTTGGCAATTAGGTAACTTGTTCTTACTAATCACCATTAGTTTTGTTTTACTTATATTAATATCAAGACCGTATCTCTGACTGCAGTTCGTTACTCTGTTCATTAGTAAATTTAGGTCGTCTAGGTTATCGGTGAATATGACAGTGTCATCAGCGTATCGAATATTATTCATTCTCTCACCATTCAGTAGAATTCCGACATCAAGATCTGCCAGAGCCTCTTCAAATATCTGTTGGGAATAAATATTAAATAATAGTGGAGATAATATGCATCCTTGTCTGACACCTCGACGGATTTTTATATCATCCGTACGGTCTTCTCCTATTCTCACGTACGCCGATTGATTCCAATACAGGTTTTCAATGATTCTTATATCTTTATCATCCAGTCCTATGTTCTTCAGGATGTTTATCATCTTGTGGTGTTGTACTCTGTCAAACGCCTTTTGGTAATCCACAAAGCATGCATAGATGTCAACGTTCACGTCTCTACAGCGTTGAAATAATACTTGTACACTAAATAAAGCTTCACGTGTACCAACAGCGTTCCTAAAACCGAACTGTGTAGAAGATATCGGATCTTCACATAGTTTATATATTCTTCTATGAATTACTTTAAGGAACACTTTCAAAAGGTGGCTCATCAAACTAATTGTCCTATACTCTCCACATGTTTTAGCCCCAGGTTTTTTTTGGTAGAGTTATGAATTCGGCCTTTATCCATTGAGAGGGAATGATTCCAGAATTGTAGACACGGTTGAACACTGATGTCAGCCATTTCACGTTCTCGTCATTTAAAAGCTTAAGAAATTCTATTTCTGTGTTGTCTGGGCCTGGTGTCTTGCCCTCTTTCACTGTTCTTATTGCACTCTTGACCTCTTCTTCGATAATGATCGGACCCGTATTCCCATCTACCATGCTAGGTTCTGGTCGATTGTCATAGAACAGAAATAACTTAATTTCTTCTAAATTGAGATTTAAATTCGCACTTTTTATCCAACACAGATGTTATCTAATTAAGGAAAAAGAAATAAGGTGTAAAACTCACCATTACCCACCTATAGTTTCAAATTTGAAATCAAATTTCCGCCGACATCCCACAGATGTAACAATGTAAATTTACGAACCCAAAAACGAATTCTTTCGGTGTTGCAGCGGCCTCTTTAGTACCATTAAAAACGGTTACAAAATTAAAAAACGGTTCTTTTAAAAAGATTTATAAATATGTAGGGCCGCCGCACGACGGGGCTATTATTGGGTCTGTCACTATTTATCAAAATATGTGCGTTTTGTTTAATTAATTATAGACAAAGTCATTTTGTTGAGGTGGAAACTACGTAAACAGTGTTTCTTTGGTGATCTTTCAGCTAAGCGTTGACCAAGCCACATATTTTTACTTCGATCATTATTTGACATTCACAGACAAACTATATTACCAAAATATAAGGTGGTGGCTTAGGCTCCGTGGTTAGTACTGGCTTAACATAACCATAGTCTAGGGTTCGATCACCGATAGGTCAGTAACCTTTTTTTTACAGTTTACAGCAGACATCGGCAAACTCTTAAAAGCCGGCATGCTGTAAAAAAAGAGGCAGTTGGTTATTGTTAGGCAGCCTCAGGGACCATGAAAAGCTATCGATAAAGGTACTGTCCCCTAAGAGTGGCTAAACGTTCATAAGAATTGTTCTTCCAGTAAACTTTCTGATATTGCGATTTTTCGTTATTTTCCTACTACATTAAGTAACATTATGATACATGGTACCACCTTTCTGGTAAAAATTATGGCGTTCTCTATGATATGGCGACTCCTGTGAAGGATATTCAATTTTATTATTTTAAATAAGAAAATTATATTTATTAGAGTTGTTTTGACTTTACCAAAGTTGGGTTTCCTCGTAAATCACATATTATTGTAATAATTTTTAAAATTTAAACAAAATGAATTGTATTTAAGCATGTTCCCGGCGAATTTATTCTTTCGGGGATATAAGAACTCTTAATTTAAATTTAAAAATATTTTCGGATGAAAATCCATTTATTAATCGACTGGTAATCTTATTTAACAGGATCGATGAAACTGGACAAATCGCACTTCACTGGCTAAAGTCGACTTTCATCCCAATTCCTAAAGTCAAAATCAATGAAATGTGACGATTATTGCTTAATAAGTTCTATTATCATCATTATCATCCATACCGGAATATATAGAAAATTTGAAGCAGAAATAGATAAAACACAGTTCGGATTCCGAAAAGGCATGGGTACACGGGAAGCTTTATTCTCAATAAATATACTGATCCAGCGTTGTAAAGATATGAATGTAGATGTAGAGGCATGTTTTATAGATTACAATAAAGCTTTCGACTGTATGATACACGAGAAATTCATAAAAATTCTAGAAACAACAAATATAGACAAAAGAATATTATTAAAAATCTGTAATGATATCGTCACTACAGGTCGTCGTTCCATCTTTTTCGTGGGCGTCCTATACTCCTTCGGCCCACCGCTGATTTATCTCGAGCTATTTTCACTAATCGGATATTCTATTTATGTGTTGATTCCATTCTTGTTTTCTGTTTCTTATCTATGTGTTAATGTCCTCTACTTCACATATGTGCCTTATGTTGTTATTTGTTTCTCTATCCCAAACTATTCTTCCTGCAATTCTTCTTAATGTTTTCATTTCACTTGTTTGTAAGTATCTCTGAGTGTTGCGTGTTTCTGGTCTTGTTTCTACTGCGTAGGTCACAATTGGTCAAACTACAGATTTATATATACGAAAATTTACTTCTGTTCTCAGGTATTTATTTTTCCAAATAGTGTCATTCAAGCATCCTGCTATTCTATCAGCTTTTACTATTAGTTCTTTTATCTCTTCTTCTATGTTGTTCTTATACGTGTATGATAATTTAATTCCTAATTATTTAATTGTCATCACCTGCTCTATAAGCTGATTATCGATTTCCAGTTTGCACCTAATTGGTTCTTTGGAGATAACTACCGAGTTGGTTTTTTCAGATATTTTCATATTCAATTTCTTTGTTGTTGTATTAAACTGATGTAATAATCTCCGCAAGTCATCTTCATTCTCAGCGACTAGGGCAGTATCGTCTGGGTAACACAATATTTGTATCTCTTTATTGCCCATTTATAACCTTTTTTTTGTTTTTTACCTGTTTAATTATTGCATCTAATATAATGTTAAACAGTAGGGGACTCAGTGAGTCTCCTTGTCTAATACCAGTTGTTACCTCTATAGGTTCAGTTAACTCCGAATTTACTCTCGCTTCTATTTTATTTCTTTTGTAAATGTTCTCAATTAGTTTTATTATATCCAATGAAATATTCTTATCATAAAGTGCATGCACTACGTCCTGCAGCTGTACTATATCAAAAGCTTTTACCAAATCTATAAAGCATAAGAACGCTGGTCTGTTATACTCAATTGATTCTTCAGTAATTTGTCTGATTACAAATACTACGTCGTTACAGGATCTTCCGCTCTTGAGTCCTTCCGAAAGCTGTATAAGTAGAGTCATTTTATTGGTAACAATTTTTGTCGTCAGTTTTAAAGTTGTGCACAAGAGATTAATTCCTCGATAATTATTCGGATCGGTATTTTCTCCTATTTTAAAAAGTGGTATCATTATACTTATTCTCCATTCTTCTGGTATTCGCGATCCCTGTATTATTTTTTTTATGAACTTTGTCAGTTCTTTAGTCAGTTCCCCTCCTCCATACTTTAATAGTTCATTTTATATTTCGTCCTTACCAACTGATTTTAGGTTTTTTAATTTTTTGAGAGCTTCTTTCACCTGTTTATCATCTATTTCTGATGTTTCGTTGATCACTATTTCTAGTGTTTCGGGTACCAAATTTTCTGTTGTATTATACAATTGCTTTAAATAATTTATCCATGTATGTCGGTTTGAAAGCTGTTGTGTCAGCTTTCGATGGAGTAATAGGTATGCGTACTTTATACAATTCGTTGTATCTTACCATCGTGCTTCGTAACTTCTGGGATAAGTACCACTTGATACCGTTCTGTTGTTTGTCAATCCTAGCCTGACTGATGAGCCGTGATACGACGAAAACGCGTCTCAGGATGGATTTGACAGACAAGAGAACGGTTAGTAAGCTGCTGGAATATGGACTTCTGCCTATTTTCAGTTGCTTTACAGTAATTTTATCCATGTATCTTTTTCGATGTATCTTACTTCTATTAATTCTTTCATTTTTTTTCGCTGTCCACGTATCATTCTCCAAATTTCCTTTTGCATACCATAAAAGTCATGTTCCATTTTTTTAGAAAATTTTTCTGTGTTTCATTTTCTTTTTTCTCACTAGTGAGTTTGTTTCATTGCGGACTGTCTTATACTTTTCAAATGTTTCTCTTGTTTTTCTTGATCTATATTTAAGATAGGCTTTTATTTTTTCTTGACATTTTAATTTGACTTCCTTGCGGAACCAAGATTCGTTCCCCGAGTGCTTCATTTATAATGCTATCCATCTTTCTACCACTGGGTTTTTATTTATTTCGTTCTCCAATCTTGTCTGGTAGAGATATTTTATTGATGCATCTTGTAGGCTTTCTACCTTTGTCTTACTTCTTAAACTGTGGCTTGTTTTTTGAGGTCTCTATATTGTCATTCTGATTTTTCCCAATACAAGACTGTGATCACTTCCCACATCTGCAGAACATAAATATCTGTATGTATGTATTTCTCTATTTGTTAGCATGTAATCTATGACTGATCTATCACCTCTCGTATTCTGGAATGTATATTTATGTTGTTCTTTATGTTTTTTTTTATGGTTCTAGCACACGTGCTGCAGGGAAGTCCCTAAAGGGCTCCAGGAGCGGCATGTGTGCGAAAAAAAGCGATTCACGTTGTTCTTGAAATGCTGTAAATTATACTCGGTGGGAAACACAGCGCTGGGCAAATTATTCCAAAGGGATGATGCTCTCCATATAAAAGACTGCTTGAAAAGCGCTGTACGCGGAGTAACAAGCTGAACCTCATATGGATGTGAAGCACCAGCGCGACGTGTATTTCTAGCATGCACCGCTTTCGGAGGAATTAAGCGGGCTTCGAGCACTTTCCATGAAAATACTTGTAGAACAGACTTAAGTCGCCAACCGTTCTTCGATGTTCCAGCGAATCAAGGCCGCCGGTCAGTACCGGGTCCAATCAGACGAACAGCTCTTCTCTGAACAGAATCCAACAAATGCAGTGTATGTTTGGAAGCGGAGTCCCAAACATGGGAGCAGTATTCCATAGTTGGTCGAATTTAAGCTTTGTAAAGAAGTAACAGTTGTTGTGGAGTGTAAAGCTTTCTGGTTCGAAATAATATTCCCAACTTTTGAGAAGCTCTCCTTGCTATGCCTGCAACATGTCCATGCCAGGACATATTTGCTCCCAAACTAACGCCCAACAAATTGAGCGACGATGCTAGGAGAATGGAGTGCCCCGACATAACTATGTCCGGTTCAGCAACGTTAACTTTTTTAGAAAAAACTGCCGCCTGGTTTTTTGTAGCGTTAAATTCCACTTGGTTACTGTCACCCCAAGATAGAATTTCTTCCAGGTCTTTGTTAAGTTGAACGACCTCCTGCTGTCTGCGGATATTCGCCTGAGCAGCCGATGTCCGAGCATTCAAAGTGAATGAAGAGCCAAGCGTACTGTCATCTGCAAAGCTGTAGATTGGATTCCCGCTCTTTTCCAGCAAATCGTTAATGTAAATGAGAAAGAGAGTAGGAGGCAGTATGGAGCCTTGGGGCACACCGGCGTTGATAGTGAAGGTGTTAAAAAGAAATCCGTCGACCGCCACTCGTAAAGAACGCTCTCTGAGGAAACATGAGAGCCACAAACAGAACTTTTCAGACACACCACAAGAGCGCAGCTTAGCCAACAGTCCATCGTGCCAAACACGATCGAATGCCTTGGATATGTCAAGAGCAACCGCTCGAGATTCTCCAAAGTGTTCAATTGCGGTGTTCCAAACATGTCTAACATAAGTCAGAAGATCTCCTGTTGATCTATGTTTACGAAAGCCGTATTGGTGATCGCTAATAATATTGAATCGTTCAAGATATTTTAGAAGATGCTGATTGATAACCTTTTCCATGACTTTCGATATTATTAAAAGCAGTGCGACTGGTCGGTAGTTATTTGGCAAGATCTTCTTGCCTTTTTAGGTATCGGCTGAACCGTGGCACATTTCCAGCAGGACGGAAATATTCCCTTTCTGTAGGATAGGTTGAAAAAAGTCTACAGAAAACTGGTGTTGGTTCCCTTGCACAGTTTTCGAGAACTATGGCAGGTATTCCGTCAGCGCCAGAAGCCTTTTTGGTGTCTAGCTTCATTAAAATACACTTCATGATACGCTGTCTGAAGACAATATCGGGCATCTTTGACTGCAATATGGGAATAGTAGGTGGTGTTTTCCTTGGAAATCCACAGTAGAATGTGAAGCTTAGAGTTCAGCCAACAAGTTCGCTCTCTCAACAGGTGTGGTTGCAATGGAATTATCTGGCCGTGTGAGTGATGGTATGGTGGATTTGGTGAAATTTTGACTAACTGCCTTAGCGACTATTCAAAAGGACCTGGGATTATTGGGACAAGCGAGAAGTTTGTTTCTGATTCGTTGGCTGTGTGCCTCCTCGGCCTGACCGATAATTCCTTTGCATCTCTTCCGGGCACGAACAAACGTGTTACGATTTATGGTCTTAGGATTTTCACGCCATTGTCGGTAGGCAATATGTTTAAAGAAGGTGTTATTTATTCGGAACTCATTTTGTGCGGAGAAGTTTATCAAAAATTCGCTAATTAATTGAAGGCAAAAATAAAGGGCAAACGATCGATCGGAAGACGACAGAATTCTTGGCTGAAGGACATGAGAAGGTGGTTTGGATGTGCTTTGAGTGATATTTTTCGAGCAGCAGTTTCTAAAATTCATTTTAGCTTTCTTGAGGAGGCGTCGTCGTAAGAAGAATTTAAAGAAATAAAACATATGCTCTTAATGGTAGACTAAAAATATTGTTTGAGTAAAGAAAATCCGAAGCAGGGAGTACGTTTACAGTACAAAATGAAGGTTACTCCTACGAACACCAAGGTTATAAAAAATAAACGTTTGTTTTAGAGAAGCCGGGTTAGATCTAATGAGTTTTCTCCATTCTTAGGCAGGATCTTAACCAGTAATCGCCAAAAATAGAGAATTGTGTCAAACCAATCGCAAAGCTAAAGAATAAGAGCTAAAAATATATAAATTAATGCTAATATTGTAATTTCGAACATATACTGCGAGGGCGTATACCCAGACAAATAATTTAAATTACAAATATTCCAGTAGCAAAAAATGTTTTCATGTAACCATTAAAATAGATTACAAAACGCCTTATTTATATAATATTTATCTAAATGTGTTTGTTTAGTTATAAATTAGCAAAAATGATTGCTAATTTTGCTACATAGGAGGTATAAACCATGTTAAATGTCAACAGTAAGATTTTATTAATTACAATAAAGTTATTTCACTGTTAATTAATATTTGTCCTTGCCTAAAAGGATTATCTTGGACAATTAGCGACTTTGAGCAGATCGATATATAAGCATTTCCGTAATTGTTGGTTTGCTTACGAAAACCATATATATATATATATATATATATATATATATATATATATATATATATATATATATATATATATATATACATATATATATATATATATATATATATATATATATATATATATATATATATATATATATATATATATATATATATATATATATATATATATATATATATATATATATATAAATATATATATATATATATATATATATATATATATATATATATATATATATAGATATATATATATATATATATATAAATATATATACATATATATATATATATATATATATATATATATATATATATATATATATATATATATACATATATATATATATACATATATATATATATATATATATATATATATATATATATATATATATATATATATATATACACATATATACGAGGCTGGTTTGAAAAGTCCGTGCAAAAATAAAAACTACTTATGTGTTTGGGGTAAACCTTTTAGGCTTATACACTTCGTCCAACGATGTTCTAGTTCGTTGATCCCTTCCGAATAATAGGATTTGTCCAAGTCTGCAAAATATCCATTAGTGTCTGCAATCACCTCCTCGTTTGAATAAAATCTTTGTCCCGCCAGCCATTTCTTCAAATTGGGGAACAAATAGTAGTCCGAGTGAGCCAAGTCTGGAGAATAGGGGGGATGTGAAACGAGTTGGAATCCTATTTCCATTAATTTTGCGACCACAACTGCTGAGGTGTGTGCTGGTGCGTTGTCGTGATGGAAAAGGACTTTTTTGTGGGCCAATCGCGGGCGTCTTTCTTGCAGCTCGGTTTTCAAACGGTCCAATAACGATGAATAATATTCACCTGTAATAGTTTTACCCTTTTCCAGATAGTCGATGAGGATTATCCCTTGCGAATCCCAAAAGACAGTCGCCATAACCTTTCCGGCCGAAGGAACGGTCTTCGCCTTTTTTGGTGCAGATTCCCCCTTGGTAACCCATTGTTTAGATTGTTGTTTGGTCTCAGGAGTATAGTAATGTATCCATGTTTCATCCACAGTGACGAAACGACGCTTAAAGTCCTCCGGATTCTTCTGGAACAGCTGCAAACCATCCTTGCAACACTTCACACGATTCCGTTTTTGGTCAAGCGTGAGCAATCGCGGCACCCATCTTGCGGATAGCTTTCTCATGTCCAAATGTTTATGCAAAATATTATGTACCCGTTCAGTCGAGATGCCCACAGCACTAGCAATCTCACGCACCTTAACTCTTCTGTCATCCATCACCATATCATGGATTTGATCAATGATTTCTGGAGTCGTAACCTCCACAGGCCGTCCAGAACGTTCAGCGTCACTTGTGCCCATATGGCCAGTCTGCTACTAACTAAAACATGACCTCGATACGCGCCGGTGGTGCCATCTCTCGGACTTTGCACGGACTTTTCAAACCAGCCTCATATATACGAGGCTGGTTTGAAAAGTCCGTGAAAAAATAAAAACTACTTATGTGTTTAGGGTAAACCTTTTTTATTTTTCGACATAGTCTCCTTTTAGGCTTATACACTTCGTCCAACGATGTTCTAGTTTGTTGATCCCTTCCGAATAATAGGATTTGTCCAAGTCTGCAAAATATCCATTAGTGTCTGCAATCACCTCCTCGTTTGAATAAAATCTTTGTCCCGCCTGCCATTTCTTCAAATGGGGGAACAAATAGTAGTCCGAGTGAGCCAAGTCTGGAGAATAGGGGGGATGTGAAACGAGTTGGAATCCTATTTCCATTAATTTTGCGACCACAACTACTGAGGTGTGTGCTGGTGCGTTGTCGTGATGAAAAAGGACTTTTTTGTGGGCCAATCGCGGGCGTCTTTCTTGCAGCTCGGTTTTCAAACGGTCCAATAACGATGAATAATATTCACCTGTAATAGTTTTACCCTTTTCCAGATAGTCGATGAGGATTATCCCTTGCGAATCTCAAAAGACAGTCGCCATAACCGGCCAAAGGAACGGTCTTCGCCTTTTTTGGTGCAGATTCCCCCTTGGTAACCCATTGTTTAGATTGTTGTTTGGTCTCAGGAGTATAGTAATGTATCCATGTTTCATCCACAGTGACGAAACGACGCTTAAAGTCCTCCGGATTCTTCTGGAACAGCTGCAAACCATCCTTGCAACACTTCACACGATTCCGTTTTTGGTCAAGCGTGAGCAATCGCGGCACCCATCTTGCGGATAGCTTTCTCATGTCCAAATGTTTATGCAAAATATTATATACCCGTTCAGTCGAGATGCCCACAGCACTAGCAATCTCACGCACCTTAACTCTTCTGTCATCCATCACCATATCATGGATTTGATCAATGATTTCTGGAGTCGTAACCTCCACAGGCCGTCCAGAACGTTCAGCGTCACTTGTGCCCATATGGCCAGTCCGAAAATTTTGAAACCACTTATAAACTGTTCTAATCGAAGGTGCAGAGTCACCATAATGTTTATCAAGCTTCTCTTTAGTCTCCTGAGGCGTTTTGCCCTTCATAAAGTAATGTTTAATCACCACACGAAATTCTTTTTCGTCCATTTCTTGAAAATCACTCGACTTCCTTGAGTCACACGAATGCCAAACACAAAGAAATAGACCAATATGACTGAAACTTGGTGTGCGTTCATTCAAGAGATGCTACTAACTAAACATGACCTCGATACGCGCCGGTGGTGCCATTTCTCGGACTTTGCACGGACTTTTCAAACCAGCCTCGTGTATATATATATATATATATATATATATATATATATATATATATATATATATGCACACGTGCTGTAGGAAAAAAGTCCCTAAAGCGCTACAGGAGCGACACGTGTGCGGAAAAAGCGATTCCGGTTGTTCTTGAATCGCTGTAAATTGTACTCGGTGGGAGACACAGTCCTGGGCAAATTATTCCAAAGGGAGCTGAACCTCATACGTATTAAGAAGAAATGTTATGGCTTCAATTAATTTACGGCCTACATTTTGTATCATTTCTATATTGATCTTATCTTTTCCAGCAGCTTTGGTTGTTTTCTATTTGTTGTACTGCTTGCTCTACTTTATAGCATTTAGTGTCGGATAGATCTTCAAACCCTACGTTTGTAATTCTTTCCGTACCGGTTGGTTGTTTATCAGGTTGGTGTTGAGTTTTAGATTCAAACAATTCTTTGTGAAGTTCTTCCGTTATCTTCAATATTTCCTATCTATTATGAGTTACTCGCCTATGCTTAGTTTTAAGTGTATATCCTTTTTTCCTCCTCAATCTGGGTTTTATGCTTTTCAAAACCTTATAGGTATTAATTATCTCCTCTATCTTCTTCTCTTGCTTTCTAATCTTCTCTGTTTTCATCTCCTGTCGTATTTTCCTGTTTAATCTATGATATTCATTGGTATTCTTTTTATTTTCAGATATGAATTTTCTTCTCTGCTTTAATAAGTTCTGTGTGGATGCGGATGTGAAGTATTAGCGCGACGTGTACTTCTAACATACACCGCTCTGGGAGGAATTAAGCGGGCCACATCCTTCTCAATGAAAATACTTGTAGAATAAATAGGCTCAAGTCGCCAACCGTTCTTCGATGTTCCAGCGAATCAAGGCCGCCGGTCAGTTCCGGATCTCCAATCAGACGAACAGCTCTTCTCTGAATAGAATCCAACAAATGCAGTGTATGTTTGGGAGCGAAGCCCCAAACATGGGAGCAGTATTCCATAGTTGGTCGAATTTGAGCTTTGTAAACAATTAACAGTTGTTGTGTGGAGTGTAAAGCTTTCTGGTTCGAAATAATATTCCCAACTTTTGAGAAGCTTTCCTTGCTATACCTGCAACATGTTCATGCCAGGACATATTTCCTCCCAAATTAACGCCCAACAAATTGAGTGACGATGTTAGAGGAATGGAGTGTCCCGACATAACTATGACGGGTTCAGCAACGTTAACTTTTTTAGAAAAAACTGCAAGGTCTTCTTGCCTTTTTTATGTATCAGCTGAAGTGTGGCACATTTCCAGCAGGAAGGAAATTTTCCCTTTCTGTAGGATAGGTTGAAAAGTCTACAGAAAACTGGTGTTAGTTCCCTCGCACAGTTTTTGAGAAGTATGACAGGTATTCCATCAGCGCCAGAAGCCTTTTTGGTGTCTAGCTTCATTAAAATACGTCTTATGATACGCTGTCTGAAGATAACATCGGGCATCCTCGACTGCAATACGGGAACAGTAGGCGGTGTTTTTCCTGACTGACCAAAAGGACATGGAATTGTTGAGACAAGCGAGAAGTTTGTTTCTAATTCGTTGATTGTGTGCCTCCTTGGTTTCGTCGATAATTTTTTTGCATCTCTTCCTGGCACGAACAAAGGTGTTACGGTTTATGGTGTTAGGATTTTCACGCCATTGTCGGTAGGCAAGATGTTTAGAAGCAACAGCTTCTTTGCATTTTCGGTCAAACCAAGGCTTGTCGTTGGAAGGGCATTTCTTCGAAAAAGGGATGTAAGCCTCCATACCTGCCAAAATAACATCGGAAACCTCCCTCGCGCAGTCAGTTGGGTTGTCGGATCGAAAACAAACGTCTAACCAAAGGAAAGTTCGAAAATATTCCATGAGATCTTCCCATTTAGCAGATTTGTAGTGCCAAGTCTTGCGCGGTTTAGGCGCCTCTCTGATCGTCACTAATAATACTGAATCTATCCAGATATTTTAGAACATGCTGATTGATAGCCTTTTCCAGAATTTTAGATATTATTCAAAGTTGTGCTACTGATCAGTAGTTATTTACTACGGTTTTCTTGCCTTTTTAAACTAGTTTCCTTCAAAAATGTTATACATAAAATGTTCAGATATTGCCAATATATTTAGATCATAGATTTGACTCAAAAAAAAAATAGGAACATGACATTCTCTTAGGAAAGCATAACCCTTTGTGAGGCTCTGGGAAAACTGGACGATGCTGCTGCTCATAGTAGTGAGGGTAACTGATGATAGTTATTTGAAACGTGGGTAAAAAAAACCTTCTATTTGTTTCCCCAAAATTACTACTGCTACCAAAGCACAACTTTTTTTGTTATGAATTCGGGTGCTCTTTTACTGGAATTTTCAGATTTCATGGACAGAAACTATGTACGTCTTTATTCGATAACTCTCTAAGTATGTATCACTTTCAGATTTGTTTTATTATAATCATGGAATATATTTCGCTAAAATTTTCTAATAATATAGCCTAAAGCATTCTCTTCTGTGATTTTTATTGGCAATGTTTACTGCACAAATTGACATCACTGACACCATTTCGAATAGGTTTGAACACGAGTATTACCAATCTGATATTATTTAACAGACGAGTGTTTCATATTTTTGCATAAAATAGTCCAACCCATTTGAAGATAAAATTATGATAATAATTGGTCATGCACAGGTCGGCCATTTTAGTGCCAACCAAATGAAAATAAAAAATTCCTAAATTATTTTAATAATATCTTAATTTGTAATGAACACTCTTTCCAAGTTAACACTCTCTTAAAGTCTAATAGTGGTAAATTGGACTTAATCTTGACCAACTTAAACATCAAAGCATCACGTGAAAACGCACTTCTTATTAGTGAGAATGAACAGAGTCCAAACTGAATCTACGGACAGGTCGTGAAGTAAGAATTGTGTTTAATAAATCAAATAAATCTTATAATCTATAAATGCTGATTTTCCAGGTTTGGATGGATCAGTTTTTGCATTTGTGTGTAACTACGCTGATGTTGAGGAAGCGTGTAAGTTTTCTAATCAGCTATGCTAAACAGGGTGTCCCTTTATTTAGGAATATTGGCAAGCATTTACTGCCTGTTTAATACACGTTCGAATTAAAACATATTATGATATTGTCATCGCCCATAATGAGCCGTTTTAAAAATGGATCGATTCTGTTCCATTTCAATAATACTTCACAGCCAGAAATGAATTTTTAACCGTTAAATCATGTGACACTTAACATCGAGATTCCCTTTTTATGTAGCCTTCTTCAAATAGTTTAAAACTGGATATGGTGCTAATATGCCGATCGTGCTCAACTTTTTCCAAGTTTTCATCTACCTTTTTGGTGATTGGTCGACCAAAGCGACATACATCGTTGGCAGAGAAATTTTCAGAAGGCAAGCAAGCACACTATCTCTGGCCTGTTGTTCTTGATCAAATATTTTAATTGCAAACCGTACAAATTCTTTGACGAGCTCGAGCAGCATTTTACCCTCTATCGTAATTCAAGTTAAAGTAGTTTCAAGACATTGTAACTTTGAACTAAATTAACAAATATAAGAAATCCGAAATGTCACGTTCCGAACGCACGTCAATATGACCAGATCCGATTAATATTACCAGACATAGGAGACTTTAAAGTTAATATATATATATATATATATATATATATATATATATATATATATATATCAATCGGTTTTATAACGTCTTCCGTCTTCCGATGCCTAATTTCCACTCCTCCCGGTTTCTCCATCCCTCCTCCTCCAGATCTCTCTCTAGTACTTCCTTGTTGATTCCTGCTCTCCATGAGGGTTCCAATTTAAAATCTTTTTAGGTAGTCGGTCTTGTGACATTCTCTGTACATGTCCGTACCATACCAACTGTTGGGTTCTGATTTCGTCCACTATATCGTGCCTTATTTCTAAAGCTCGCCTTATCGTGTCATTTGGTATGCGGTCTTTTCTGGATTTTCTGGCTGCTCGTCTCCAGAAATCCATTTCTGTAGCTTTTAGTATTTTTTCTGTTCTTTCCTTTAATGGCCACACCTGGGAGCTGTAAGTTATTATACTTTTCACTATTTAGTTGTAAATTCTCTTCTTATTTTCAATGGTTATGTAGTATACTATTAAGCATTGCAATCGCTTTTCTTCCTTGGATATTCCTCTCGAATATTGCTTCTTCCAGTGTTCCGTCCCTAGATATTCTTGTTCCCAAATACTTATAACTGGCACAGTGTTTGATGGTGTGTCCTGTGGCCAGTTTCAAGTCCTGCTGTTGTCCTCCGACGCACATGTACTCGGTCTTTTTAATATTGACTTCTAGGCTCCATTTTTCATATTCCTCCATAAGTTTTCGTGTCATGTATTCCATATCATCGATGTCCTGAGCGACTACTACCTGGTCATCTGCGAATCCTAGCGTGTACAATGTAGAATCGTCATCCAGTGGTAATCCCATACTGCTGCATTTCCTTTTCCAGTTCTTCAGTGCACTCTCCAAATAGATTTTAAATAGCGTTGGGGATATACAGCAGCCCTGTTTGAGACCCTTTGTGACCGGGAACCCTGTTGTTATACCATATTTGGTTTTCACACTACTTCTTGCGTCTTGGTATAAGGATTTTACGGCTTTAATTATTTCGGTGCTTACATTACTCTGTTGTAGTGTTTCCCACAATCTCATTAGGGGCATGCTGTTTTTCCCTTTTCTCTTGGTACCCTAATGCTTCCAGTGCGGCTGCGTGTAGGCATTCCTTTATATACTTATATTCTTCTTCTATATTAACAAATCCCGTCCGTTGTATCTTTTGGTCCAGTCTACTCTTGTACAGATTTCTGATACTTTCATTTTGTAAGCTGTCTGTATTATATCTTATTGTTGTTTCACTTGTTGTGTGCTGTGTATTTGTATCTTCCAGTTTGCTTTCTCGTGTTGTTCGTGAGATTATCTTTCCTTTCACGAGGTAGTGGTCGCTGCCACATGAAGCCCCTCTTTGGACTCTTACATCTTTAAAGTTAATACTTTCTCAATAACCTATTATTTAAATTTTACATTTTTTTTTTCGGGTTTTCGCCAATTTATCCGGACTAAAATCAAACAAAATAACTAAATTATTTTTATTCTAATTAAATTCATTCCTGACACCTAATTTGTCTTTAGAATTCCGTGATTAACATTCTGAATTAATTCTCAGCCTGTACATTGACAATCTTATAATTGATAGTGCGCGGCAAGAATCTTGTAAAAATTTATGTACGGTGTGTGTTAATTGTGTTTTTTTAGACGTTTTCGAGATGTTAGGAAAAAGAGTAATTAATGATGATGATTTGAGGTGTGTTTCGACACTTTTGTATGCATTTCGGAAAGGTTAGATGAGATATTAGCGTAAATGTTTTGAGAAAGAACATACATTGTCAGTATTCTATAGTTGTCGTTCGTAAGTTGAGTTTTAAAATCATCATATCTCGCTTCGTTCTTTCTAACCTTGTTAATGACGCCACGCGTTTTTACTAAAAAAAAAATAAAATTATACGGCACGTTGGGTGTTCTCTCCACCTCTTTTTAGTAGGGAGGTAGACAGTGGAATATTATATGTAAATTTTAGTAATAAATGTCTAGTAGCAGTGTCAAGCTTATATAATTTATTTTTTAGTAAAGGACAGGTTTTGGTGTACAGTACCCTAAGCCCCAAATGTGCAAAGCCATTACACTGCGTAACATGATTTTGGTACCCGAAAAACTGATTGCTATTATAGTTTCCTATTGGTTATAGTATGTAAGCAGTGGATGTCTTTTATTTCTATCACGTCTTGTTTTTAAGGTACACACCGATAACCTTTTCTTAACCTACCCTCATATTGTTCATATTAATAAATATAATCGCTAGATAATCTATTGAGAGGATATGTTCATTTCTTGTTAGTTTCTTTGAGATTACCTGATTAGAGTGTAATAATACAGTTTTAAAGATGAATACTGAAAAAAATAGTCGTCGTCACTGCAAAACTTCACCAAACAAGTTTTGTTACGTGTGTGGACAGTACATTCTCAAGTCTCAAGGAAAAAAAATATCTGAAAAAGTATGTACTGCATATTTTCTATATTTTGGACGTACTGTACATCAAGATAAACCCTGGCTTCCGCAACTGTTTTGTGTATCATGTTATGCTACTCTCCTGTCGTGGTTGAACGGAAACAAAACATCTATGCCATTTGCAGTACCGACTGTGTGGCACGAACCTAGTAATCATTTTAACGATTGCTACTTCTGCATGACTGATGTACGAGGATTTTCAAAGAAAATTAAGCATAATATCGAGTACCCTTCTGTGAATTCTGTATCAAAACCAATACCATATAGTGAAGACATGACTCCTCCTTTGCCTCCTAAGAAAAGTCAAACTGAAGAGTTAGATATACCAAGCGATGAAAATAACGATGGACAAGACATGGAAGTTGACAACGAAGATCCAGACTTTTTACCCTCTTCAAGTGATCTATGCCAACCGCATTTAATTCAACAGAGGGAATTAAATGATTTGATACGGGCTTGAATTTGTCTGTTAGACAAGCCGAATTACTTGGATCAAGAGTACAGGAATGGCACCAGATACAAAAATATCTGTACAACGAAAACGAAGTAAAGAAATGGCAACTTTTTACTCTAGTTCAGAAAACATATGATTTTATAATGACATTGTATCTTTGATGGGTGAGTTAAAAATTCCCTATGATACAAATGAATGGCGTCTTTTTATTGATGGTTCGAAAACAAGTCTGAAGGCAGTTTTACTTCATAATGGTAATAAATATCGGTCAATACCAGTGGCTTATTCAACTGTTTTAAAAGAAACATACGAAAATATGAAATCAATATTGGATTTAATTAAATACAAAAATTTTAAGTGGAAAGTATGCGCTGACCTCAAAGTAATAGCTATGTTACTTGGTTTGCAAGGTGGATTTACTAAGTACTGCTGCTTTCTTTGCATGTGGGACAGTAGAGCTACTGATAAGCACTATTTGATCAAAGACTGGCCAAAACGAAAGGAATTTGTGTGTGGGAAGTCAAATGTAAAATACTTGTCTTTAATCAACCCCGAAGACATCATTTTACCTCCTCTACACATAAAACTCGGCTTAATGACGAATTTTGTGAGAGCGATGGATAAAAATGGCGAAGGATTTTTATATTTAAAATCTATTTTTCCAAGATTAAGTGACGCAAAGTTGAAAGAAGGTATTTTTATTGATCCACAAATACGCCTATTTATGAAAAAATCCAACAAATTTGATCAAACACTAAATGACGAAGAACTATGCGCATGGACATCATAAAAAGCCGTGATAAAAGGTTTTTTAGGAAATCATAGAGCCGCGAATGCAGAACTCTTAGTGACGATTTGTTAAGAGCATACAAAAAGATGGGTTGCCGAATGTCATTAAAAATTCATTTCCTCCATTCCCATTTCTCTTTTTTTCCATCAAATCTTGGAGCAGTGAGTGATGAACAAGGGGAACGATTTCATCAGGATGTGAAAAGGCTTGAGGAACGGTTTCAAGGTCGTTGGGACGTAACTATGTTGGGAGATTACTGCTGGCTTTTAAAACGAGAAGATATTTCCCAACATAAAAGAAAAAGTTAAATATTTTTAACTTTTAATGTACAATATAAACTTTTTACCACATATTTTACATTTAGTTGTGTCCAAATGTATTAATAATAAGTTTTTTTAGCAGTTTTATTCGAATTATTGGAAAATTTAATGAAGCTACGTGTACACTGTACTTTACTCCTTAATTATTTTACTTAAAATTGTTAACTATCGTACCTAAAAAACAGTACGTGGTAGACAAAAAGTACTTATGTATTCTTAATAAGTGGTGTGTATGAATAAATAAACAGGAAAAATTTAAGTGGGTACTTAATTTTTTTTTAAAAATTTGTAACGCAGTGTTATTGGTCTTAAATAGCTGTAAACTCTACTCAGTCCTGGGCAAATCATTCATCAAAGGGATGAGGTTCTTCATGTAAAAGAACGCTTGAAAAGGGTTGTACAAGGAGTAACAAGCTGATCCTCTTACGGACGTGAAGTATTAGCGTGACGTATATTCCTAGCAGGCACCGCTCTGAGGGGTATTAAGCGGGATACATCCATCGAACACTTTCATGACATAACACGTAGGTTGAAAAGTTTTTGGTCCAGCTACTTAAAACACTTCTTTTTTGCAAAATTCGACTTTATTCATCAATATACTCTCCTTCAAGAGCGATACAATCAGCCCAACGCTTTTCCAAAATTTTTATATCTTTCTTGTAGAAGAAATTGAGGTCTGCGAATAGATAATAGTCGCTGGGGGCCAAATCTGGAGAATACGGTGGATGAGGAAGCGATTTCTCCCTCTAAAGGCACCAGTAACCTTATATAATATTCGCTATTGATGGTTTTTCCCTTCTCAGTATAGTCGATGAAAATTATTCCATGCACATCCCAAAATACAGAGGCCAAAACCTTCCCAGCCGACTGGTTGCTTCGAGCGGCTTTCACCGGCTGTTGTACACTCAACTGACTGCCGATTAAAGTCCGGTGTGTAGTGGTGGATCCATGTTTCATCCATTATCACATATCGCATGGAAAAATCCTTTTTATTGCGCCTAAACAGGTCCAAAGAGCGTTCAGAATCATCAACACGTCGCACAATGGGGCGAATGCGTTATTTTTCGGTCATTTGCTTATAACTTCCACATTTGTTATTGGAATGACTTCAAACTTAATACACATAATGTACGATTAATATATATTCAGTATATGAAATAAAAATCATACCATATACTGTTATCACGTGCGCGATAAAGCGTAAAGATGATTATTTCAAAATAATAGACAACAAATTGAAAAATGTTTCGATTACATGAGTGCGAATAGTCATTTTCAATGTATTTTTGCCTGCTGAACACGAATGCGTTGTCCAAATTTGGCTACCGCGTCGTAATTTTGAGAAAAATGACGGAAAATTTGCAAAAAAAGACGGTTTCAAGGATTTTCATGACATAACACAGGCACAAATATTTTTCTCATAAATTTCGTTAATACTACGCGTAAGTATCAACATTTAGCTTTAAAATGCCTTTTGTTTCGTTTTGGTACATTTTTTTTATTTTCGAGGTATAGCTAAAATTAGAAACACTGGTTGCGCTTACGCAGCATTAATATCATTGTCCCGTGTTACGATTGCCCTAAGCGTGCAACATGTAACGGAACATTAACCCATCAAAATACACTCATGAAGAGAATAATATTTCGAATATCAATTATCTGCTCTTAGCGTTACCCAGGATCAATGACGTGGACGTGACAGATATTTGATCCCTCGGGGTGCTTGATTGAGTCCCCTTGCCTCTCACATTTGTACTTCTTGTTTTAATCATCGTAATCTGTATCATCATCACTGAAATGTAATAGATGTTTTACATCTTCGAACAATTCTTTCTTCTTACGTTCCATCAATTTTCGCGAATTAAATATTATCGGATCTGAAGCAATCATCAAATTATTAAAAATATCTTCATTATTATATATTCGAGACATTCTTCGCGAATGGTTTTCTCTATATTTTCTGAAATATTTGTGATTTGCTTCCTGAGCATCTTCAAATAATTGCCCTATTGGCACGATAGCACATCCGATGCATCGTTTATAATCTGCTGAATAGTTTTGATTCTGTGAATAATTATCTTTACATGAATTATCTTTACGCTTTATCGTGCTCGTGATAATAAATTGTATAATTTTGAGTTCATATTTCTGAAAATATATAAATCGTACATTATGTATATTAAATTTAAGTCATTCCATTGCCAAATGTCGAAGTTATGAGCAAATGACTGAAAAAAGTCGCATTTGTCTCACTATGGCGCGCGATGTAAGCAAACACTCGCATTGAGATCGAAATTTCAAAGTAGTCAAGCCGCGTTGCCGAAAAGAGGCAACAAGAGTTTAATTGCCCTTTTTTTAGAAGTGTATACTTCATAAGAAATGAGGAGTATATCGTCATTTTTTCATTTCATTGGAATATTGCCCGAGAGAATGGCTGAGTGGGGAACGTTAGATCAAGTCGGGGAACTTTAATGTCCATTTTTTTACCAAAGGGGGAAGAAGGGGGATAAAAATAGGATATCTCCGGAAACTAGAGACTTTACCCTATCAGATGGTGAAAGCGCCATCTCATTCCACCTCATTCCAAAAACTTTATACATCTTTGAATATTGAAGTAAGAATAATTTTTTGTGTCGAATATGTCAAATGTTTATTAATATATTGTAGCACTCTAATGACGTTACACTAAGATTAATTTGTTGCTTGAAACCTAATAAACAAGTTCTAGTAAGCGTTTAACTCATATTCGTAGTTATGTTGTCCACAGAGAATTTAGAATGTAATTTCTCGAATTACAAAAATTCCAACATTGACGAAAATGTCACACTTCAATGGACAATTTTAAGGAAGGCAGAAGGAATAAATTAGTTATAAACATATTTATGTATGGTTTATGATATATATTAAAGGAAAAAATCGTCAATGTTCGAAAAATACATCTTTAATTTTTTCATCCAATATCCGATATTTTACGCCGTCGCCCCAATGTGCGTCGTTTTTTAGTCTACTGTGAGCAAACGCGGTACTCGCACAGACCTTTCTCAAATGTTTATGCAAAATATGACCAACACGTTCTTTTAATATCTTTAGGATCTCAGCTATCGCACGCAATTTCACTTTACAGTGTTTAATCAACACACGAAATTTGATTTTTTCCATTGTTTTGAAAATATCAAAAGTAGCGTCACTAAAACCACTGTAACTTGTAAACTAACCGTCGAAATGTCATGAAATTTTGACACGTATCGTTTGAAGGTAGGTACTTCCTAAAAATCATATGGATTCTTTGAAAAGGGTGACATCTATGTCTCAAACCAAAAACTTTTCAGCCTACGTGTTACAATATAACTAATTTTCCGCAGAAAATATGTTGATTCCAATTCCCTCTTCAAAAGATAATAACGAAAAATGTCCAAAAAGATAATACAGGAATTGTCAAGTTAACAATTGCGTTATTATCAATTTTACTGATATCAGAGGGCACCGTGAAAACCATTAAAATGACTTTTGTGCAGCGTTGAGGAAGGAAACAGAAAATGGCGTCATTATTGCCCTCTAGTAGAAACTGATGTATCTAAAAACAATCAACAAAAGGCTCTCAGTCTTCGGAAGGTCTTAAGTCAATGGAAGGTACGAAAAAACCCCAGATTAACTGTGAGAATTGGCGCATTAGATTTTTAACCTGGAAAAATGCAGAAATTGAACCAGAATATCTTAGGTCTGAGTAATGCAAGATGACCAACTGCTAGCCAATAACCTGCAATCTGTCGCCTTGTAAGGATGCTTACAGAACACTGTCAGTTAAAGAGGCATTTACGATCATCAGGGGTAGAGGGTGGCCCTACTTGAAGTAAGAAGCTGCATTACCTGTGAAAGAGGCAGGCACTCCTGACCTTTACACCGACGCTAGGAAGGTTCTGTGACGACTATAGCGGTTAGCGAAGTCAGTTGTTTCATGAGTGAGCAAGTTGGTTAGATAGTAACTCCCAGCAATTCTACCACAATCATAAAAAAATTTCAAAAGTAATGGTTAATAACGCGACTATAGAAACTTTCTTCTTTCTTCTTCCTTCAGCCGCTCTCTACCCACTGTCGGGTATAGGTCTCTCTCAAATCTTTCCATTTTTCTCTATGTTGTGCTTGTTGATACCAGTTAAGCCCTCCGATTCTCTTCAGATCGTCGCTCCATCTCTGTTGGGGTCTTCCTATGCTACGCTTTTCATCCCATGGTCTCCACCTATTGATCTTGCCACTCCACTTATACGTCGCTCTCGCTACATGGCTGGCCCAGCTCCATTTCAGAGATGTTATGCGTTTGGTGATATCATCCACCTTTGTTTGTTGTCTAATCCATTTATTAGTTTTCTTGTCCTTCAAAGTAGCACTCAACATCTTCCTTTCCATTGCTCGTTGGTGAACTTGTAGTTTTTCTATTGTTCTTTTAGTTAAAACCCATGTCTCGGCTCCATACGTTGTAGCTGGTAAGATACATTGATTATAAATTTGGGTTTTTGATCTTTGAGGAATGTTCATATTCAGTACACAATTTTTCCATATGCTGCCCATCCCATACGTATCCTTCTTTCTATTTCAAGCTGCTGGTTTTCCTTTCCCATTGTTATTATTTGACCCAGATAGATGTACGTGTTTACTTTTTCTATTGTTGAATGTTCAATCACTATATTTTCATCATTGGTGTCTCCGTTGCTCATGTACTTTGTCTTGGAGAAATTTATGTCAAGTCCCACTTTTCTTGCTTGGTGGTGGAGATCTGTGATCATCTGGATCATTTCATTCTTATAGTTTGCTATAATCTCAGGTTGTTTAGCCGATCGCCAGCTATCAGAAGGCCATTTTCGTCCCAATTCAGTTCTTTGAATACATCTTCTAAGATCATTGTAAATAACTAAGGCGATATTACATCGCCCTGCCTTACTCCTCTGTTCACTGGGACCTTGTTTGTCAGTTCTTGGTTTACTATAACTTTGAGTGTTGCTCGTTCATATATTCTGGCTATCAATTCGCTGTATCGAAAGCCTTGCGAAAATCTACAAATGTGAGCCACATTGGTATATTATATTCGATAGATAGATAGAAACATACTCACTTATAATATCCTCGCTTTAATATTTTGCGAACTGTATATGATATCAATATCAAACTCCAACGTATGATCGGCTCAAGTTGATACGCTACTGGCAGCCTAAAGGCGTCGTGTAAAAACAATACAGGATCAAGATAAGACCAAACACTATAAGAAAAAAGGTAGTATATGCCTGAGAAGGAATAAGATATCTGGCTGATAGGCATCATTATCTGGGGTGGCATATACAAACTTAACTACTGGGCCTGTCACACGACGCTTAGATCTCCCGGTTGCATCTTCATTTGTTTCGGCTTTTAAAAGTACATTAAGTATACGGCGACCCAAAAACAAAATTTCAATTTTCTTGATATTTTCTGAAAGTTCAAGGTTGTGAAGCAAAGATGATGATTAGTTTTAAGGATTTTTTTATCGTTAGTATTATGTCTCATATCGCACAATAAGAAAAATCTGTCAAAATTTCGCTCCAAATATTTCTTCAAGTAATATTTCTATTGCTACAAACTGTATATTGTCTTAATCAACGATAGATGTCGGTAGACGCTACAGACTCCGCAGTAAGAAAATTCGATAGCAAATCGTTGTTTTAATAGAATCTCCATGTCGATCGCCAGTTTTAGAACTACCTTGCATAAACGCAATAGAGACAATTGCTGCTAGGGGGACTTGTACATCAAAAGTCAAGGTAAATGGCATCGTACAACAATATATTGCCTTGTGCAATAATGACAACCTCAAATATAAACAAGAATAGACAGAGCATGTCATTCACATCGCTTCCCGCCAAATAAATGACCCAAAATCATTTTTTGAGTTTCATGTGATGCAGAATCCCCCTACAAATTCACTTTTTTCTTAATTTAAAAATAAATTTAAGGGTCATTTAATAAGTACCATAAAATGACAATTGGTCTCAGCTTAAACCCAGTCAACGAAACCGCTCCATACTTCTAGGAGCGTAAGTTGGCAACCTTGTGATGAGTTTTTAATCAGCTGCTCGATCATATAATGTAAACATACCTTCAAAATATCTAGTTTACCATGGCGAGTGCATTGGAAGACTGCGCTTTAGAACATCAGCGTTCTATCCTCAGATTTTTAGGAGCAGAAGGTGTTTAACCAAGTGAAATACATTCTAGAATGGTATTTCAGTATGGACAAGGTTGCATGAACTGTGCAAACGTTTACAAGTGTATAGATCGTTTCAAAAGTGGCCGAACAAGAGTGTGTGACGAGCTACGAAATGGATCGAAGATTCCGGTCCCTCGTTGGAATCGAGGATTGAGGGACTTATTCGTGATAACAAAAGAATTACTGTTGACACAATAGCTCAGGAGGGTAAACGTTGGAACTGTTCACAATATTATTCAGAACTGGGTTGGGAGATCTTGCCTCATCCCACATACAGCCCAGACCTGGCTCCGTGCGATTTTTACCTGTCCGGACCTCTCAAAGAGCCCTACGTGGAAAGAGGTTCACCGACAATGAAGAAGTAAAGGAGAAAGTGCAAGAGTCGCTTCGACATCAACCGAAAGAATTCTTTGCCACAGGAATCAAGAAGCTAGCAGAAAAGTGGGACAAGTGTATTAACGTTGGGGGGGATTATGTCGAAAAGTACGCCAAATTTTGTAGTAATCCAATAAACCGTTTTTAAGCTAGAACTATTTGTCTCTTTACTTATTGAGTGACCCTCGTAAAATCCTATCTGTCGCACAGTTTCGGCCTGTCACTGTATGTAACTTATTAAAGTTACTCATAAATCTAATATTGTTTACTTTTTTCTCTATTAGCTAGAACTTTGCACGATAATTTTATTTCATCAGGTTAGACTTTTAATAATGTACCGAAAGTCATTTTAGAAATCTGGCAACACTTACATTCAACCAAATCGTAACGCATCCTTTCTAGTCAACCTTCTGAGTCCACTATTAATGTTGGATCGCGTTTAGATGTAAATATGCGGAGCCGCGATATAAGCCTTGCAATAAAATAAAAAAATTTTAGAGCCACCCGGTAATACAATCTACTACTCTCGTACGGTAGTTATCCTACAGGGTTATATACGCGTTGTACACTGGAAATAAATTTTTAAGCGACCTTATACAAATCAGAAGCACCACTAAAGCACTATAAAAATGGTTTTTAGTCTTTTGTTTGTTGACATTCGAATAAATTTTCAAGTGTTTGTTGTTGGAATTAGTGGCATAAAAGAATTTATTTATAGAAAAGGTTATCTCAGAAGATTTAAAGGTGTTTTTACAGGGTTATTTCTTAAGTTTCAGCTCCTTTTAGAAGTTCAAATATTAGGTAAGCAAATAAATTGGTTCCGTTTTTGTCTTGAAGTAACTTCAAATTGTCCTTATTTTGTTCTCTTAACTTTCACCGTACAAGCTTGTAGCATATTTAAAACATAATTTTTTATTTGGGTTAGAAATATAATTTGATGTAATTTGTGTTTAGGTTTTTTTGGACAAACGACTTTAAATATATAAAATTAAGGGCGTGTTCGCCACAATTCCTTCCCAAAAGGATAATGAGTCCCAAAAATGGTTTATCAGATCCCTTTATGAAGATTTTGATGCCACAATTGTGACCTAATCCGGTCGACCAAATGTTATGGAATAAGATGATTTTGAGGCCATCACTGAAAATGAAAAATAAGTTCTTGCATTCTGTTTGGTGGGCTTACAAGAGAGATTTACTACGGACTTTTACGAGGAGGGAAGAACGATTGACACAATAGTACATTGGTCTAAATTAACAAAATTAGATCAGATAATCAGAAATAGGGAACCAAAGGGATCTTGTTCGTTCATAACAACAACGCTAGGCCTTATATATCTGTAAATAAACGAAGAAACCTAAGCAGCACTAAAGGGAAAGTCTTACTCCAATCCCATATGCATCAGACCTTGCTTCATCTTATTAAGATCGATTCCGGTCATTGCGAAACTTGTGAATAACAGGTGTACAAGTATGAAATTAGGATTTCAGACAACAGATGGTGCACCAATGCAGTTTGGGCTATAAAGATTTGACACTGCGCCATTTTGTTGTGTCATCAACAACTGTCAGATGCACACGAGTGATAAATTGGAAAAATGTGTGCATAGTGTTGTGTTGTTGTGTTCAATATGTCGAAATTTATACCGAACAAAGAGCATTCGCGGACAGTATTAATTTTTTGTTTTCATTTGTAGAAAACCGCTGTTGAATTATACCGATTACTTCGAGAAGCTTATGGTGAACATGCTCCATCGCAAGATACGTGTGAACGATGGTTTCGGCGTTTCAAAAGTGGTGACTTCGATGTTGCAGACAAAGAACGTGGGAAACCGCCAAAAAAATACGAAGATGTGGAATTGCAAGCACTGTTGGACGAAGATGATTCGCAAACACAAAAATAACTCGCCGAGCAATTGGGCGTTAGTCAACAAGCTGTTTCCAATCGGCTACGAGAGATGGGAAAGATTCAGAAGACCGGTAGATGGGTACCACATGAGTTGAACGACAGGCAAATTGAAACGCGCAAAAACACGTGTGACATTTTTGCTCGCTCGGTGCAAAAGGAAGTCGTTTTACATCGCACAGGGGATGAAAAGTGGATTTATTTTGAGAATCTCAAGCGCAAAAAATCATGGGTAGACCCAGGCGCACCATTCACATCGACGGCAAGACCGAATCGCTTTGGCAGAAAGACGATGCTCTGTGTTGGGTGGGACCAGAGGGGCGTGGTCTATTACGAGCTGTTAAAACCTGGGGAAACGGTTAATACTAAACGTTGCCAACAACAATTGACCGATTTGAACCGTTCGCTGCTTGAAAAAAGGCCAGAATACCGAAAGAGGCAACACAAAGTCATTATTCTTCATAACAATGTTCCACCACATACGGCAAAACCAGTTCGCGACACGTTGGAAGCACTTAGCTGGGAAGTTCTATCCCATGCGGCTTACTCACCAGACTTGGCTCCTTCCGATTACCACTTGTTTGCATCGATGGGTCACGCATTTGCTGAGCAGCGCTTTGGTTCGTACGAAGATGTGAAAAAATGGCTCGATGAATGGTTCGCAGCAAAAGGGGAAGATTTTTACTGGCGTGGTATTCACAAATTGCCCGAAAGATGGGAAAAATGTATAACAAGCGATGGAGCATACTTTGAATAAAGCACTTTTTATCATTCTTCTGAAGTTAATATGTTTTTTTAGAAAAAAAAATCCGCATTTCATACTTGTACACCTGGTATCTTTGCAGATAAGCAAGACGTCAAAGGACAGCTTGTTTTACTTTTTTGTCGAAAGGTTCTACAACAGAGGTGTAACGAACTTGATGGCAACGGGTCATCAAAAATCATGGCGAGTATATTACTGATTAGAATAAATTTTTGTACAAAAAACCCGTTTACCTTCAAAAACCGACCGAACTTATTTGCCGATCCAATATAATGTATAAGTACAGGGAAAGGAATGTATCAAAAATGGTATAATTCGAAAACGAATAAACTAATATTCAAGCAGTCTTCTCTCACATATAGACACGTTATCTGGCCAGATATACAAATATATTTATTTGAAATTTATTTAGATACAACAGAAATATCGGAAAAATAACGTAGTGGAATGTTCCTCTCAGGCAATTGGCAGGATTGCCAGATTAACCGACCAAGTGCAAGTCGGACTTGAACAATAAGTATTCTATAAGTTGATTGCTTTTGAAATAAAATATTTTTGTTGCGGTGATGTAAAATGATCAGTGACTACACAAACACACCCCAACACAGTGTTTTTCTTTTACATTGATGTAGAAGACAAAACTCATAAATACAAAGACTCTGGAGTTTATAAACTATCATGTAATGAATGTAGTAGCTGTTATAGAGGCCAAACAGGGAGAAATTTCGATACTAGATTTAAAGAACACCAAACATCTTTTAGATTAAACAAAGAAAACTCCACTTCCATCAAACAAATCATATTTTTCCAGACAAATAATCTACAAATATTACATAAAGCACAAAAAATTAAATATTTTAGAAGCTATAGAGATACAAAAGCACAATAAAAATAAAGATATAATCCTATTAAATAATCAAACAAATGTTCAGAATTCAGCCCTGTTTGGCGCATTTTAGAAAATTTTTTTTAGATTTATATTTGAAGAAGGAATTTTTGTAAAAAGTTTTAAGAAAATATTGGAAAGTATTTCTTTAAATTTGCAACAATAATGTTATTTAACCCTCTGTGATAAAACAATTTAAGTTCATTGTAATTTAATGATGGGAAGCTCCAAATTGTACCTGGAAATTTGTTATAAATCATAAATAAACCACCTTAGTTTGTAGTATTACGCTAGATAATGCAGAAAAGCTACGAAACTGCAGTAGCATATAAATAAAAAATAAGTGACAAATAACAAAGTAATTCGTTTCATTTCATTTAGAAATTTATAATGTATTGTCACAAAGTAACAGACACCACAATTATTGAATTGAGCTAACCGCACCAGAAATCACGGCTCAAATAAACCTGGATCGGCCCGTCCCCATCAGCGTGACAAACGTGAAGAACAGGTTAGCAGAAGGTGGACTACACAGAAGAGTTGCAGTGGGGAAACCACTTCTTAGGCAACGTAAACGATTATGAGAACATGAAAATTGGAATTCCGTCTTTTGGCGCGACGAATCTAAATTCGAAATTTTCAGGTTAAATCAACCAGTTTACGTGCGGCAGTCATCTGGAGAGAGAATGTTGGAAGCCTGTGAGTTGCCTACAGTAAAACATGGTGGAGGTTCAGTAATGGTTTGTGGTTTTGGCAACGGTAAAGTTGGAAAAATCTTTAGGATAGAAGGAATCATGCGAAAAGAACAGTATCAAGAAATTTTGCTAATTCAAATGCTTCCTTCTGGAAGAGATATTTTTCAGGGGAAATTTATTTTTCAGCATGATAACGATCCTAAACATTCTGCTAAACAAATTAGAGAACTTTTGGACCAATGGAAATCCGATGACGTCTCGAAGTGATGACTTGGCCTCCACAATCACCCGACTTGAACCCCATCGAATTGCTGTGGGACCATTTAGACAGGTGTGTTTGAAAACTCAATCCAACATCAGAAAATCACTTCTGGGAACTTTTACAAGCAGAATGGGTTAAAATAACCGAAAAAACTACTGGACAGAATGCCGAAACTCTGTAAAGCGGTAATTAAAAACAAAGGAGGTCGCATAGATGAGAATAATCCTGGAAAATCATGAATATTTTTCTGATTTTCTAGACTGTAAATAACGTGAAAATAAATAATAATTCATTAAAATTAAAAAAATATATTATCTGGGTTTTTGTTGTCTTAGGACTGAAATAACTAGGTGTGAAAATACTTCTGACGATAGTGTACATCCTGTGGAGAATATTTCAGAATTTTTTCAAAACATTTTAATCCGCACTTTTCAAGATAAGGGGGGGGACACCGATTTTTCGCAATTTTTTAAAAATAAAACAAAGAAAAGTGTGCGCATGTATGTTATTATATATATATATATATATATATATATATATATATATATATATATATTATATATATATATATATATATACAGTCCCTGGCCAAATTATTAGACGCACTGCAAGATTTCATGTAAAATATTAATTACCGAGTGATATTGTACCGTTTTATTATTTTAAATTGATTTGTTTTTATTTTTATATTATCCAATCAATTACCTATTTATTTGACATAAATAAAAGCATTAGTTTAGAAAAGCATAAGTTTATTAAGTTTTAAAGAAAAGTGAAATTAATGTTAGTAAAAATCAATATTTAGTTGAGCCACCTTTAGCCGCTATCAAAGCTTTAATTCTGCGCGGCATGCTATCAATGCAAGATTGTACTGTCTCCTGCATTTGAGGATGATGATTCCACACATGAATAATCTTTTCTAGGAGCTGGGTTTTGTTGGTAATCACATCTTTAGCCACTTCTCTTTTCATCAGCTCCCACACATTTTCAATGGGGTTCATATCAGGGCCAATCCAACAGAGGGATATTTTTTTCTGCCAAAAAAGCTTTATTTTCAATGGGGTTCATATCAGGGCCAATCCAACAGAGGGATATTTTTTTCTGCCAAAAAAGCTTTAACAGACCAAGCAGTGTGACAGGGAGCTCCATCTTGCATGAAAGTGAATGGTTCCCCATTTGGAAACCATTCTCTGAGCTGCAGAATCAACCGATTTTTTAATACTTCTTCGTACTGATCTTGCCTCATTATTCCTTTGACGACCTACAGACGTCCAGTGCCCTTGCCGCTGATGACTGACCAAATCATCACTTTGGTGGGATGTTTAACCGTCGGGACGACACAATCAGGATGAAACTTTTCTCCATGACGACGACGCACATACTGAGCTTTATTCCGCAAAATTTTGAATGTGCTTTCGTCACTGAAGCAGACCTGTCAAAAATAGGAAAAATATATAAACTTCCATGTTTATTTGCTTTATTTAACTGAAAATGATAATAATGTATCAATTATTGATTAAATTGCTGTATCTTATCGATCTCCAGAAGTCCACATCTTTGTCTTGCCATTGTTTGGCCCACTTCAGGCGCTTTGCTTTCATTGCAGCTGTTAACTTGGGCTTCCTGGCGGGGCGACAGGCCTTAAAATCTAATTCTTTCAATTTTCTTCGAACAGTGCGCTCAGAAGCATTTACGCTAGCATCCTGGAGTTGTGATTTTATTACCTTTGTGGTAGCAAATCTGTTTTCTACACAAATTTTCTTCAAACATCTCTCTGACCGTGGAGTGAAAAATTGGTTTTCTACCGCATCTTTTCTTTCTTTTCGGGCTTAATTCCTTCCCTGACTCAATTTTTCTTTTTTATGCGTTGTACACTAGCTTCAGAAACCTCCAATCTTCGTGATATTTCTCGGTTTGTAAATGTTTTCGCAATCACAAGGGCCTTCACTTCAGCTTTTTTACGTGGTGAAAGATCGCCTTTTCTACCCATAATGAAAATAGTCCAATTACTTTTTTAAAACACTGCATACAAAATAAACTAATAACTGAGTAGTATAAAACTGTTAAACAAACAATCACAGTCCATAAAGCCACAGAAACACGTCCGTACCTGACTCGATTCCGATCGCGACTGATACAGGTTTGTACTTATTTACGTTCATGTATCACTTTGTCAACATAGTGTTGCCATATGTTAAAAATAAATACAAATATGTAGTCTACAACAATTCTTTTAAATAAAAATCAATAATATTGTAGTTTAAATATACCATTATTGCATAAAAACTCTTAAGAAACATAAAATTACTAAAAAAATACAGTGCGTCTAATAATTTGGCCAGGGACTGTATATATATATATATATAATATATATATATATATATATATATATATATATATATATATATATATATATATATATATATATATATATATATATATAGATATAGATATAGATATAGATATATACATAGATATATATATATATATATATATATATATATATATATATATAGATATATATATATATATATATATATATATATATACATATATTTATATATATATATATATATATATATATATATATATATATATATATATATATATATATGTTTTTACAAAATTTCATTTGACAGCCCAGTCGATAACCTGGTAATTTTTTTTCACTTCCGATTTCACCCCCTAAAACTAACCCCTTAAGTCAAAATTTAAACTTTCAAAACTACACGGTTCTGATGAGGCCATCAATTCCTATATTAGTGTCAAATTGCAACTTTCTATGTCAAACAGTTTCGGAGAAAATCGGGTGTGACAGACGGTCAAACAGACACCGAAATGATCTTATAAGTGTTCCGGATGGAACACTAAAAACAGTCGAATAGGAGGGGCAAGGGAGGATTTCAGTTGTTGTAACTTTTGAACCGTTATTGTTTTGATACCCAGTATATATTCATACTTACGAGCAGAGATAAAATAAATTCTTACGGCTTTTTTTTGGTTTCCTATGTATATTTAATTTAAATATATTTTCAGTAGCACTTGTTTGTTGGCTAATTTTAATTAGATGAAGTGTTTTGAATAGACGATCCTTCCAGTAGAAAATAGCAGTGTTAACTACGTTAGATATGTCAAGAAGCAGCAATAAATTTGCAGCCTTTGTCCGCAAAGTGTTTTCATAATGGTTAGTACGTACATCAAAACAAATCTCTTCTTAATTAGAACTAACTAACTACCTTTACATTCTGCAGATATTTTTACTTGTCCTTGTACGGAATATTGATAGAAAGTATGATAGAATCGAAACGCAAAAAATCAACATAAAACCGCCTCACACAATAACGCAACAGTATTATCCCCGACATCTTTCTGTACATTTACCTTTCCAAAGCTTAAAATCTGTTAAAAAATATTTTTTAAATAAGAATTCCTGACCATATTCCAAAATCAATAGACTATAAATAAAAAAAAATATCTTATCACTATACAAATTATTCAAAAGTGTTTTCGTGTTAGACAAATACTAACTCTACATTCTACCCCACGTGTCCCGTGTCTAAATGTCAGTATTATAAGCTATTGTTAAAGTTATACAGTCGGGATTAAAACACGAAAAGCCTACGAAAATGACTGTCAATCATTGACATAATACACGGAGATTTTGGATATTTAGAGTAAGTAATATTTTTTTAATTCGTGGTTCTCATATAAGTCTCAATGCACAATCACTGTTTTTGGTATTAGCCTATATCAAGTTAAAATTGTGCAACATATCTTGAGATGAGATATTGACCTTCACTCCACATTTTCAAAATATAGAATATATATCAACCTAACAAAGACCCTGAAAAATCTTGGGGGACACCATAACCAAATAGAATTCAACGCGACCAAAACCCAGGAGGCAGTTTTTTCTAAATTTTCTAAAATTCAGGACTAACGTAAGTCGCGTTTTAGGCACGCGGGTCGCTCCAGTAGCCCTTTACGGATTTGCCTTCAGCGTGTACGTAGAACGTAGAAAAAAAATTATTTTGATTCTACGTTGTGGATGTCTGACTCAAGCCACCACGCAGGCATCAACGAAAATGACCACGGAAACCTTAATCACGATATTCGAATGCATTGACGAGAAAAACGAATAAGCGGCTTCCGTGTGCAATGCAGATCATAACTCGTATCTTTGTAAATGGTATTAAAATATCCGATCCCACAAGACTCCTAACAATGGAACTAGACTAGGCTTAGTCCAAGTTAGTTCAAGTTAAGTCAGCTCATGAAATATCTTTCAAATATCTTGGGTCCCAGATATCTTAAGTTTTATCTCATTTATATGAAAAAAAAAAATTATAAAAAAAGTTAGTTTAATGACACGTACATACATATTTATCTTAAGATCCAAATTGCATATTTTTTAAATTAGTACTTTAATAGCACATATAACTTGCTATTATTAAAATTAACAAATATAAGTAATATCAGTACGCATTCCCAATAAGATTTACTAACAGACCACGTGTGATCAATCAGAGTTTTAGTGTTGCTGCGCGAACGGCAATTTTTTGCATAAGAGAGCGTTGAATATCTGTCCGGTGTTTTCACTGTCTAGGTTTTTTCGGGGCAGAGAAATTGATTATTCATCGTATATTGATAGAGATCTAAAAAATAGTGAGTTGTTCACAGATATTTCTTGAGAATTATGATGGTGTAAGCATGTAAGTTCCTATTTTTATAGTAATAATAATAAACACCAATAACCAAAAACATATCATCAAAGACCCAACTATTACAGAAGATAGTTGCAGGAAATGCCCCCAGTATAAAGAAATGATCGAACACAACAAGCGGATGAAAAATATTAGCCGGAACGGAATACAGCAGCAGGCATGACTCAAGGGCAAAAGTTGTTCACCAAGCACTAGCCGCAATATACAAATTTCTAAAAAACACAGATCCCTACTACAAATACACACCAACATCCATACTTGAAAATAAAGATTACAAGCTCTATTGAGACATCAATATCCATACACATAAAACAGTCCCCGCCAATAGACCCGATATTATTTTTCAAAACAAAAAAGGAAAAGTCACCTATCTAATTGATATAACTGTCCCCAACGACACAAACATCCAAACGAAATTCACAGAAAAAATTTCCCAATACACAGACCTTGCAACAGCAATAAAAAGGCTATGGAAACAAGAAAAGATCATCATTGTCCCCCTCGTCATATTAGCCACAGGCCTCACACCACACTTAGTACAATTGTGACTCAACATGAACATACACAAAAACATTCAGAAGTCAGTGATTTTGAAAACATGTAACATTGTCAGGTCATTTTTTAATACACAATAGTAATAGCGCTAGTACCGACTTGGTCTGAGCCCATCAGCCAAACATAGAACCACATTGACCAAATTTGAGAAAGAAGAATATATATATATATATATTATATATATATATATATATATATATATATATATATTTATATATATATATATATATATATTATATATATATTATATATATATGTATATATATATATATATATATATATGTATATATATATATATATATATATATATATATATATATATATATATATATATATATATATATATACCTTTCTTCCCTTTTCTTCCGTTCAATACTATAGATTTCCCGCCATAATACAGAAACAAAATATGACTCTTTCAATTTTCCTCGTAATGAACAGGGAAAATAAAAAAATAAAAAACAACTTTATATTTTTCTTTATTCAGTGAATTAATCAGCAACTAAATAACAAAATGCTGTGCAATTTTTAGTCTTAAGATTCGGAACCATTGTTTAGGGCGACATGTATTACACGATTGAACTCATCGTTTTGTAAGTTTTGTTTACTTTTTTGATTGTAAAATTATACTTATAGGGTCAATGTGATTTCAGATATCTTGAGGAAGAATAAAATCCATATTCGAAAGCTTGATATTAAACAAAAGTAGTTAATTTTTCGGCCAATCCTCCGCGACTGCAACCTCAATATTCTCCTTTCTTCTTAGTAGCCAGTCAAAAGGCAAGTTACATCTGTATATGTATATGTATGTATGTATGTATTCCATACACCCTATATATATATATATATATATATATATATATATATATATATATATATATATATATATATATATATATATATATTATATATATATATATATATATATATATATATATATATATATATATATACATACATACATACATACATATGGAGCTAGTGGGGTCTGTTATGAGGGCCTATTGCAACTCTGTTTATTATCTAAGCTTTCGAAATCAGTTTGTTTCTTTTTCAAAGATATAAGCTTCAGTATCAAAATTTAAAGTTAGCAGGCATCACTTCTGAGTACTTAATATCTACGGTTTACATCAAAACTAAACAATTATAAAGGGAACTATTTTATCCTGAACAATCTTCGTGGAAAACTCACTTTTCTCCACAAAGATTGTTCAGGATAGAATAGTTCCCTTTATAATTATTTAGTTTTGATGTAAACCGTGGATATTAAGTACTCAGGAGTAATGCCTGCTAACTTTAAATTTTGATACTCAAGCTTATATCTTTGAAAAAGAAACAAACTGATTTCGAAAGCTTAGATAATAAACAAAGAGTTGCAATAGGCCCTCATAGCAGACTACAACCCCACTAGTTCTACAAATTATTCTCTAATTAGTCAGTCGCTATCTTATAGGTTATATATATGGTATATACATATATATATATATATATATATATATATATATATATATATATATATATATATATATATATATATATAATAAAATGTTTATGAATCAATTTCACAATGTCTAAAAGGAAAATAACATTTTGGGAAATTTATAACTAAAAGGCCTCTTCGTCAGCTTCCCAAGCACTGCGGAGCTGCCGTGGTAATAAGTTAGTTAATTATAGTTATATTTTCTTTGTAGTAAGTAGTACATTTCCAATGAATTTAAAGTTATCTCAAATAAGTAGAAGTAAAGGTTGCTGATCGATAGTTTCAATTCAGAAATAAATCAGTTTCGTCGATTTCGTCGATTCGAAAAACACTACATCACATATTCGAAGCAACCTAACTCTAACCGCGTTTCCCACCCTTTAAGTCATTGATATGTTTGATTGTAAATAAAAATGCTTAAAATTTGTTTATTACCGCGACCAAAAAGCGAAAAAATACTCATGATACGATTAAAACTATACAACAACCACTCTCACCCTTGTCACCCCTGCCCCTGAAGTGTAATC
>CM032452.1:117053459-117280268 GCA_019049505.1 Pachyrhynchus sulphureomaculatus | reverse complement strand
AAACAGAGATGAAGAATTTCGAAAAATATTTCACAATGGACGAGGAATTGTCACTTTCATATTGTACCGATGTAAAGGTTAATAGATGAATTTCAAAATAACTCATACGATCCTGAAGAATGGAGACTGTTCATTGATTCTTCTAAAACGGAGCATTAAGGCAGTTTTGCTGCATAATACCAATACGTTTACGCTCCCATTCCGATTGCTCATTCCACAGTTAGGGAAGAGCAATATGAAAAAATGAAGCAGCTTTTGATAAAAATAAAATATGCTGATCATAACTGGAAAATTTGTGGAGATCTGAAAATTGTAACAATATTGCTTGGCCAACAGTCAGGTTTACACTTTATCCCTGTTATAAATGTCTGTGGAATAGCAGAGACAGGGAACGTCATTATAAGAAAAAAATTTGGCCAACAAGAGAATCGTTCACTCCTGGTGAAAATAATGTATTGTTTCCACCATTGGTAGATCCAGGAAAGTTCTTATTCCCCCCGCTTCACATTCAGCTTGGACTTATGAAGCAATTCACGAGAGCATTAGATACAAACGGCTCATGTTTCAAATATTTGCATAAAAAATTTCCGAAATTTTCTGAAGCTAAAATTAAGGCAGGCGTATTGACGGGCCACAAATAAGAAAATTGTTTCAAGATTCATTATTTGTTACTAAAATGAATAAAGTTGAAAAAGCTGCTTGGCTTAGTTTTAAAGAAGTCGCAACAAACTTTTTGGAAAATAATAAAAAGTCCTAAGTACAAAGAAATAGTCGAGAAAATGGTAAAAAATTTTCAAACATTAGGTTCCTTAATGAATCTAAAATTACATTTCCTGGACTCCCACATCGATGATTTCCCAGATAATCTTGGTGACTACAGTGAGGAGCAAGGGGAACCTTTTCACCAAGATCTGAAAATCATAGAAAATCGGTATCAAGGACGATGGGATGACCATATGCTAGCGGACTATTGCTAGTCGCTAAAAAGAGAAACAAGTCCTCAAAAGCGTTTGGGCAGAAAGCCTTTGAAATAGGTCATTCGCGGAAAAAAGAACAAGATACAGCCAAAAAAAGGAAAGTTAGGCGCGGGTCTAACCTTCGCAATTTTAGGGATTAAGGGTCTACTATTTGAGAGTATATGGTTTAAAAGAGTCCTGGTTTTGAGTTTATTGGGTCTCATTTGTAAAGTTATAGGGTTATTGAGGTCTATTTTTTGAGGTTACAGGGTGTGGGAGTCTAAGGTTTCAGGGTTTAGGGTTTAAGAGTATCAGGTTTGAGGATTCCCCAACTGTATACCAAATTTGGTAGGAATCGGTTGGTTTTCAAAAATTTTGTCCGCTATCTTGGATCCGCCATTTTGAATTTTGCAAATCCGACCTCAGATTCATGATCAGCAACCCAAAAAATCCCCGTGTACCAAATTTGGTAAGAATCGGTTGAAATTTAATTTGAATTCGTTTTTGCATTCGAGAAGCACTATATCTGTCTGATTTATTGAGGTTAGAAAGAAAACAGAACTGTATGGCTTAATCCAACCGATGAATATTAGCTTAGCGTGTCCGAATACATATTAATACATTTTCGGATTCATGAAAAAAAGCTTGAATCAATTTTTTAGGAGTATATTTTTCTTAATTTTTACTAATTTTTACCTATTTTTTGAGGTTAGAAAAAAATTGAGATGTGATGGCGATATTCTGACGTCAGATTCGTGATCAGCCGGCAAAAATACTACGGATCTGATATATCGCGTCAAAAGTATACCCCACTTTTTTTTTTTTGTGGGGTGTGTGCGGGCTTTGAACTTCTATAACAAAATTTCTATGTCATTAAAATCACTCTCGGCAATCATTTTTCAACCTACAAGTGCACAGCATGCCAAATGTAGCTTTATAGCAGTCAACACATCGCATTATTTTAACATATTTTCTTAATTCCATGACGTTGTTGTGCTAGATCGCTCGGTCCTGCTATGGATAACACATCAATATGTGGTAACCTTTATTTATAATAAAAACTCTCTATCTCAGCATACTACCGCTCTCTCTCAATAGATCGTCAACAGCTGCAACCACAAACATCAGGTTGAAGCAGGAGAGTCTGACACGAAAGTCAGTCAAGTTCATTCGTCACGGCTATCCTACTAACATTACTAAATTGGCACTTTCCAATTCAGAGTCGATCAGGTAACCTCTGAAGTCAAGGCCATACGAGCCGAAGTCCCTCATGGCTCCGTCTTCTCTCCCCGCTTATTCAATATCTTCACCGCCGGCATTCTCAAGTCGCACCATATCTCTATACTTATGTATGCCGATGAGACTTTAAGCTCAAGAATTTACCTTTATGGCCTGAAAGGTACATTCGAGGAACAGATAAACAAGGACTGAGACTTCGATTCGTATATATGATTTTTCGTGTGCTTACATTCACAGGTCCCAGTTCTCCTTTCTTCCATTTTACCACTTTAAAAGGAATAGAAATGTACGAGTACAGCATGCACATTGGTCCCTGCATGCATGTGATATGGAGTGCTTAGATAGTTGTGTTCTAGGTTTCGTCAGTATCTAAATGACTTAGTATGTTTTCATTAGATAACTGTATGTTCTCTGGATGGGCACAAGTCCTCTGTAGAACTGGATGACGGCACGTTTATAAGGGTGAGCTTCGTGTAGCGACGAAAGACCAATTTATCTCAGACTTCAGTTACAATTGTGCAGAAAGAAAGTGGATTGAAGACTATTTTTTTAAAATTTTATATTATACCGGTTTTAAAACGTACAAAATAAACATTCAACAACATTCCTAAACAAAATTGCACGGTTCGTTGATCATAAAAACCGATTTATGATAAATACCTCGGCGCGTACCAACGGTTTACTCTCCACGTAACCCAACTTGGTACTGGTACCTAATTAACCTATCATACTCGTTATTGCTTTAATTGCTTCAATAGCACCGAGCATGCACGCCGTCATAACAAGATGGCGGCTTGTTTTCATGGCGGCGTTAATTTGATTGTGTGGTTTATTGTTTGTATTCCGGCTTGTAGAGACAATATGTTTTTATTTATTTCCGCGATGGTAAAAATTGCAGTTTTATATTTGTTGTCCATTCATACGAGTATAAATAAGAAAATCTATATCTTTATTCAGTGATTGGTTGATATTATTCAATATAAATGATTGAGAGAAATTAAAATACTACTATGTTTACAAAAAAAATAGGGGGTCTAACATGATGAGCAAAGACTCTGCGTTAAATTTTGTCTTATAAACGAAATTTCTTGTGCCGATACATTAAAAGAGACAAACACACACACACAAAAACAAAAGTTCTCAAGTGGTACAGTTTATTTAAAGACGTCAAAGAAGCACGTTTAGAGCACCACAAGCACTTGGTAATCCCCATTAAGTATTAGAGATCTTGTAGACCTTACCTCGGCCAGTATCGAAGAACCAGGTCACAGCCACCATCATAAAGGCCAACCATCTCCCAGGCAAGCTTTACCTCTCCTCAACAGGTCCAGTAAATTATCAGCACGCAAGTTGGCTATTTTACAAAATGATCATCAGGGTTGGTTTCACCTACACCAGTCTAACATGGTGCTAAATATCACGTTCTCATAGATCCACCCTCCAGAGAATAAGGTCCTCCGCATCATTGTCAACCAAGGGTCGCTCCCATTACCCAAATTTGCCGGTACCTCTAGATGCGCACAATCCGGGAATTCATAAGTAACACCCAGATTAGATTTTTGGATTAAGCTACCCATCACTCCAACCCCATGCTTACCGATCTCCGCCCAACGACAGGACTTGCCACCTAAGACCATCATATCCTCTCCCCAGGATAAGTATTAAGTTAGTAATAATTTATAAAATATCTTAAGTCTGAGTAATTTGCAGTTAAAATAAGTGTTCTAATTTAAATGTCAGGAGTGGAATTAAAGAAAAAAAATGCATATTGCGGCAGATGAGAAATTCGAAAAGGGATACAGAAATATAAAATATGCAAATTTGGAAGAAAAATGAAGCATCTTCAAGAATATAATCCTGGACGGGGCTACCAAAGTATGCGGAGTCTGCAACGCAAACAACGGTAAAAGATAAACAGCTTGGTGGAATAGTAGTATCCAAGAAGAAATTATCGCGAAGAGAAAAGAATGGAAAAAATATCTCAAAACAAAAACACCAGAACAATATAAATATATAAAGGAAAAAGGAAAAGGGTTAACGAGTTGGCTATAAAAAGGGAGATCACAAGGATTGCAATAATTACTACACTGAACACAATTACCAAAATTTATGAGGGCATCATTAATAATAGGATAAAGAAAGTAATAGAACTACAACTATCGGAATCGCAAAAGTGGATTTAGAGCAGCAAGAAGTAACACAAGACCACATATTTACACTGAAACAGATTATCGAAAAAGATCAAAAACAAAATAAAAGTCTACACCTTGCTTTCACAGACTTAGAAAAAGCATTTGACAGTGTGCCGAGAAATAAAGTGCGGAAAAGCCTAGAAAACAAGGGAATAAACAAAAAGAAAATAAGAATCATAAAGGGAATATACAGCAACAATGTGCAGTATGTAATAAAAAAACAACATGAAGTCGGGGGGATTTACAACATTGGAAGGTTTGAGGCAGGGAGGAAGCTTGAGCCCAACATTGTTCACTGTATACATGGATGAAATAATCAAGAAATGCGAAATAAAAGTGAAAAGAATGACAATTGGACACTGGATGTTATAACCGTGCTTTCTTAGCATAAAAATAGCGGCGTTGGTAAATTTTACATCAAGACTACCTGCGCCCTTAATACAACAGGTAAATTCCACACCTTATAAGGGTACTTAAATCTACAGGTAATTTCCACACCAAGTAAATATAATTATGCTTTATTCATCTAAATAAAATTGGACGGATTTCTTTTAAATCAGTTTTTATTGAAAATTTTAGATATTTGCAAAAATATAGGTTTTTATTTCATAGTAGAATAATATTGATAAAACATGAAGTTTTTGCTAAATACATAAAATACAATTGGACAAATTTCCTTACATATTTACAAAACAGGTCGAGAAAAATAGGAGACACATTTTAAAAAATGGAAACGATTAATATTTCCTAATTGTCTTTGTTCATAAAGATTTTTTAAATCTTTTAATTTTTGATTAATATGATTATTACTTATTTTAGACTCGTCGACACTTTATATTTTTATATATACGTTAATGTGAAATTCTTTCAGCCTATCGATAAAAGTATACAGAGATGGATGAGTAGAATAAAAAGAATTATTTAGATGGGAATGGAAGGACTCACAACAGTTAGTCGTTCGAGTTAAAGATGGACTCGATTCTGCCCATATTTCAACTGGAAAATCGGCTCCTTCCTCTATATACGTTTCTAGTAGGTAACCACAAAATTTATTTAAACGTTTTATAGAATATAAATCGTATGCAAAACTGTCACCTAATTCTTCGGGTGCTAAATAGGACAAGCCGAAAGAATACTTTAACCAACGACCAATTTCAGAATGTTTTCGCAATATTCTTTAGCTAGACCTAGATTTTGTATCTTGCGAAACCAAGATTGGTGTAAATAAAATCTACATCCTAACACTTTAGCATTTGGCCAAACTTCAGATACTGCCTTATGAATAGATTTTTCGAAGTCAATAGTAATTTTCTCTGGATTGAAATACAGTGTATCTGTTGAATAAATCTTACATTTTAATAATGTGAAGAGGTTTTTGTATGTTTCAGCTCTCTTATCACGCAATAAGCAAAATAATAATGGAATGTAATGACCGTTTGCAAAACCATGCACTGTAAATAACTGTGTAAAATATTTAGTGCAGTATGAAAAGGTACCGTCCATATATATATATATATATATATATATATATATATATATATATATATATATATATATATATATATATATATATATATATATATATATATATATTGGATTATTTACACAACATATTGACATTTGTAGTACAAGAAAAAACAATAATGCCACTTTCGAGTTCATTGATATATAGAAAATTCTCACCTTTGCTAGTTTTGATTTCAAATGTCTCTAAAACACTACGCACCTCCTCAGCACTTCTTGGATTACGTCCTGGCAAAAATTTTCGTCTATGGTTATAAATATTCTTTCTAATATATTCGACATCTTTTTCTGTTACTGTTTCAGGCAGCGTGTTTTGTAGTTCTTGTCGGATAATTTTAGATGGCCTTTCACTCATATGCTCTCCGGCTTTTCTTTTGCAGGAATTACTAATTATTTGCCTATTCAGCTTCTTGGTGTCGGCTTCGTGTGCATGGAGTCCTTCACTTCTGGTAACTAAATTCTCGGGCCCAACGGTGAAGACTTTTGATTTGTAATCTTTTTTTGAACATCTCCAAAATGTTTTTGCCACATTTTAGCACCTTTTCTCGAAAGTAAGTGTAGTAATTCACACATAACATGTCCTTTCCTCGATTACCTTTTATTAACTTTGCTTCCATATTAGCAACACTTTCAAAAATATACGCACAACCAAGTAATAATCACAAATTAATAATATGTACTAAACTGATATATAGAAGGGTTTAATAATGATTTAATTGAACAGGCCGGTGCGTACCACCACCCATTTATCAACCCTCATCCTCTACCTGAAAGTACTCGGTGTGGAATTTACTTCTGCAATTACAATCCCTTAAATATGTCTAGGTCATAAACGGATTAGAGGTGTGGAAAATTACCTGCGCCCAAAAATAGGACACCCTAGGTCCTATAAATATTGTTAAATTAAATGGATCTGTTGTCTCACTAAACTAGGCAATAAAACAAAGAAGTTTATTTCCACATATCAATTGGACCTGTAATCTAACCTAGTGCTTAAAAAAATAAATAAAATATAAACTGTGGCGTGAGAATTAAGAGATAATATACGTATGTAAAATTAAACTACTATCTGGAAAGGTAACACTGGTCTTGATAAGTGTAAAAATGTTTAAATTTGCTTAGTAAATGATAGTCCTCATGAGAATGTTCTAGAACTTTCCTCCAAAAAATATGCTGCCTTTTGTTGGCTGACATATGGCCTTAATATAAGGAAATTATGTAATCTATATCAAGACCAAAATACGATTATTTATTTAGACGAAATTAACGTAACTGTTTTATAAACTACAAAGTTTTTCATTTCCTATTTTCTTATTATGCTTCGCGCAATGATAGATGTCTTCTCTATCTTCTCCCTTCTCGAAGATGATCTGAAATCTGTCATTTCCGTTGTATTTACAACCAACGGGTTACACTCTTTACAGAAACTTTTAACAGCCTTTAATAATCTTGTTTTAACTAAATTGGTAATATATTTTGATTTTATAATCTTTAAAGTTGATATTATGATTCTGAGATGAAAAACAGTTTAGAAAACTATCCTTTCAATTAATATGCCACTGCACTGTAAGCCAGGAATCTGATTTTTTCGTTCAAAATTATCTAGAGCCCAATTATTAACGAAATTAGACATTTTTTTTTTTCTATGTCATTTTGATCATATGCATCTTTTTGAGAGGTGAAAATGGGAGTTGGTGGAGAAAAAATTACAATATTCACCTGAATTACAGTTTTCGCGTTCAAGATTGGTTTTTTCAGGGGTTTCTGGGGTCGCTAAATCTATTTTTGGTGTCATTTTGATCATATGCACCCTTTTGAGGCGTGAAAATGGGGGTTGGAGGGGAAGAAATTAATGCTTATCTTTAAGAATAAAGTAAGGAATATAAAATAAAAGATGAATTCTCGATTTGTTTTTTGAGTTTAACATTAATTCCATCTAAATAATATACGTAAATTATTTATTCAATTTACATACCTATTATTTTAAAATTATATAAAATTTCTTTAAATTTGATTATATTATTTTCAATTCAACCAAAAACTTTCATATAGTTATATTAAACTTTATAAAATTATATTTTTTCAATTTTATATATTTTGTAATTGATTTAAATAATCAATTTAATTTACTCTAATTTAATTAATGTTAGAAAAAATTTACAAAATACAGAATTGCCATAGAATTGTATTCTAAATAACTTTTGTACCTTTGTAGCCCTAGAAAAAAAAAAAAATTTCAATACTGCAAGTGACTTTTACTATACCAAAACTTCTCTAACATTAAAATCTCGATTTTCCTGTATTTTTGGATCTCTCTTCTCACAATAACTCTTTCTTTCAAATATATTTCTTAGAATTGTGATTTTAAATAGTTTTGATACCTTCTTAATCCTTCACATATATGGGAAAAAACCAAATTGAAGACTGCAAATGACATTTACTGTAGCAAAATTTATATTTTTAATGTTAAAATCTCGGTTTTCCTGTATTTGTGTCTTTTTTTTCTCACAATAAATTTATTTTTAAAATCTGTGCCACAGAATTGTATTCCAAATAGCTTTTACTTTTAAAGACCTTCATTTAGCTAGAAAAAATTTAATTTGAAGACGGCACAGGATTTTTAATAAAGTAAACCATAACTTTTTCAATATTAAAATCTCGATTTTCCTGAATTTTTTGTTTTTTTTTTTATGGAGGTTTGGTGAGCTATAGCAGGCAAAATACTCAATATGGATGATTCTGCTCGGGAGTCTTTTGTTGAGGATGACAACGGCTACAATATATCCAAAATCCAGACAATTTCGATGAATCCAATTTTCTATAAGATTATGGCGGGGTCCTTTATGTACTGATACCCATCAGAAATTTTGTGTTTAATTTTTTCATGATAAGCACAATGAAATATTTTTATTGCAGTCAATTTAAATATATTTATTAAGTGAAGCTTTGTTTATTATGAAGTCAAATTTTATTTAATTGTGAAGAATAATTTTTAATTGAATCACAAATGACAAGGTACTCCTATATTTATTGTCGGTAATATTTTTAAATGGAAAATTGAATGATTACTTATATTATAACATATTTAGTCAAGAATGTAACCCAAAAATTTAAAAATTGGCAAACTAGGCACAATCTATAACAATTTACTCTTGTTTCTGAATTCTTTATTATACGCATTGATAGTTATTTTTTTGTATGTATTCAGTAACATGTTCACTTCACGGTACACTTGACATAACAGTACGTTTCATAAATGTCCAAAAAGAACGTACTCCGACATTTTGTTCCTAATCATTAAAGGAACAAATCACTACTGTGCAGAAAATCTATTCTGATCGATTTTCCAGTGATATGTTTAATGAAAAAAAAATGATTCATGTGAATATCGAAATTTCTACCCCTCCAAACTCCATTTTCACCCCTCAAAAGGGTCCATATGACCAAAATGACCCTGAGAATAGATTCAGCGACCCCAGAAACCTCCAAGGAACCAGTTTTGAACGTGAAACTGTAATTTAGATGAATATCCTAATTTCTTCCCCTCCAACCCCCATTTTCATCCCTCAAAAGGGTGCATATTATCAAAATGCCCGCGAAAATAGATTCAGCGACCCCAAAAACCCCCTAGGAACCAGTTTTAAACGCGTAAACTTAAAATCACGTGAACTTCAAAATTTCACTCCCCAATTATATTGGAAATCGGTTTCCCTTACGTTTGTCCGTAATTCGCTTATGAGTATTTTTTTTTAAAAAATGTATAATTTCGTTAATAATTGAGGGCTTTAGACAATTTCGAACGAAAAATCGGTTCCTATTTTCCATTTTAATATTTTCAACAGCTAGTCCTTAAGGGGTGTTCAATAATGTTTCAAACGCTCTGTACATGTTATCTTTTTAAATAACCTTATGACCCCAGTTTAAAAGTGGCGTATGCACGATTCGTGAACTCATTTTGACACCTCTAACTGGCAGATAACACGATTTTAAATCTCCCTTTTTTTTCAGTCATGTCACCGAGGAGTATAATTAAATTCTGCCACTCAGATTTTTAATTCATTTAAACCTCACGCGGCTTGTTAGGAAGTATAAAGGGCTTCGTACCGACAAAAGATGGGAAAATATGTATATAGATAACAAATCTACGGAGTGTTCTTAAATTCTGTACTAATATTTGAATGTTTCACATTACTAAGATGTGTGTCTGTTGGTTTTGACACTGTCTACAGCCGCAGCCGCTTGGAAAGTCACTGCTAATGTTTGAATATTAATTAAGTAGGTCCAAGAGTTAGTTACTTTTTTTTTTTACCATGATTAATCAGTCTTATAGCTTTGTAGAAGTTACTTTTTTTTACCATGATTAATCAGTCTTATAGCTTTGTAGACACAAGATGTTTGTCAAATTTAGGGAAAATTAAATCCTGCTGCTTGGACGACAAAAAAAGCAATTATATCATCATGGTCGACTGTTGGTGTGAGTACTGAATAGAATAGTGTGGTTATCGGTTAGTTGAAGACAATGAGGATGCATTCATTAGTCACCATTCAAGTTAAAAAGAGACATTGTGAAATATCTGCACGAAAATAGCAGTACCAAACACGTTGTCTTAAAACTGTAGATTACACAGGGGAACAGCTGTTTTGGTGTCGAGGTTTTTTGAGTTGATTCTATATCAATTTGATGTCCTGAATTCAAATAACGTATTCATTTGTACCTAGGAGCTCAAATTTTTTTAAGATATACAATTTTAGAGAAATATAAGTTACATTATTGTAACTCAAATCCGTAAGTGTAGTAAACAAAAGTAGATACGAAATTTTTATTTTAGTTATACAAAATACAATATTATGTCGTACTTACAAACAAAAAAAAAAACATTGAAGAAATGAAATAGTCACTCAACACTTGGAAAGCTTCTTTTCCGCGACATTCTTGAATGTTTTTTTAAACAGTCCCTTTTTAAAACTCCAGCAGTAATCTACCATCATGTGCATGTCCCATCTTCCTTGGTAGCGGTCCTCCATAACTTTAATATCTTGGTGAAATCTTTCACCTTGTTCCTCACTCATGTCTCCTAAATTTTCTGGAAAACGGTCTAAGTGGCTGTGTAAATAGTGTATTTTAATACTCATATTGCACCCTAAGGATTTGAAACTATTAAGCATCTTGTTAACCATTTCAACATAGTTTTGAGCTTTATGTTTGCCTAGAAAATTTTCTACAACTGCAACAAATGATGTCCAAGCTTCTCGTTCAACTTGATTCATTGAATTTATGAAGGCAGGATCCTTAATTAATTGTCTTATTTGTGGGCCGTCAAATATCCCTGCTTTGAGTTTTTCTGTGCTCAACTGATGCATTTTTACCCCTATATATGCAAAACAAGACCCATTCTTATCAAGAGCCTTTACAAATTGCTTCATTAAGCCCAACTTTATATGTAACGGAGGAAGTATGATTTTTTCTCTTTCAACCAAAGCGTCGTTAATGACATTCTTTTCCCCAACGTCCATGTTTTCTCTCTGAGGCCAATCTTTTCTAACCCAGTGGTGTGTTTTGTCCTACTATCCCAGAGCCACAAGAAACACGGATATTTCGTGTAACCACTTTGCTGCCCAAGAAGAAAGTTTACCATTTTTAAGTCTACACAAATCATCCATTGATGTTCGTAATACTTTATCTTCTGCAAGACCAAAGCTGTGGTATTATATTCTTCTTTCAGTTTCGTTGAGTGAGCTAGTGGTATATTGAACCATATTTATTCCCATTATGTAGAAGGACACATTTTAAACTTCGCTTTGAACTGTCAATAAATAGGCGCCAATCATCTGGAATATATTCAGAGTCCCATTTCTTTCATGAGTCCCCTAATTTCGTGACAAAATACAAGATTGTCTTCTTGAGAAAAGAATGGTAGCAGATCTTTTTCTCTTGTACGGTAAAAGGTAATTTTGGTTCCTTGTTCCAGTAAATTTTTGTCGTTCAACCTAGAAGCCAGTACTTCAGAAGCTTTTTTCGATAAATTGAGATTCCTGGTGAGATCATTTAATTCATTTTGATTGAAGCGTTGAGGAACTGATGACGTCCCTCATAGTCACTGTTAGTTTCATTAGCATCAGAACTTTTATTAGCATCAGAAGAGCGATCAGAGGGAAAATATTCGTCATCAGAGATATGTGGTAGCTGATGAAATGTTGGAATCGGTATTTCATCTGAGTGCGGGATAGGGCGTATTGCCGAGTCTAAATTGGGATAAGTTCACTTACTGCGGTTATTTCGATTGATTCCATTAGTATTTATTAAATAGAAATAACAATCATTGAAGTGGTTTTTTGGTTCTCTCCAAACCATTGGTACACCGAATTTTAGACATTTTCTTTTCCCGGTAGTCCACTGCCGTAAATGCTCTGTACAAGTTTTACATACGAAATGCGGGGCCCACGTTTTGTCCTGATCACCAAGCTTAACTCCAAAGTATCCAAGATACGCTCGCTTTACAAAGTCAGTAATAGTTTGTCTGTTTTGTTGAAACATGTATTCTCCGCATATATAGCAAAACACATCAGGTTGATTTACACAACTTCTTCTTGAACTGGAACCTGAACTCATTTTAATTCTGTTCAATAACACAAAAACACACTCTTTTCTTAACATAAAATAACACGCCGAATTCGATCTACTCTCATTAGTAAGAACGCACAAACTGACGAGACTTACCCGGGTTAGGTGATTAAAAGGGTCAGTTCAGGTACCTGATAGGCAATGGTTCCACTATTTATAGATTTACCTGGAATTTACTCAATTACAGACTGACAATAAAACCATTGTACCTACATTAATGAATATATAATAATTTTAGAACTCTCATAAATGAATATACTGAATAAAAACCACATTGGTAGATAAGTTGATGTATCTAAAAAAGTAGAGCTGATAGAGAAAAACGGATTGCATGTATAGATTTAGCGTCCCAAATATAGTTAAAATCAGCTCTAAAATCCCAGGCACCAAAACAAAAATATTTTTTGTTGCCCTGTGTTATTAAAGGAAGGAATAAATTGCCTATATTTTCTACGTACATCTATGTATATTGTCGAAAATAAACGCTACAGTAAAAAGAAGGCAGTATCTCAATTCTTGCAGCTTTATTTTTTCCAGTTATTTTAATTGTAGAAACAATTAGGGAAACAGGAAGAAAATTCCAATTTAAGTAGTAGGTTTTGTAGTCGATCCAAGTCGATATTAGTATACCGGAAATTTACAGTAGCGATAATCCGACTCGATACCTTTGATCTCAAGGGGTTGTTACGTTAAACAAAACAAAAAACCAGCTCCTTTGGAAATACCACATATATGTACTAACCGTACAACAAAAACTTCCCCTTGACATATTTTTTATAATTATTTTCAATTATAACGTCAGAAGGGTCATTTACTTATTGGAAAATTATTAATAATGAATTTCGGAGCACGTTATAAAAATATTCTCCTTGAAATCCAGATCAATGTCGCCATGATATTTATATGTAGTTTTTCTTAGTCCTAAAAATGAGTTTTGGACTACGTTATAAAAAGATTTTCCTTGAAATACGCATGTAATCAAAACTCGCGACCGCTCTGGCAGCCATGTTGTTGGTATGGTAGGGGACGCATGCGTGATAAAAAACAGGACCTTAAAATTTTCTTGAGCGTCTCTACTGTGTTTTATGTTTGTTGTGATCTCTTTATTAAATAAATAACCGGGCAAGTGCAATTCGAACTTGCGCAATTGGTGTTCCGTACGTTGATTGCTTTTAAAATAAAAGTTTTTGTTGCTGAGGTATAAAATGATCAACGATTCCACAAAACACACCCCAAATTAGTTTTCAACGACATTTCTTTCCGATCTTCTCTGAAAACTGATCACCTTGAAACTAACCACTTAAGCCAATTCCTATATTAGTGCCAAATTTTAATTTTCTATTTCAAATGGTTTCGGAGAGAATCGGGTGTGAGAGACGGACAGACAGACTGACAGACACCGAAGTGATCGTAAAGGGTGTCCCAAAATTCACGCATGATTTGAATTTGGCACCATTTGTATGGTAGAGTGTTGCCAACAAAATAAAAAACACAACGTGACAGTTGACAGTTCAGGGTTATTAAAAATGAACCGCTACACGAAAGAACAACGTGTTTTAATTGTCGAGCGATATTTTTAAAATAATGAAAGTTTGGCAGCTACAGTTCGGAATTTTCGTACAAAATATGGTCGGAATAGTGATTTAACCTCATCAACTGTCAAGAGATTAATTGAAAAATTCAGGGAGACTGGATCAATTAGTGATCATAAACGCTCTCGCCGTCCTTCAATAAGTCATTCGACACAAAACATTGAAGCAGTTCGTGAGAGTGTTGCTGAGTCATTTCCTGGTCGTGTAATATCTCGTTTTGGTGATCAGAATTGGCCGCCCAGATCATGCGATTTAACACCGTTGGACTTTTTTCTTTGGGGTTTTTTAAAGTTTTTTAAAGGTCTATGCTAACAAGCTCACGACCATCCACGACTTGAAAGAGAAAATTAAGCGCTGTATCGACGAAATTCAGCCACATTTATGCAAAACGGTCATGGAAAATCTCGACAAAAGGGTGCGTATGTACCAGCAAAGCCGTGGAGACCATTTATCCGAGATGTTATTCCATACATAACCCTATATTGTATACTTTATGAATCAATAAAAAAATTACAATTTTTAATTAAAAACCTGTGTTTTCTATCAAAATTACTTCTTGCGTGAATTTTGTGACACCCTTTATAAGAGTTCCATACGAAATACTAAAATCCAAACTTATACAGTATCGTGTTAAGGTTTATTTTTTAATTGTGTAATATTTATTATATTAAATTTTAATAACCCTGACCTAACTCAATCCACACCACAGAATAACAATAAACAAAACAGGGAATTTAGAAACTTTAGAACAACAAAACAGCTCAAAAGCAAATCAAAATTCATTTAATTTAAACATATATAGCAATGTCATATATGCAAAACTTATCTGAAAAAATCAAACACATTTTAAAAATAAACGGTCAAGTGCAAGTTGAACTTACACAATTAGTGTTCCGTACGTTGATTGCTTTTAAAAATAAAAAAAAAATTGTTACGGTGGAATAAAATGATCAGTGACTTCACAAAACACACCCCGAAGGAGTTTTCACAAAGTTTGTTTCCATTCTTTACTGAATACTGATGACCTTGAAATTTTTGTTTTTTTATGTACCAAATAAATTATTAAAGGATAATTTTCGTTCAATCTACACCCCGTGGAGAATATTCCAGAATTTTTTCAGAATTTTTTGATCAGTATTTTTCGAGATAAGGTGGGGGGACAGCGATTTTTCGCGATTTTTTAAAAATAATACAAAGAAAAGTGTGCGCAAGTATTATATTATATATATATATATATATATATATATATATATATATATATATATATATTTTACTCGTGTTTTCACAAGCTTTCATTTGACATCACACTCGATGACCTAGTAAAAAAAAAAATTTTTCACTTCCGATTTCACCCCCCAAAACTAACCCCTTAAGTCAAAATATAACTTTTAAAAAACTACATGGCTCTGATGAAGACATCAATTCCTATATTGTTACCAAATTTCAACTTTCTATGACAAATAGTTTCGGAGAAAATCGGGTGTGACAGACAGACAGACAGACACCGAAGTCATCTTGTAAGTGTTCCGTACGGAACACTAAAAATCACATTCTATATTAAAAACAAATCATTGTCTCTACAAAGCACAAAATTAGTGCCAAATTTCAAATAGTTTCGGAGAAAATCGGGTATGAGAGATAGATAGACGAACAGACAGACGGACAGACAGACAGACGGACAGATGCAGTGATCTTGTAAGTGTTCGGTATGGAACACTAAACATAGAGTAGTTTCTCCTGTTTGGAATTCATATGTAAACATTTTTTGTGAACTGATAAATGGCCAGGGTCAATATATGATATTAAAAACCTTTTCTTATCTTAAAATTGTCTTCCTAATCCTTTTTTATTTCTCGTCGCGTCATGCAATAAGTTCTTACTACGTTGTATATAAACAAACATAATCTTTTCATTTGTGTTTTCTTTTTCTAGGAACTGGCTGCTCTCGGTTGCTTCTAATATGGACTCTTCGGTAAACACTTTTAGCGGTCCCGATGTGTTTGTCCAGCCACCATGAGTGTTTACATTGAGCATACCTTTTCTGTCTCTTTAACTTGTAACTTTTACAGTGCGGACCAAAAAAAAGTGGATAATTTAGAGTATTACTGTTGTTTTGATGTTCTTAATATTTAATCTTTAAATTGTTTACTTATTTTCGAAAGTCTTCCTTGGCTTCACTTGAATACACGGCATCCTATCCAGATGAAACAACAATACTTTATTTCTTTGAAATTAATTTCTTTTTGGAAAAATCGTGATTCATATTGAAGTCTCTTGCCAGCTCCAAACTATTGCCATTTTTTTAAAGTGAAAAAAAAGGCAGAAAGACTTTGACAAACAACTACGGACCAGACGCACTGCTTTCAATAATATGGAAAGGTATGGAAGAGGTTAATAACTAGAATTTTCTAAATACATTACCGTCAGAAAGTATTTGCCTACCTAGTTATTTCAGTCTCAAGACAACCAAAACCAAGATAATATTTCTTTTTTTTAAATTTTAATGAATTATTATTTATTTTTACATTATTTACAGTCTAGAAAATCAGAAAAATATTCATGATTTTCCAGGATTTTTCTCATCTAAGTGACTTCCTTTGTTTTTAATTACCGCTTTACAGAGTTTCGGCATTCTGTCCTGTAGTTTCTTCAGAGTTTCTTCCATTATTTTAACCCATTCTGCTTGTAAAAGTTCCGACAAGTGATTTTCTGATGTTGGATTGAGCTTTCGAACACATCTGTCCAAATGGTCCCACAGCAATTCGATGGGGTTCAAGTCGGGTGATTGGGGAGGTCAAGTCATCACTTCCAGGACGTCATCGGATTTCTATTGGTCCAAAAGTTCTTTAATTTGTTTAGCAGAATGTTTAGGGTGGTTGTAATGCTGAAAAATAAATTTCCCTTGAAAAATATCTCTACCAGAAGGAAGCTTTTGAGTTAGCAAAAATTTCTTGTTACTGTTCTTTTCGCATGATTCCTTCTATCTTAAAGATTTTTCCAACTTTACCATTGCCAAAACAACCCCAAACTATTACTGAACTTCCATCATGTTTTACTGTAGGCAACTGACAGGCTTCCAACATCCTCTCTCCAGCTGACCGCCGCACGTAAGTTCGTCGATTTGAACCGAAAATTTCTAATTTAGATTCGTCGCTCCAAAGGACGGAATTCCATTGTTCTGATGTCCAATTTTCATGTTCTCGGGCCCATCCTAATCGTTTATGTTTATTCACTTGCCTAAGAAGTGGTTTCTTCATTGCAACTCTCCCGTGTAGTCCACCTTCTGCTAACCTGTTCTTCACGGTTGTCACGCTGATGGGGATGGGCCGCTTCAGGTTTACTTGAGCCGTGCGGTTAGGCGGCGATTACGTCTGCTGGACATTGTTATAGCTCTGTCTTCAGCGGGAGTCGTTTGTCGAGGCCTTCCTGAACGTTTTTGGTTGAGAATTTCATGTCCTACAGAAATTTTTTTTACGATGTACTCCACCGTTCTCCTTGGCATCCGCATTTGTTGACTCGAGTGACCATTTTGATGTCTCGCAATTATCAGAGCTCGATTTTCAACGGATACTTTTTTGTTTTTGACATTTTCACAATACAATTGAGTCTATATCAATGATAAAGTACTGTTTGCGAATGGTTAATTTCCAAAAGGGCAATGGTATTGATAGCATAGTTTTTATCATAAAATGTCACTAGGAATTTCCATAATCCCTAGAAACAATGAGTTCTTACTTCAACTGGAATTCTCAGAAATCGCCTCAAAACGATTATCATGCAAAACTTGGAAATATGTTCTAATTGATTTTTTAATTTGTGATTTCACCAAACAGGCTTATCTAAACAATTTTATGATGGACACTTGGTAAGAACAATTAAATTTACATAGTATAATAAAAGGGTTTAATTAGGCATTAAATTTGGCAGTTATATTGAAATTTTTAGGTGGGCAAATACTTTCTGACGGTAGTGTATCTAGAAAGGTTAAATATTATTAGCGATTATTAATATGGTTTGTGTAAGCAAAGATCAACAGGAGATCTTCTAACTTACGTAACACTTGTTTGGAACAACGCAATTGGACACTTTGGAGAATCCTGAGCGGTGCACTTAATATATGACCCCAGCTATAGATGAAAATATCGAAAAACAGCAGGAAGTGTTACATTTTAACAAAGATATGAAAGAAATTCTTTCTAGATACTGTAGTTACCAAGTAGAACTTAACCCTACAAAACCAAGACAACACTTAGTCTTGTTGTTCTTCTTTCTTATATGGTGTGTCATATAAGTAGGCATTCTCCCTGTTTTATCCCCATTAGGTCTCTTCCGATGTGGACATTCAGCATGCCTTCGTAGGTCTGCCCTGTTCTTCTAAATTTGTGTATTTCTTGGATCTTACTTAGTTCTTGTAGATCTTTATTGCTGATTCTGTCATGGTTAGTTCTTCCATATATGTTCCTAATCACCTTCATTTCTATTGTTCTCATCATTTGTGCTGTTTTACATGTGTTAGCTCTTGTTTCTACAGCATATGTGAGGATCGGTCTTACTGTTGTCTTGTATATTATGCTTTCAACTGTGAAGTATTTATTTTTCCATACTATATCCGTCAAGCAACCTGCAATTAGTGATGCCTTCATAGACTGTTGTTTTACTTCCCTGTTTAAGTCCCCGTAGCTTGTTATCATTGTTCCCAGGTATTTAAACTTATTAACCTGTGCAATAATACTTCCTTGGATCTCCAGCTTGCCCCTTAATAATTCTTTTAAAGCCACCATACATTTTTATCTTGGTTGTGTTAATATTCATGTTTAGTTTTCTCGCTTCCAAATGGAAGACAACAAAGATCTTCTGAAGGTTGTCCTCAGAATCAGACATGACGACTGCATCATTGGCGTAGCATATTGTGTGGAAGTGTTTGTATCCTATAGTTTTTGGAAGAATCTTCACTATTCTGTCCATGACGAGGCTGAAGATAAAGGGTCTAAGTGAATCTTTTTGTTTTATTCCGGTGTTTATTTTTACTTCCTTGCTCAGTAGATGTCCCACTTTTATATTTGTTCCGCATTCTGTGTTAATGTCGTTTATGATTTTTATTAGCTTCAGGTTTGTCTGCTTTTCTGGTAATATTTTTATAATACTGCACCCTATTGAAGGCTTGAGTCATGTCGACGAAATACATATATGCCGGTTTGTTAAAGTCTTTAGCTTATTTCATTATCTGCCTCGTTATTTCCCTGTTGTTCCTCCCTTAGTTAAATATCCTTGCTCATTTCTTCCTGTATGATTTTTGTTAATACTTTTAAGGTAGTATTTATTCGGGTGACGTCTTTTTGCCTTTTTTTGAATATTGGGATTGTTATGCTAGTTTTCCAATCTGTAGGTATTTGTCCATTTTTTATTATGTTTGTTAGAAGCTGTGCTAATTGATGTAGGTTTTCTCCTCCATATTTTAGCATCTCATTTGTGATGTCGTCTGATCTTGAAGTTTTTCTATTTTTAAGATTTCTTATATTACTTTCTGTCTGTTCTAAAGTTACTTCTAGATTTACTTTTTCCACTTCTTTAAGCATGATTTCATTATTCTGTTCCTCTTTATATAATTTCTCAAAGTATGTTGGCAATTCTTATTAGTTTGTACCGTGTCTTTTATATCAAGTTTGTGCCGACTTAACATTTTCCAGACTTATCTTTGGGCGCCATACAGATCACTTTCTATCCTTTTAGTAAAAGTATCCCAATATTCTTTTTTAATTTGTTTTCTTCTTCTATTCATTAGGTTTCTTTCTGCGATATATGAGTTCCAGTTGTCTTGGGTTTTGTTGTGTATGTATATCCCTCCTTTTTCTTCTTTGCCAGCCCCTTTATTTCTGTCGTGAGACAAAGTATTTTATTTGTCCTGTTGATGTTTACTCGTCTCTGGCCTAAGGTGTCCTTTGCTGCGTTAATAATGTTTTGTTTTATGGATGTCCACTGTTGGTGTATGCTTTCTTGTTCATTGATTGGGTGTAGAGTTATTTATATATATATATATATATATATATATATATATATATATATATATATATATATATATATATATATATATATGTTACTTATCTTGTGATTTTTCATCCTACTTTTCAAAAACGAGAATAAGAAACATAAAATTAGAATCTGTGAAAAAACCAAAGAATCTATAAAGGAGAAAAAAAGATTATATGAAAAATGGCTGAATACAAAATCAGAAGAAGATCTACAGAAATATAAAGAGAAAAATGCAGAAACGAGGAGGATGATAAACAAAAAAAAGAACGAGAGATGGAAAAAAAATCGTGCGAACATGTAGAACAGTATATAGGAGGAACTAGAAGCACAGCGTCATGGAAAATTAAAGCATTAAGGACCAACAATAGAGAGAAGATGTATATAGAGTATATCCCAGAAAGCGAGTGGGAAGAATATTATAAGAAGTTGCTAACACAAGACAGACAAGAATTCCAGGAAGAGAACCCCGAAGAAGAACAGAATAAGGAAAAAAAGAGATAGAACTAAGCTATGAAGACGTAAAGAAGACAATAAAAACACTCAAAAATAATAAATCTGCAGGGCCTGGGAGTGTGGTAAATGAAATGATTAAGTACGGGTCTAATAAATTACACCGAATGCTGAGAAACATGTTCCACAGAGCGATAAATGGAGAAAAAATACCAGAGGAATGGTCAAACGCCTATATAGTATCTATATTTAAAAAGACAGACCGCAGAAAATGCACAAACTATAGAGGCCTAAGCATAATATCGAGTATGGGACGTTTGTATGGAAAAATTATTAAAAATATCATAGAGGAAAATATAAAAAGAAAAATTGGAAAAGACCAAGCAGGCTTTACGGCTGGAAAACCATGTATAGACCACATATACACTATAAAACAAACAGTGGAAAAAAAACTGGCAAAGAATAGAGAAGTTCATTTAGCCTTCATAGACATAAGAAAGGCCTATGACTCAGTACCAAGACAAAGATTATGGAACACAATGAAAGAAATAGGCATTGACAAAGAACTAATATACGCAGTAAAAGCTCTCTACGAAAACAACACAGTGAACATAAAAATAGGACATACAATAGGGAAGAGACTCCAAACATCAAAAGGCCTATTACAAGGATGCTCTACATCTCCCACACTATTGAAAATATACCTCGAACAAATATTAAAAAAAATGGAAGCAAAAATGTAGTGGAATGGGAGTCCCAATACGAGAAGATTACTTATATTCTCAAAGTTTCGCAGACGACCAAGTAATCATAGCGCAAATGAGGAAGACCTCAGTTATATGGTAAGAAAAACTGAAAGAAGAATACACTAAAGCAGGGTTAGCAATAAACTTTGATAAAACGGAATATCTAACAACAAAGGAGGGAAACGTGGAGAATCTAGAAGTCGATAACCAAACAATAATCAAAGGAACCGATAGATTTAAATATTTAGGAACCATCATTTTAAAAAAAACGCAACATCAGAAGAAGAGATTAAAGCTAGATTAGGACAAACGCGAACATGCATAAGACAATTAAATTCGATCCTGTGGGACAAGCACATTACAAAGAGAAACAAAACACGCATATACAAATCAATAATACAAAGCGTAATGACATACGGGTCAGAAACATGGACGATCAACAAAAGAAATAAATCTAAAATTAACGCGGTAGAGATGGAGTATATGGAGAAGATGTTGTAGAGTGACACGTATGGAGAGAATAATAAATGAAGAAATAAGAAGCAGAATGAACATCAAAGAGAACGCAATAAACACCATTGAAGAAAAACGATTAAAATGGAATGGACACATAAGACGGAGCGAAGATAATAGGTGGATAAAGAAAATAACGGAGTGGAGCCCTATAGGGAGAAGAAAAAGAGGAAGACCCAGACGATCGTGGAGAGATGATGTGGATGAGGCTATGGAGGACAGGGGGTCTAACAGATGGAGACTGGGAAGATAGAAACGGATGGATCAAAGGCTGAGAGAAGGAAGACATTGTCAGCTGTAGAAAATCCTTGATATATATATATATATATATATATATATATATATATATATATATATATATATATATATATATATATATATATATATATATATGTTAAAGGGCAATTCGTTTTTATATTCTTAATCATGCCCTTTAAATATGCTTATTTTGAAAAAAATGGAAAATTTTCGATGCACAAGATAATTAGAAAATTATCAATATTTTTATTTTTTTTTTCTGTATCCTACTAATAAGGGAAAAATAAAACAATAATTAATCTTCTTTTTCGTCTTCTTCGCATGACTAGGATTGTTTCTATTTGTCTGCCTCTTATTCCGTTTATGTTGTCGCTGATAGTAGGTTATTTTTTCATCTCCTCTTCGGTCGTCCTGTAGGTCTTTCACTGTCCGGTTTGTTATTTGTACAGATGTTAGCTAGTCCGTTAGGTGCCATTCAGTTCACGTGATCACTCTAGTGCTTTTTTCTAGCCTTTATTCATCCCTGGATGTTACATTGCTCCCGTATGTTCTGATTTGTTTTTTGTTTCTGAGTGTTATGCCATGTACTGCTGTTAAAGTCCTCGTTGAAGACAATAATTAATAATGTACTTAGTAAGTTTTTACGAAGAAAACAAGACACTCTTTTGACTTGTCAAAAGAATCCTAGTATTAGTATTATTATTATCTGTAAATGCATACAGTGTATTTACCTACAACGTAGTGATTATAATATATTATTTAAAGAATGTGGAAATTCTAATTCTTATCTTTTTATTTGTTAATGAATTGTTTGGTTGTTAAAAGGATTATGCGGATTAGAAATATTTTTCGAAATACTTATCATGGGGCCTCACGAACATAATTAGATAACGTAAATTTTTTCCAGACAGAAGTTTATGGTGATTATGAAATGCAAGTAATAATACCTTTAGAAGTACTTGAGAAATCATGATTCTCGGCGATAGAACGTGTCAAATTGATGTGAGTTTTCACTGTCTAATGTTACGAAATACGTCCGGTCTGTCACGTAAGAACATGTTCGCGATAATTCATATTTGGTAGATGCGATTCTAGCGATTCAACAAAAAATCGGAAGAGGGAACCTTCGTCTACGACGCATTTTGAGTAAAACTATCAGTCGATTCCGACCTTTCGTTGAAATCACGTAAAATCCAAAATGAGTCGCTTGTTTGCGCGTTGGTTCGAGGCTCTTTGTTCCCATCCAAAAGGCCCTAAAATTACATTCCGCAGCCGCTAAATATATTAAGAAGTCGGTGTCATTTGTGAAGAAGTGGGTAAGGCGAAACATGTCGACCACTTGCCAAAACGTGGCTCGGTAGGCAAAGTCACTCCGAAAGTCGAGAAACGAATCGTGTCTTTGTTTTCACGGGACCCGGGTTTTAAATATATATATCCCCTGAGACCATTCGACAATATCTTCGTGCTCATGATGTCAAATTTCGAAGCACGTTAAAGAATCTTTTGCTGGGCGAAAATCACGTCGCGAAGCGGCTTGCTTTGGCCCACGATAAGATACTAGAGTGGCCTCCATAATCGCCGGACGCTAATCCTATTGAAAACGTGTGGTTTCTTGTAAAGAGAAAGCTCAGAGAAAAGACTCTGAGGATTTTGACTCAGTTGTCTCGCGAGATTCGAAAAATTTGCAGAGTATGCAGAATATCTCGTCGACAGCATGCCTCGAAGATGTCAGGCGATTATTGATGCAGGAACCGATTGGACAACTTACTATGGTACTTGCGCCCCTGTTAGGACACCAAAGAATACATTGATGGCAAGAAATGTTCTCGAAGCAAATTTGTTCAAGAATACGAGCAGGTGACGTTCCTACTTGTCAGACTGTACTATATGAAAGGTATCCAAATGTTGGACGATCCACAGTGTCTCGACTAGTACAAGCTAGCGGGACAATATTATTTCTTCACTTATTTCAATTGTTTATGTATATTCCAGGTATCTTAAGCTATTTTAAGAAAAAAAAAGTTGAAAAATGTGTACTGTATGTATATTAATCGAAATATGTAGCTGCAAGACGGAAGGGTTTACTAATGTGTCTCATTTGTTCACTATTGTCGCTAATTGTTCTTTAATTAGCTACATACGTCTACCTACTCATTATGTGTGAAAAGCACAATCATGTTTGTTTACAAAGAAATTTCTAGGAAAAAAATAAAAATCATAATGATAGTACCCACATTTATTAATTTACAAAATAATATTTCTTTTAAAATAAATTAGTACAATAACAGTACCTATATATCAATTATTTACAATAACAAGGTGTATAAGTAAATAAATATAATATTAAATAACTTATATACTAAGGCATGAATTATAAGCAACTACATCACACAATAAAATAAGAATAATAATTACAATAAAAAAATACTTAAACCTACTAATCACCATCAGATGAGTCGTCATCACCGCTCTCCCATTCAGTAGAATATTCAGAGAGTAAATAATCCTCCTCATTTAATTCGTGATGATGACTTACTGATGGTGTTTCGGATGGCAATGAAGGTGGGATAATTAACTGCAGAACCTTCGATGGCAAAGAAGTAAATTTCCTTCGCGGTAATTCTCTATACGAGTTGATAACAGGATCAGATGTAATTAAAAGCATTCTCAAAAGATCTGTATTTGTGGTAAGACGTGACCGCTTCCTGGTGTGCCGTTCACGGAATCTACGAGAGTCTTTATTTCTTGCCTCCTGGGCTTCTTCGGAGAGTTGTCCAATGGGAAGAAGAAAATACTTTATAACTTCCGCGCTGTGTACAAGAATTTTATGCACAGTAACGGGCATGGAATACCACGAATATAGATCAAAGTATAATTTTCTAGTATCAGCACAAAACTTTTCGAACTCTATATAATTTATGTCATATCCCGATGACAAAGTTCTTAAAATTACATGAAATCTACGAATAAGGTTTACGTCTAATCCTGTAATTTCGCTGCTCAATTCAGCTTTGGAAAAAATCTACGTGCTGTGTTTCCATCGTTTGTGTTACCATACACAGGTTTTGGTTTATCTACAATGAGACCCATACGATCTTTAAACACTTTTTGTGTCTCTTGTGAGCGTTGCTTCACAATAGCTTTATCGTTATCTTCCCTGACTTGCCACTTTTTTATTTCTAAACGATAGCTGATGTGAAGCAAACATTCAAACATGCGGATCCATGCATGTAAAGTAGATAAACCAAATGCAAGACGTTCTTCGTTGCTGGGATATTTCTTTGACTCCTCGGTCATAGTAGACGGGGGTGGCACCGCAAATATAACACTTTTGTGTTGAACTTGTGTCTGTTAAGGCATTGCACACTTTGCCATCAGTCATTGTCAACAACAAATCGTGTTTAACAGAGATTTGAGATCCAGCAACGTTACATAATGTTGGAAGAAGCTGACTTACTTCATCTAAAATTTTAGAAGTTTCTTCTTTCGTAAACTCTTTTGTCTCCTTGGCAAAAATAAAGTTAATAGGACGGCAATATAAAGTAGAGGAAGGTCTTGGATTTTGCCAGATCACAGTTTCGCCATCAAGCAGTCTCAAAGGGACAAATGAGTATACGAACAAAAATTCGCCTGTAGCGTTAGTGTTCTCAAATTTCTGCTTATACGTGCTATGCCCCGAACTCCCATCACAGCCCCATTTGCTTACCAACGTATAATATGAACGAGGTAACACACTTCTAATGACTTCCGTCTGAGCTTTAACTAATCGTTCAGCCGTTTTATCCAAAATCGCGTGAAGTTTAATTTCAGCTCGAGATTCAGTCACAGAAATATATTCGTCAGAAGGACAACAAGAAGCTTTGGACTTACGTAAACTATAAAACGATGGATACACTTGATGTCCCGCTTTTATTGACCATTTTCTTGTTTGTTTATATGAGTGAGAAGTCGATTTCGAGTCCACATAATAAGCTAAAGCTTCGTCTGGTGTTAACTGCCGACTTTGTTCAGAACACTTATTCTTTTATCTAGTTTCACTGACCGCGACGTTATAGATCTGTTTAGCAACACTTCGATGCCCTTCTTTTTGAGTAGCTAACTTAGCTGCTGTAATAAGCTCACTTGCACTTCGCGATTCCAAAAGATCTTCTACTCTCCGTCTCTTCGTTTTCGTTGATGAGTCTTCAAATGATTTTCTGGGTCGCCCTACGGAAAGAGCCGCTGATGATGTTGAAGTGCACGGCTGGTTAACACACATCTTTATTTCGATTCCGGATCCCTCTAACCAATCTTTATGTTATTTTTCTTTGTTACACTTTAAAGAAGTCCACTTTTGATTGAATTTTGCTGAAAGGCTTGATATTTTCATTTTGAGTCGTTTTAGAGAATCGTCAGAAACATCAGACATATTGAATTTTTCACTTATATAATAAAAAATGCCACTGTTTCGTTCAGTTTTGACATGTTTTAGCTATTCTTCAAAAATTTCCATTTTCGTCATAGTCACGACTCGTTCTGAAAAAAATCAAATAATTTTACTTTCGGGCCTTTCGGGGTCTATAATATATATGAATCTGTGGCTGAATGTTGTAGGTATTACATATAGAAAAATCTAGGTGGATATATGTGGATAAAAAAAGTTGCTACTTTTAAAGTTTACAATTAATGTAAAATTTGCTGGATTTATCTATACATTTACAAATTGATATTACACCAAAAGTATACATATTTTTTATAAAAAATATAAGTCATAATAGAGTACATACCTTCAACAGAATATTCCATCACAAAAAACTCGTTTCACTTTGCTACCAATTTTAAAATATGTTATCACAAGTGTGCATAAAATGCAACTGATTTGCAAATGAAAATGACCTCTCTTATAAGGGTTACTTTGACCCCCTGATAAGATACCTTTATGAGGTGATAAACAAATTAATTCTTGGAATTCGTTAAATGGGGGGGGGGTTGTTTACAAGTCGTTATCAGTGGTTCCTGGAAATTACGTCATGAATATTGTCCCGCTAGCATGTTCTTGCCGAATCACTGTGCGATCTCTGGAATAAGTGTATCGCTTTTAAAGGAAACTCTGCTGAAAAATAAAATCAATATTTGGTAAAACCATTATTTTTTCTTCAGATGTCTCGATATTTTTCAATTCCATGAATACGAAAATGTTTAGGAAAGCCGATTTCTCTTATTAAGAACCGTATTGTACTATCTACCGATTATTTATAACAGGGTTTTTTTCAAGAATGTGGGAATCCTATTTTTATCTCACTATTTTATTAGAGAATTATTTGCTTAACAGAATTAAAGGGATTAGGAATATTTTTAAAGTCCGTTATCGGGCCTCAGGAATATCATCAGCTAAGTTACTTTTTTCAATCAAAAGGCTAAAAGAACGTGACAATAACAAATAAAGTGTAGAAATAACAAGAGTTTTAAGTACTGATAGACTCACAAAATAATTTTTAATCCAAGATTATCTTTCCTGCAAGTCTATTTTTGCCTTTATCAGAAACAAAAATCAGTAAATCCGCTTATTTGAACTGTACAAAGTCGTTTAAAATTTCCCATTAATAAATAACTAATTTTTTGAAAAATCGATTTTTCATATCTGTCACTTTGTGAGTACGTGTGTCATTTTTTTTATATTTGGGTATTAATTCTATTTTTGAACTATCTTTAATAAGTAACAGAAACTAGGTACTTGAAAATGTGTCTAGGATTAATAAAGGTTGGACTATCTGTCTCTTTTTAAAATTGCTATAACAAAAAAGCCGTTTAATAATATTTTTCAAAGCTTTTTTCTTTATGAAAAGAGTAAACCTTTTTCTATACGGGTTTTGAGTTTTGTAGAGCGGTCCCAGTGATCATTTAAGGGGATGTAACTATTCATGGAGCCGAAAAAAAAGCGTTTTGAGAAAATATTTACCAAATGTCATCAAAATCGGTTTAGTGATTCTTGAGATATCTTGCACACCGCCAAGCGGTTTTCAAGAAAAAGAAGGTTCGAGAAAAACGCGTTTAAAGTTTTAGGTTTAAAAAATCAGGTTAAAAAATAGTAATAGAAAAATAAATTCTTACCTGTAAATGAATCATCGACTCCGAGGCCATATGCTGAATCTTCATCAACTATTTGAGCTTCCAGAAGACTAATTTGTTCTTGTCTATGACGCATTCTAGCTTCTTTTATACTTTGCAGCAACTGTCGCTCGGCTCGGTCAACTCGTTCTCCGTCCACTTAAACAGCGTAGTTATGTGCATCACCCACAATGAACTCCCGTAGCTGTCATTACATTTAACAAAGCCAATTAAAATATAAACTTTAATAACAGCTGCGACTGAATTGCTACGAGTGAACTGCTACGAGTGAACTGTACAACGGTACTGAACAGCTTGATACTCCTCGTACAACGCTTTTCAAGCAGCCTTTTATATGGAGAACATCATCACTTTGGAATAATTTGCCCAGGACTGTGTTTCCCACCGAGTACAATTTACAGCGATTCAAGAACAATGTGAATCGCTTTTTCTGCACACGTGCCGCTCCTGTAGCGCTTTAGGGACTTCCTTGCAGCACGTGTGCCCGATCCATAAAAAAAAAAACTCCCAGTTTCGAATATAGAACCTTAGGATAGCAAATGTGAATGCCTTGTCTCTTTTAAGAAGGACAATTAAAGAATCTCTTTGTATTATATTATAAAAGAAAAAGTTTAAAATACATTAAAATCGAGTTAAGGTCGGCGATGGCTAACTCGAGAGTAGCTACCCGCTACCTGCTCCGAAAACTCTACGCAATGGCACTTCTTTTCAATTGCTATAACTTCGTCAGTGTTTAACCGATTCTTACGAAATTTACAGAAAATATTCTTAAGATATCATACTAAAAGAAAATGTAAAAATCCAAAAAGCGACCCAGATGACTAGGTATATCCCCTTAACAACTGTAATCAAGTATATGTATTTTTTTTAGTTGTTCTATCCTTGTTAATCCTAAGAGTAGTTGGCCAGGGTTAGCAATGCTCTTGCTAATTACCATATATTTGATTTTCTTTTCATTTAGCCGAAGTCCGTATTCTCGGCTGCTAGTCACCACATTATTTAAGAGTTGCTGTAGACCTTCAAATGAGTTTGCGAAAATGACAGTGTCGTCAGAAGATAAATATTAAATAGCAGGGGTGGCAAAATGTAACACCCTCGACAATAGTTGTAGCACTCTGGTTCGAGTAAAGATTTGTCGCTTAAGATTTTGATAAGTTTAGAGTGTTTAACATTATCGAATGCCTTTTGATAATCCATAAAGCAGACGTATATATCACAGTTCATATCGCGACAACACTGGAATAATGCCTGAATACAGAAGAGCGCCTCCCGTGTACCAACGGCATTTCTAAAACCGAACTGAGTTCTTGATATCTGTTCTTCACAACGACGATAAGTTCTGTTTCGTATAATTTTGAGAAATAGTTTCAGGAGGTGAGATTGTAAACCTATGGTCACAAGTCTTTTTGGATGCTTTCCTTGGTAAAATTTGTGAAAGTAGAACGTAGCCACTGTTGAGGAATATATCCTGCGTCGTATATTTGGTTAATTAAAGGTGTCAGTTCGTTCCCACCAAAAAGTTTCAGATTGGAAAAGGCTATCAATCAGCATCTTCTAAAATATCTTGAAGGATTCAACATTATTAGCGATCGCCAATATGGCTTTCGTAAAAATAGATCAACAGGAGATCTTCTGACTTATATAACGCACGTTTGGAACAACGCAATTGAACACTTTGGAGAATCTCCAGCGGTTACTCTTGACATATCCAAGGCATTCGTCCGTGTTTGGCACGAATACGGACTGTTGCTAAGCTACGCTCTTATGGTTCTGTTTGTGGCTCTCATATTTCCTCAGAGAACGGTCTTTACGAGTGGCAGTCGACGGCTTTCATTCTAACACCTTCACTATCAACGCCAGTATACCCCAAGGCTTCATACTGTCTCTTACTTTCTTTCTCATTTACATTAACGATCTGCTGGAAAAGACTGAGAATCCAATCTACAGCTTTGCATATGACAGTACGCTTATTTCTTCATTCACTTTGAACGCTCGGACATCGGTTACTCAAACGAATATCCGCAGACAGCAGGAAATCATTCAACTTAACAAAGACCTGGAAGAAATTCTATCTTGGGGTGACAGTAACCAAGTGAAATTTAACGCTACAAAAACCCAGGCGGCAGTTTTTTCTAAAAAAGTTAACGTTGCCGAACCCGACATAGTTATGTTGGGGCACTCCATTCCTCTAACATCGTCACTCAATTTGTTGGGCGTTAATTTGGGAGCAAATATGTCCTGGCATGAACATGTTGCAGGCATAGCAAGGAGAGCTTCCCAAAAGTTGGGAATATTATTTCGAACCAGAAAGCTTTACACTCCACAACAACTGTTAATTCTTTACAAAGCTCAAATTCGACCAACTATGGAATACTGCTCCCATGTTTGGGGCTCCGCTCCCAAATATACACTGCATTTGTTGGATTCTATTCAGAGAAGAGCTGTTCGTCTGATTGGAGACCCGCAACTGATCGGCGGCCTTGATTCGCTGGAACATCGAAGAACGTTTGGTGACTTGAGCCTATTCTACAAGTATTTTCATGGAAATTGTTCGAATGGCCCTCTTAATTCCTCCCAGCATGGTGCATGTTAGAAGTACACGTCGCGCTAATACTTCGCATCCGTACGAGGTTCAGCTTGTTACTCCTCGTACAACGCTTTTCAAGCAGTCTTTAATATGGAGAACATCATCTCTTTGGAATAATTTGCCCAGGACTGTGTTTCCCACCGAGTACAATTTAGAGCGATTCAAGAACAACGTGAATCGCTTTCTCCGCACACGTGTCGCTCGTGGAACGCTTTAGGGGCTTCCCTGTAGTACGTGTGCTAGACCCATAAAAAAAAGTAGTTCAGAGTGAACTCCATTAGTGCCTGCTACCCTTTATATGTCTACGAATAACTTCTCTTACTAAAACAAAACTGATAGTTTTCAACTGTGAACCATAGTCACATATCTAGGATTTTTTTATTGAACTATCGAACATGAAAAAAAGAATAGGATAGGATAAAATGGGCGAGAACAAGACTTTAAAAAACGGGATCTATGTAACGACAACATGGGATGGCTAAATGCTATATATGATCTGCATCACTGTATCGACTTGATATTTGAACCCTGAAAGCTTTGACGCATTTAGGATGTGGTTAATTAGCCATATGCTTCGAGTATCTTGGATAGTAATAGAAAATAATAATGTCAGTTGAATGCAGAAACCGTTCATATCGGGGACATATACTTAGAAGCGATTGGTATAGTATCGCTCATTTTGCTTCAATTATTGTTCGTGTAGTAGTGACCTAGCTATTTATCCATCTACACAGAGGCATCTATCCTTATTAAAATTGACGAAACAACTGTCACTAACTACATACCATTAAAAAGAGGACTTCAACAAGGAGATACTATCTCACCTAAATTGTTTACAATGGTCTTTGAAGACATCTTTAAGGAGTTAAATTGGGATGAGAAGGGCTTCAACATCTACGAAACCAGACTGGGTCACCTTAGGTTGGCAGACGACATAGTCGTGATAGCTAACAACACCAATGAGCTACAGGAAATGTTGAACTAGCTCAATGTGGTCTTTATAAGGGTAGGTCTTAAGAACGAATTTTAGAAAAATTAATTAATGAGCCCTGAAGAGACCAACATACAGATAGGTCACACTATTAAGTTCGGAAAGGAGAACAAACATGCAGAAATTACCAGACGAATAGTACTGGCAGGGACAGTTTTGGGAAACTAGAGCATATCTTAAAAATATACAATACCCATAAACTTAAAAACTCAAGTTTACAACTATCGATCAGCACATAACTCTGGAGGCGGCAAGGATGAAGTGGAAATGGTCATGTGGCTAGATCATCCGGAGACAGAGCTGTATACAAGATCATAGAATGAAGACCCAGAGAAACAGAAAGAGACGTGGGACGTCCACAGAAAGGATGGGTTGGTGGTATAAGAGTAATAGCGGGCAAGTAATGGTTAAAGGTGGCAAGCAACAGGCAAGCATGGAAGACATTACAAGAAACCTACGTTCGGAAGTAGACAAGCCTGGGTCGAAAAGATAGTTTTATCCAGTTATCGAATCAACAGATAGATAGATCGACAAACAAGCAGACATATCAACAGGTCAACATAAATTGAGGCTATGTTTTTCGTGATCTAGGGACCCTAAAACGTGAAAAAAATGTAAAAATCTTGGAAAACGATCTTCTCACGAACACTATATCCCACTTGTTAAGACCAGTAAAAAATTCATAAATCATAGAACGTATAGGGACCAAATAGCATGATGAGGCACCTGGATACAAAAAATTCCGGAGGTAAAATAGCCCCCGGTTCGGATCTCCGGGTGGGGCTGGTTCAGGTGCGTCGACATGCAGAGATCAGAATTTTAAAATGGATTTTTGCAAGATACGAGGTTTAAACTCGAACATAAATTCAGTGCACCAACACCTGCAATCAAATAAACCTCATGTACTCGCTCTCTGTGAAACCAAGGTCAGTTCATCGACCAGCACAGTTAACTATCTTTATTCTGGGTACGACTTCTATTCCCGATTTAGGCGTAACTTTGGAATCTGTCTTTTTGTCAGAAGCGACCTCTCTTGCCAACGAGAAGAGACTCTGGAGCCGCCAAACTTTGATGTTATGTGGTTAAAAATAACGACTCAACCAACCACAAGGTTCATCTGTATCCTGTATCGACCACCAAGCGATACTAACTTTAGAGCACTTTTCGCTTCTCTTGCAGACACCATCGATCATTTACAAATTAACTATCCAAATGCCGAAATTGCCATCCTGGGCGACTTTAATGTCCACAACATCAACTGGCTTAAATATTCAAATACTACGGATGAACAAGGTCGTGAAGCCGAATCATTTTCAATCAGTTGTGGCTTAACTCAGCTTATTGACGAACCAACACGGATCCCTGATCGAGACGGGGAGTTCGCCAGTCTTCTTGATCTGTTTTTAACCACCAATCCGGAGATTTACACGGTCAGCGTAAATCCGCCATTAGGTTCTTTCGACCATAAACTATTATCGATATCGAGTATCCTACCAATCAGTGACAGAGACGCGCCTAAACCGCGCAAGATTTGGCACTACAAATCTGCTAAATGGGAAGATCTCATGGAATATTTTCGAACTTTCCCTTGGTTGGACGTTTGTTTTCGATCCGATGACCCATCTGACTGCGCCAAGGAGGTTTCCGATGTTATTTTGGCCGGTATGAAAGCTTACATCCCTTTTTCGAAGAAATGCCCTTCCAACGGCAAGCCTTGGTTTGACCGAAAATGCAAAGAAGCTGTTGCTTCTAAACATCTTGCATACCGACATTGGCGTGCAAATCCTAACACCATAAATCGTAACAACTTTGTTCGTGCCAGGAACAGATGCAAAGAAATTATCGACGAAACCAAGGAGGCACACAATCAACGGATTAGAAACAAACTTCTCGCTTGTCCCAACAAGTCCAGGTCCTTTTGGTCAGTCGCTAAGGCAGTTAGTCAAAATTTCACCAAATCCACCATACCACCACTCACACGGCCAGATAATTCTATTGCAACGACACCTGTTGAGAAAGCGAACTTGTTGGCTGAACTCTTTGCTTCACATTCTACTGTCGATTTCCAAGGAAAAACACCACCTAATATTCCCATAGTGCAGTCAAGGATGCCCGATATTGTCTTCAGGCAGCAGCGTATCATAAAACGTATTTTGATGAAGCTAGACACGAAAAAGGCTTCTGGCGCTGACGGAATACCTGCCATAGTTCTCAAAAACTGTGCGAGGGAACTAACACCAGTTTTCTGTAGACTTTTCAACCTATCTTCCAGAAAGGGAATATTTCCTTCCTGCTGGAAATGTACCACAGTTCAGCCAATACCTAAAAAAGGCAAGAAGACCTTGCCAAAGAACTACCGACCAATCTCACTGCTTTCAATAATATCGAAAGGCATGGGACCCTAAAACGTGAAAAAAATGTAAAAATCTTGGAAAACGATCTTCTCACGAACACAATATCCCACCTGTTAAAGACCAGTAAAAAATTCATAAACCATAGAACGTTTTTAATCAATATAGTTTTGTATTAAAAATGATATAAAGATAATTATATTCACTCAAAATCACTATTTTTAAAGTTTCTTTGCTCGTGATAAGTTGTTTACAAATATTTCTACCTGCGTAGATGGACTCTTGAACCTGTCATAAACTTTAACATTTTCTAGTGTTATGAACAGCTTGAAAATTCATTAAAATACATATGTATTAATACAATTATTCCTGTTTAAAAAAATTAGACAAGTCGATTGTTTAAGTGTTTTATCTATTATATACATTAGTACTTTAAGTTTGTCGGGACCGAAAATATTTAAATCATTTTACTTTAACGCTTGTTACTGATCAGGCTAATATATATTTATCTATCCTTTATTATTAGATTGCATATTAAAGGCTCGATTATTGCCGAATCAGTATATTTTATCTATTAGTATGAACAAAACTTGTTAGTTGGATATTTCAATATATAAGTGAGTCAGTTCCCTATCTCAGAAGTTAACAGCGTCTTCTTAATTATTTTGTATTGCGTAGATGATTGTAGTAACGGCAGAAGTAATTGCAGTTCTTTCCTAAACTGATATAATAAACAGAAAACGCTAAACTTTGAATTGTTTTGGCTGTTACTTGATGGAAATTCATAACGAATGTAATGAAAAACTGATATTGTCAAATTTCCACTTTATTTAGTTTCACTGAAACTGTATGACGACATCTTTGCTTGTTTTAAAATGGGACAGAGCGTCAACTTGACAATGTTTTTAACTATATAAACTCAATACATAAAAATGTTAAATTCACGATGGAATTAGAAGTCGACAATAAAATTAATTTTCTTGACTTAACGATAACCAGACATTACAACAAACACAAATTCTCTATTTTTCACATACCTTCACATACAGATACTACAATGAACATAAAATCAGCTCACCCCCTACAACACAAATTGGCAGTTTACCACAGTATGTTACATAGACTTGTAAGTGTCCCCTTACCTGTAGATGATTTTAATAAAGAATTAAATCTAATAAAACAAATTGCTGTTAACAACGGATATTCTCCTGACACCATAGACTCAATTCTAAACAAAAAATTAAAAAATGAAGCTATTTCTTTAGTATACTCCAAGAAAGAAAACGCAGGGAAAAAATATAATGTTCTAACCTATTTTGGTAACACGTCAGAGAAAATTAAAAACCACTTAAACAAATATAATATCAACATAGCTTCTAGAACAAACAATTCGTTAGGAAAATTCATTAAAAACGCAAAGGGAAAACAAAATAGATCAAAAAAATCTGGAGTGTATCAGTTGAATTGTGGTTCTCGTCATAAAAGTTACATAGGTCAGACGGGTCGCTCATTCGAAACTCGGATTTTAGAACATAAAAGAAGCTATTTAAAAAATAAAACTGACTCAGCGTACAGTAATCATTTAACAGAATCAAATCATCTTTTTGACGATAAATTTAAAATTCTACACATACAAAACAAAGGCGTAAAATTAAATCTATTAGAAAATTTAGAAATAAATAGAATTAAAAATTCCAACATCATCTTAAACGAACAAAAAGATACTTGTCTGGCCCATGGTAACTCCCCCTTACTCAATTTATACAATTAATATTCAGAATGGATTTCCCAGCAATATTCATTAGCATATAGTATTAATTTTATTACCTATCTACCTTAGAGTATTTGTATAAATGTAACAATACTAATATTCAAATATCATTTTGTATCAGAAGAAGCTATAGTATAGCGAAATGCGACATACAGTGTCAGTGAAACCAAATAAACTGGAAATTTGACAATATCAGTCTTTCAATACATTAGAAAACGCTAATTTATCGTACAGCTCAGCCATAAATAAATAAATAAATAAGCTCTTATTTCATAGGATCAAAGTACATAGTATGGAAAACGTCGGTCAGATTACACAGGGCAACAAAAAAATATTTTTGTTTTGGTGCCTGGGATTTTAGAGCTGATTTTAACTATATTTGGACGCTAAATCTATACATGCAATCCGTTTTTCTCTATCAGCTCTACTTTTTTAGATACATCAACTTATCTACCAATGTGGTTTTTATTCAGTATATTCATTTATGAGAGTTCTAAAATTATTATATATTCATTAATGTAGGTACAATGGTTTTATTGTCAGTCTGTAATTGAGTAAATTCCAGGTAAATCTATAAATAGTGGAACCATTGCCTATCAGGTACCTGAACTGACCCTTTTAATCACCTAACTCGGGTAAGTCTCGTCAGTTTGTGCGTTCTTACTAATGAGAGTAGATCGAATTCGGCGTGTTATTTTATGTTAAGAAGAGAGTGTTTTTGTGTTATTGAACAGAATTAAAATTAGTTCAGGTTCCAGTTCAAGAAGAAGTTGTGTAAATCAACCTGATGTGTTTTGCTATATATGCGGAGAATACATGTTTCAACAAAACAGACAAACTATTACTGACTTTGTAAAGCGAGCGTATCTTGGATACTTTGGAGTTAAGCTTGGTGATCAGGACAAAACGTGGGCCCCGCATCTCGTATGTAAAACTTGTACAGAGCATTTATGGCAGTGGACTACCGGGAAAAGAAAATGTCTAAAATTCGGCGTACCAATGGTTTGGAGAGAAACCAAAAAACCACTTCGATGATTGTTATTTTAGTAAATACTAATGGAATCAATCGAAATAACCGCAGTAAGTGGACTTATCCCAATTTAGACTCGGCAATACGCCCTATCCCGCACTCAGATGAAATACCGATTCCAACATTTCATCAGCTGCCACATATCTCTGATGACGAATATTTTCCCTCTGATCGCTCTTCTGATGCTAATAAAAGTTCTGATGCTAATGAAACTAACAGTGACTATGAGGGGACGTCATCAGTTCCTCAACGCTTCAATCAAAATGAATTAAATGATCTCACCAGGGATCTCAATTTATCGAAAAAAGCTTCTGAAGTACTGGCTTCTAGGTCGAACGACAAAAATTTACTGGAACAAGGAACCAAAATTACCTTTTACCGTACAAGAGAAAAAGATCTGTTACCATTCTTTTCTCAAGAAGATAATCTTGTATTTTGTCACGAAATTAGGGGACTCATGAAAGAAATGGGACTTTCTGAATATATTCCAGATGATTGGCGCCTATTTATTGACAGTTCAAAGCGAAGTTTAAAATGTGTCCTTCTACATAATGGGAATAAATATGGTTCAATACCACTAGCTCACTCAACGAAACTGAAAGAAGAATATAATACCATAGCTTTGGTCTTGCAGAAGATAAAGTATTACGAACATCAATGGATGATTTGTGTAGACTTAAAAATGGTAAACTTTCTTCTTGGGCAGCAAAGTGGTTACACGAAATATCCGTGTTTCTTGTGCCTCTGGGATAGTAGGGACAAAACACACCACTGGGTTAGAAAAGATTGGCCTCAGAGAGAAAACATGGACGTTGGGGAAAAGAATGTCATTAACGACGCTTTGGTTGAAAGAGAAAAAATCATACTTCCTCCGTTACATATAAAGTTGGACTTAATGAAGCAATTTGTAAAGGCTCTTGATAAGAATGGGTCTTGTTTTGCATATATAGGGGTAAAAATGCATCAGTTGAGCACAGAAAAACTCAAAGCAGGGATATTTGACGGCCCACAAATAAGACAATTAACTAAGGATCCTGCCTTCATAAATTCAATGAATCAAGTTGAACGAGAAGCTTGGACATCATTTGTTGCAGTTGTAGAAAATTTTCTAGGCAAACATAAAGCTCAAAACTATGTTGAAATGGTTAACAAGATGCTTAATAGTTTCAAATCCTTAGGGTGCAATATGAGTATTAAAATACACTATTTACACAGCCACTTGTTGGCAGATTACTGCTGGAGTTTAAAAAAAGGGACTGTTTAAAAAAACATTCAAGAATGTCGCGGAAAAGAAGCTTTCCAAGTGTTGAGTGACTATTTCATTTCTTCAATGTTTTTTTTTGTTTGTAAGTACGACATAATATTGTATTTTGTATAACTAAAATAAAAATTTCGTATCTACTTTTGTTTACTACACTTACGGATTTGAGTTACAATAATGTAACTTATATTTCTCTAAAATTGTATATCTTAAAAATTTGAGCTCCTAGGTACAAATGAATACGTTATTTGAATTCAGGACATCAAATCGATATAGAATCAGCTCAAAAAACCTCGACACCCAAAACAGCTGTTCCCCTGTGTTATCCACTTACACCTTTCCTAAAATTTATCGACATAATAGAGTTATCACAGCATACGTAACTGTTATCGTCTGCAAACATAGTTAGGTAATTCTGGTCATTAACGACCGTTGGTAAGTCGTTTACAAATATTAGAAGTTATAGGGGGGGCATGTAGACTTTCAATCTACTGGACTTCACTCCAGCTGTATCCAGAACCTGAGCTCTATTCTTTAGATATAAGCGTATTTAATCACTTACTTTCGCTCTTTTTTATGGGTTTAGCACACGTGCTACAGGGAAGTCTCTAAGGAGCGGCATGTGTGCGGAAAAAAGTGATTCACGCTGTTCTTGAATCGCTGTAAATTGTAGATTTTATTACAGCAACGCATGGTGTATTGATTCCTGGGGTACAACTCATGCGTTGCTTTGATTTTCCCGCCTTGGTGGATGTTGGCCTACTCGCCGGCACAACACTTTTGGCAGGTCCATTTTCGGTTGCCCGGTCTTCATCGTTTTGGTCGAGCTGCCATTTCCCGCGACGTCCTCAACCGTTACGTCGCTCGCCCGATGCTTCTTTAACTGGTCTAGTGTTGTTTGGGATGTTTTTAGTGTTTTGTGGTGTCAGAAAGCTCAAAGTGTCCCGACATTGGGTTGCCTGTTAGTAGAAGGTAAATAGTTTCGGTGTGTTTTCCTGTGCTTATTATTGTTGGTCTGTCCCTAAAAGTTATTTTTGTATCTTTTTTTCCTCGTTGTTTTGAGAAGATATGAAAGTTGCTATTTTGGGTTTCCGAGAGGGCAAGTATCTAGGCTCGTTCCATAGGTGCTTAGAACTTATTGTTCAATCTTTGATATTAATAGAGTGTGACGGATCAAATCGAAAGCCTTTCTTAGGCCCATGAAGAGTCCAAAACACTTTTTGCTGGTATCCAACTGCCTACAAAGCTGTTTAACAAATTGCAAAATTGCAGAAGTTGTATTTTTGCGCCTCACAAAACTGTACTGACAATCAGTAATAATACGAAATGGTAAAAGAAAGTGAGTTGTTCAAAAACAACCTCTTCCAGTACCTGTGAAATTGAGGTCAACAAAGAGATTGAACGGTAATTTTTACATAATATTCCGTCACCCTTTTTAAATAACATTGCTGCTTCCAGAAGCGAGATATGAAAGAGGCTGCACTAAGTCAACAATAGACTTCATTAAGTTACTAAAAATTCCGTCGATTCCAAATGAGTTTAATTTCTTCAGACAAGTTATTGTGCTGAGTACGTCTTGCTTCCAGACGGGTGAGAAAAGCAGAGCAAAATTATTTATTCATCAGCATTTTGATTTGAATTTTCGAGGTACTTCAACGAAATATTCATGGAAACTGGAAGTTTATCATTAGTAGATCATTTAAAATCATACTAGAAAATACCGGTATTCCAGTTAGTGAATAAAAAAAATGTATTCCACAAACAGTCAATAACTTATAGAGTGAATTAGGTTTTACTTATAACAAATATTTTTCATAAGAATTTTTTATTACTCTAATATCCAGAAATAAATTTCTAAACTATTTAAAAAACTTCTGTGGTATTCGTTTAAATTTTTATTGCTAATTTTGCGAAATATTTTCGGTATTGATTAATAAGAAGAATTAATTCTAAAACAATTTTTATTTCTACTTGGAAAAATGATACTTACTACAGTAAATTTATATTGTTACGTTTATAGTATGACCGTTATAGTACTTGAACAATTCAAAAAAATGTGTAACAGTGGTTATCGTATCCATTTTTAGTCGTGACATGTCTTTATTATCATGTTTAAAAACAACTGGAAAAACCTAATATGGAAAAACCCAATATCCTTAAAATGCGAGTAGTGTGAACCAGTGTGAGGTAGATGGACGATAAGTTTGTCAAAATTTAACAACCTTTCGAAATTTCTGTTGTATTCATTTTCATTTTTATTGCTAATTTTACGAAATATTTTTGGTATTGATTAATAAGAAGAATTATTTCTAAAACAATTTTTATTTCTAACTGGAATAAAACCGGTCAAGCGCAAGTTGAACTTGCACAATTAGTGTTCCGTACGTTGATTGTATTTAAAATAAAAAATCTTGTTAGGGTGGTATAAAATGATCAGTGACTTCACAAAACACACCCCAAATGAATTTTCAACAAAGTTTGTTTCCAATCTTTACTGAAAATTGGTGACCTTGAAATTTTGGTTTGTTATATACCAGATAAATTATTAAAGGTAATGATAATTTTCGTTCAATCTATACCTCGTGGAGAATATTCCAGGATTTTTTCAAAATTTTTTGCTCAGTACTTTTCGAGATAAGGTAGGGGGACAGCGATTTTTCACGATTTTTTAAAAGTAATACGAAGAAAAGTGTGCGCGAGTATTACATTATATATATATTTTTTTACTCGTGTTTTCACAAGCTTTCATTTGACACCACCCTCGATGACCTAGTAAAAAAATTTTTTTTTCACTTCCGATTTCACCCCTCAAAACGAATCCCTTAAGTCAAAATTTATGTTACGGTGATATAAAATGATCAATGACTTCACAAAACACACCCCAAATAAGTTTTAACAAAGTTTATTTCCAAACTTTACTGAAAATTGATGACCTTGAAATTTCTGTTTTTTTTATATACCAGATAAATTATTACAGGTAATGCACTCGTAATAATTTTCGTTCAATCTACACCCCGTGGAGAATATTCCAGAATTTTTTCAAAATTTTTTGATAAGTACTTTCCGAGATAAGGCGGGTGGACAGCGATTTTTCGCGATTTTTTAAAAATAATACAAAGAAAAGTGCGCGCTAGTATTACATTATATATATATTTTTTACTCGTGTTTTCACAAGCTTTCATTTGGCACCACCCTCGATGACCTAGTAAAAAAATTTTTTTTTCACTTCTGATTTCACCCCTCAAAACGAATCCCTTAAGTCAAAATTTATGTTACGGTGATATAAAATGATCAGTGACTTCACAAAACACACCCCCAAATAAGTTTTAACAAAGTTTATTTCCAAACTTTACTGAAAATTGATGACCTTGAAATTTCTGTTTTTTTTATATACCAGATAAATTATTACAGGTAATGCACTCGTAATAATTTTCGTTCAATCTACACCCCGTGGAGAATTTTGAAAAAATTCTGGAATATTTTTTCAAAATTTTTTGATAAGTACTTTCCGAGATAAGGCGGGTGGACAGCGATTTTTCGCGATTTTTTAAAAATAATACAAAGAAAAGTGCGCGCTAGTATTACATTATATATATATTTTTTACTCGTGTTTTCACAAGCTTTCATTTGACACCACACTCGATTACCTAGTAAAAAAATTTTTTTTTCACTTCCGATTTCACCCCCCAAAACTAACCCCTTAAGTCAAAATTTAACTTTCAAAACTACATCGCTCTGATGAGGCCATCAATTTCTATATTACTATCAAATTTCAACTTTCTATGACAAATAGTTTCGGAGAAAATCGGGTGTGACAGACGGACGGACAGACGGACAGACACCGAAGTGATCTTATAAGTGTTCCGTACGGAACACTAAAAATGATACTTCACTAAATTTATATTGTTGATTTTATGGTATGACCGTTATAGTATTTGAAATATTTAAAAAATCTGTAACAGTAGTTATCGTATCCATTTTTAGTGTTCCGTCCGGAACACTTATAAGATCACTTCGGTGTCTGTCCGTCTGTCTGTCCGTCTGTCTGTCCGTCTGTCTGTCCGTCTGTCTGTCCGTCTGTCACACCCGATTTTCTCCGAAACTATTTGTCGTAGAAAGTTGCAATTCGGTAATAATATAGGAATTGATGGCCTCATCAGAGCCATGTAGTTTTGAAAGTTAAATTTTGACTTAAGGGGTTAATTTTGGGGGGTGAAATCGGAAGTGAAAAAAAATTTTTTTACTAGGTAATCGAGTGTGGTGTCAAATGAAAGCTTGTGAAAACACGAGTAAAAAATATATGTATAATGTAATACTTGCGCGCACTTTTCTTTGTATTATTTTTAAAAAATCGCTGTCCACCCGCCTTATCTCGAAAAGTGCTTATCAAAAAATTTTGAAAAAATTCTGGAATATTCTCCACGGGGTGTAGATTGAACGAAAATTATCACGAGTGCATTACCTTTAATAATTTATCTGGTATATAAAAAAACAAAAAATTTCAAGGTCATCAGATTTCAGTAAAAATTGGAAACAAACTTTGTTGAAAACTCATTTGGGGTGTGTTTTGTGAAGTCACTGATCATTTTATATCTCTGTAACAAATTTTTTTATTTGAAAAGCAATCAACGTACGGAACACTAATTGCGCAAGTTCAACTTGCACTTGACCGGTTAGTATTTAATAACCTTGACGAAATCTTAGTTGCGGCCCGTGGCTTCGTGGTCTTGGGTTCCAATCCCGGCAGGTCGGTAAACTTACTTATTAATTTATTTAAGTATATTTGGTGTGGCCACGTATATGGGTAGTAGTTGTTTGCAGAAATGTAATAAAAGATGCTGTGAAATACAAAAATGTATGTTTCGGCACTTGGATAACGTTGTCGGGTATCCTCGCCGATATCCTTAGGATATAAAAAAAAGTAAAATCCCTATTCAGGCGGGGAGATGAACAATATAAAAAGTCACTATTTTATTCACAGCGTATAAGGTATTTAAAACATATTATTTTTAAAAATCGACTACTATTTCAGACGAAAAAAACCAGCCAAGTGCAAGCCGGACTTGCGCCGTTAGTGTTCCGTACCTTAATTGTTTCTAAAATAAAAAATTTTGTTACGTAGATATAAAATTAATAATGACTTCACAAAACACACCCCAAATCAGTTTTCAAAAAAGTTTTTTTCGATCTTTATTGAAAACTGATGACCTTGAATTTTTTTTTATATATATATCAGATAAATTATTAAAGGTAATGCACTAGTGATAATTTTTGCTCAATCTACACCCTGTAAAAAAATATTCCAGAACTTTTTCAACATTTTTGATCAGTACTTTTCGAGATAAGGGGGAACAGCGATTTTTCGCTATTTCTTAAAAATAAGACAAAGAAAAGTGTGCGCAAGTATTACATCTATAATATATATAAAATGCAACGTCTGTCTATCTGTCTGTCTGTCCGTTAGTGTGCTTATCACTGGAGAACCACTTATCCGACTTACGTACTTTTTTTTTAAAACGTACATATGTTCTCTGGCCAGGTTATAGGCTATATTTTACTACGATAGGTAGCATAAGGAATGAGTAGTGACGACAACAGTGAATGAAGTCGAAAAAAAGTCAGCCGCTAGCGGGCTTCCTTACAATACACAGCCTAAATCATTAAATATAGAACAATATTATGTAGCAGAGAATATCTATAATCTATGATCTATAATATAAATATAAAATGCAATGTCTCTTTGTCTATCTGTCTATACATTAGTGCGTTTATCACGCGAGGACCACTTATCCGATTTACGTGTCTTTTTTTAAATTCATACATATATTCTTTGACCAGTTTATATAATAATAATAATAATCTATATCTATAATATATATAAAATGCAACGTCTCTCTGTCTGTCTGTCTGTCCGTTACTGCGCTCATCCCTCGAGAACCACTTATCCGATTTACGTGATTTTTTAAATTTATACATATGTTCTCTCACCAGGTTATAGATATATATTTTATTACATCTATAATATATATATATATATATATATATATATATATATAAAATGCAACGTATCTCTGTCTGTCTGTCTGCCTGTTTATCCGTTAATGCGCTTATCATTGGAGACCCGCTTATCCGATTTACGTACTTTTTTTTTAAAACATACATATGTTCTCTGGCTAGGTTATAGGATATATTTTATTGCGTTAGGTAACATAAAGAATAAGCAGTGACGATAATAGTGAATCAAGTCGGAAAAAAGGTTACCGTTAACGCGTTCTCTTGCAATACACTGCCTAAACTATTAAATATGGAACAATATCATGTTGCAAAGAATATAATATATATAGAATGCAACGTCTCTCTGTCTGTCTGTCTGTCCGTTAGTGCGCTTATCACTTGAGAACCACTTATCCGATTTACGTGTTTTTATAAATTTGTACATTTGTTCTATATAATTCGATATAAACCTAGATAATGGGAGATAAGGTGAGATAATGGGAGATAAGTATAAATAATGGGAGATAAGGAGAAATAATGGGAGGTAGGTAAGCTGAGATAAGTCTAGATAATAGGAGTTATGGTGAGATAATGGGAGATAAGGAGAAATAATGGGAAATAAGGAGAACTATTGTGAGATAAGTCGAGATAAGCCTAGATAATGGAAGATAAGGTGAGATAATGGGAGATAAGGGGAAATAATGGGAGATAAAGAGAAATAATGGGAGATGAGCAGAATGGAAAACCATAATGGAAATTATGTGGAGATAATGGGAGATAAGGAGAAATAATAAGAGATAAGGGGAAATAATGGCGGATATTTTATTACGTTAGGTAACATAAGGAATAAGCAGTGACGTTAGTAGTGAATCAAGTCCACGCGAGCGGAGCCGCGGGCACTGCTAGTTATATATATTTTTGAACTCGTGTTTTTACAAGCTTTCATTTGATACCTCACCTGATGACCTGGTAATTTTTTTATCCTTCTGATGTCATCCCCCCCCCCCAAAACTAACCTCTTAAGGCAAAATTTAACTTTTAAAACTACACGGCTCTGATGAGACCATCAATTCCTATATTAGTGCCAAATTTCAATCTTTTATGTAAAATAGTTTCGAAGAAAATCGAGTGTGACAGATGGACAGACACCGAAGTGATCCGTACGGAACACCAAAAATAAGCCAGCTATATCTATAAGGACCATAGAAAGGATTTTTAATATTTTCCAGGATCCTTAATACAAAGAAGATAGGCAGCAGAAGACGGTAAGGAATTCTGGATATACTAATGTGGATAGTGAGGATGTCTGGAAGAAATCGTTTAATTGCCACATAAAAAGAAGTTTAAAAAGCGCGTTTTAAATGGAAGATAACAACCGTAAATCAAACTCTACTCTAAAAGACTAGTGATATTAAGAGAAGAAATCTTACACGAAATAAGAACTACGATAAACAAAAAAATTGGACAAGATATCAGGAAATTTTAAAATTTGGAGAATGCACTAATATTGAAAAAAATATGATGCAGTTCAACAAAATCTACAACACATCGCCAAGATTGGTTAAAATCAACGTTAATTTCAATACGAAAAAGTCCCGAGCAGTATAATGAGTTTTGTCTTATCAGACTAAAGAGTTCACCTACTCAAGGTCTTTCTGAGAGTAATACATTAAAAAATTTAAACAAAATGGCAATTCAACCTAGGATGTACAAATAGGTTTGATGAACCAGGTTAGAACCCAAAAAGTCTAATTTACGGGGAATGATATGTTTTTTTTTTTTGATTACGAGAAGGCTTTCGATACAGTCTGCTAATAATTCAGAGGCAACCTGCTGAAGAGGTGGACAAATATCAACTGGAAAGGTTTTGGCAAATATTTTTTTCGGATGCGCTTCAAATAATACTGATCGTCTACGTTCAGAAGAGACGAACACTCACGGGAGACTATTATGTTGATTTATTTCACCGTTTGAAAGGTGAAATCAAGAAGGAAAAGGCCGTATTTAGCGAAGAAAAAAGTATTGTTTCACCAAGATAATGCACCAGCTCTCAACTCCATAAAATAAATGGTGAAATTGGACCAATTGGGCTATGAATTGCTTCCTTATCCGCCGTATTCACCAGATCTGGCATCTAACGATTATTACTTCTTTCCAAATTTGAGAAAGTTGCTCCAGGGAAATAGATTTGGCCGAAATGAAGAAGTCAAATGGGAAACTGAAGCCTATTTTAGAGAGCTCGACGAATCGTACTACTATATGAAAGGTATCCAAAGTTTAATAAACTCGATTTTTGGTCAAAATAATATTTTTTCTACAAAAATCGCGGGACTTTTATCCCATGTAGTACAGTCTGTCAAGTAAGAACTTGTCCACGATAATTATTTTATTGTAGGCGCGATTCTAGCTATTCAACAAAAAAATCGGTTTAGGGAATCTTTGTCCACGACGTATGTTAGTAAAAGTATCAGTCGATTCTGAACTTTCGTCAAAATCACGTAAAATCCAAAATGAGTCACTTGTTTGTACGTGAGTTTGAGGCAGTCTTTCTTTATTCCCATCCAAAAGGGCCTAAAATGACTTATTCCGTGGCCGCTAAATATATTAAAAAGTCGGTGTCGTTTATGAAGAAGTGGGTAAATGGTTTTAAGGGGACGAAAAATGTTGACGTCTTGCCAAAACGTGACTCGGGAGGCAAAGTCCCTCCGAAAGTCGAAAAAAACGAATCCTGTCATTGTTTTCACTGGACCCGAAATTGACGTTGCGTCAAGGAGCGGCAAAATTAAGAAAATCGGATTTGTATGTGTTCCCTGAGACCATTTGACAACATCTTCGTGCTTATGATGTCAAATTCCGAAGCACGTTGAAGAAACCTTTGCTAGGCGAAAAGCACGTCTCGAAGCGGCTCACTTGGGCCCACGATAAGATACTAGAGTGTCCCTCATAATCGATTGAAAACGTTTGGTCCCTTGTAAAGAGAAAACTCAGAGGAAAGATTTACATTAATGGCAAAAAATGTTCTCGAAACACATTTTTTCAAGAATATAAGCGGTCATGTTTTTATTTGATAGATTGTATACCGTGTGAGCTAAGTTAGGAATGCTACTAGAGTCGGCAGTTGTCTTGATTAATCCGTTGTTTTGTACATTTCTAACATAAAGGGGGTAGTACTGGAGTTCGCTATAAAATTTAGGTTTTCGTTCATACCAACATTAGTTTTTAAATATCTAATAAAATGTTATACTTACTTAATCCTTAGCCATGATACTTCTCGGTGTAGGCTGGTGTGAGTGGGTTCGGTTAGGTTGGGGTCTTCCATATTTCTCTCCATCGTTCTCTATTTCGAGTTAGCCTTGTTGCCTCTTCCCACCTCACTCCTCTCTTCTCTATTGCTCGCCGAACTTCCTCACTCCATATTCTTCGTGGTCTTCCTCGACTTCGTTTTCTATTCTCTCTTGCTTCATACACTCTTCTTACCAGTCTTTCCTGTCCCATTCTTTGTATATGTTCAAACCACTTCAACTGACTTTCTTCTATTTTCTCCTGTATCGACATCATCTCCAGGGTTTCCTGTATATTAACATTTCTTATCCTATCCAATCTTGTTTTTCCCTCAATCTTCTTTTGATGCGATATATCAGATCCCTAGTATTTTTGCCCGCTGATCACGAATCTGACGTCAGAATATCGCCATCACATCTCAATTTTTTTCTAACCTCAAAAAATAGGTAAAAATTAGTAAAAATTAAGAAAAATATACTCCTAAAAAATTGATTCAAGCTTTTTCATGAATCCAAAGATGTATTAATATGTATTCGGACACGCTAAGCTAATATTCATCGGTTGGATTAAGCCATACAGTTCTGTTTTCTTTCTAACCTCAATAAATCAGACAGATATAGTGCTTCTCGAATGCAAAAACGAATTCAAATTAAAATTCAACCGATTCTTACCAAATTTGGTACACGGGGGTTTTTTGGGTTGCTGCGGATTTGCAAAATTCAAAATGGCGGATCCAAGATGGCGGACAAAATTTTTGAAAACCAACCGATTCCTACCAAATTTGGTATACAGTTGGGGAATCCTCAAACCTGATACTCTTAAACCCTAAACCCTGAAACCTTAGACTCCCACACCCTGTAACCTCAAAAACTAGACCTCAATAACCCTGTAACTTTAAAAATGAGACCCACTAAACTCAAAACCAGGACTTTTAAAAACCATATACTCTCAAATAGTAGACCCTTAAGCCCTAGAATTGCGAAGGTTAGACCCGCGCCTAACTTTCCTTTTTTTGGCTGTATCTTGTTCTTTTTTCCGCGAATGACCTATTCAAAGGCTTTCTGCCCAAACGCTTTTGAGGACTTGTTTCTCTTTTTAGCGACCAGCAATAGTCCGCTAGCATATGGTCATCCCATCGTCCTTGATACCGATTTTCTATGATTTTCAGATCTTGGTGAAAACGTTCCCCTTGTTCCTCACTGTATTCACCAAGATTATCTGGGAAATCATCGATGTGGGAGTCCAGGAAATGTAATTTTAGAGCAACCTAATGTTTGAAAATTTTTTACCATTTTCTCGACTATTTCTTTGTACTTAGGACTTTTATTATTTCCCAAAAAGTTTGTTGCGACTTCTTTAAGCAGCTTTTTCAACTTTATTCATTTTAGTAACAAATAATGAATCTTGAAACAATTTTCTTATTTGTGGCCCGTCAAATACGCCTGCCTTAATTTTAGCTTCACAAAATTTCGGAAATTTTTTATGCAAATATTTGAAACATGGGCCGTTTGTATCTAATGCTCTCGTGAATTGCTTCATAAGTCCAAGCTTAATGTGAAGCGGGGGAATAAGAACTTTTCCTGGATCTACCAATGGTGGAAACAATACATTATTTTCACCAGGAGTGAACGATTCTCTTGTTGGCCAAATTTTTTTCTTATAATGACGTTCCCTGTCTCTGCTATTCCACAGACATTTATAACAGGGATAAAGTGTAAACCCTGACTGTTGGCCAAGCAATATTGTTACAATTTTCAGATCTCCACAAATTTTCCAGTTATGATCATATTTTATTTTTATCAAAAGCTGCTTCATTTTTTCATATTGCTCTTCCATAACTGTGGAATGAGCAATCAGAATGGGAGCGTAAACGTTGGTATTATGCAGCAAAACTGCCTTAATGCTCCGTTTAGAAGAATCAATGAACAGTCTCCATTCTTCAGGATCGTATGAGTTATTTTGAAATTTATCCATTAGACCTTTTACATCGGTACAATATGAAAGTGACAATTCCTCGTCCATTGTGAAATATTTTCGAAATTCTTCATCTCTGTTTCTATAATAAGAAATCGTAGCTTTTCTTTAAAAAGGAAGCAAGATGCTCTGAACCATCTTTGGATAAGCCTAAATCTCTGACTAGATCACTAAGTTCTGACTGTGATACGAGTATTGGTTTTGGTTTACGGTTGTATGGTAGAAATTCTTTATCTGTGTCACTAGTATATGATAGGTTGTCACTAGAACATTCATTAGTAACAGTGTTTGAATCTTTTTCGAGAGTCTCAATGTTTTCGGCATGAACTGATAAGGTGAAATCATTTGTTTCCATAACATCAACATTAAGTGGTTCAGGAGGCGGAATTAGTTTAGTTGGTCTTGTTACTGTCGAAACATCGTTATAAGTAATAGTGCTTTTATTTTTTCTGTTATGCCTAGATACAACATTCATACAAAAGTAGCAATCATTTTCACTGTATGGTCTATTCCATATTGCTGGTCGGGAATATTTAATCGCCTTCTTATTGATGTACAACATTATTTTGCAAGAACTGCAAATGATGTGGGGAACCCAATCTGTATCCTGGTGCTGTATTTCAATGTTAAAACAGTCCTTATATAAGGTTTTAATCTTATCCGTTATCGGTGACCCCATTTTACTCAATACGTGTTGACAGCAAATATAACAAAATGAATCACTGTTTTTATCGCACTTATCAAAAGTCCTTGTACCGTGAGACCGTTTTCTTGTAGCATTATATTCTACATGAGCCAAGTCACCCACACATGAAGAGCTACGGTCGCTGGATGACGACGGCTGCGGGCCCGCTTTCCCACCCTGACCAACCGCCGATACCAAATTTGGTAAGGATCGGTTGAATTTTAATTTGAATTCGTTTTTTTTTGCGTTCGAGAAGCACTATAGCTGTCTGATTTATTGAGGTTAGAAAGAAAACAGAACTGTATGGCTCAATCGAACCGATGAATATTAGCTTAGCGTGTCCGAATACATATTAATACATCTTTGGATTCATGAAAAAGCTTGGATCAATTTTTTAGGAGTATATTTTTCTTAATTTTTACTAATTTTTACCTATTTTTTGAGATTAGAAAAAAATTGAGATGTGATGGCGATATTCTGACGTCAGATTCGTGATCAGCGGGCAAAAATACTACGGATCTGATATATCGCATCAAACGTATACCCCACTTTTTTTTTTTGTGGGGCTGTGTAATTTATATCGTACTTCTGTGACTTTGTGCTGTTGTCCACTCTTCAGATCCGTATGTAATTATTGGTGTCGTCACCCTTTTGAAGATTTGTAGTTTTGTTGATTTTGGTATTTCTTTTTTGCCTAGGAATGTATTCTTGATACTATCAAAGAACTTCCCCGCTGCCTCTGTCCTCGCCCTAATCTCCTCATCCAACCCTCTATCCCTCGTCACCATTACACCCAGATATGTTGTAAATGTTATAATAAACAATTTTCTTTCAAACCTTGTAACTGTTTTATATAAAAAAAAATCATAATCTTGGCGCCACGTTAGAAAAAAATTGTTTAAATAATCCGACTTGTCCAATATTTGATTTTCAATAAGTAATTCTTCAATGCCATCGGGCCATAAAATCTTTTGTTTAAATTAATACGATATTAAATCAAACATATTTATTAGTAAAATGGCAAGTACCCGAGAAAACTGATGAGTTAATGAAAATTTTTTAGTTTTATGTTTTGATAGCGAAATAGGTAGAGCGTGATTTTTACATGAGCGATGCAAAAAGTTTTTTCAAGGCTTCTTCAAGGAATCTCTAAGAAATCATCAAGACAATAATTCACAAGTGTACCCACTACAATAACTAAAATAACTTTTTTTGTTATTCTATTAGCTTTCAGTTAATGAATCAACCATCAGAAATAGCTTCGGACGCCACATTTTTTGGTTTCAGTGCAATAGTTAACACGTAGGCTGAAAAGTTTTTTGGTCTAGCTGCTTAAAACACATTTTTTTGCATAATTCGACTTTATTTATCAATATAGTCTCCTTCAAGAGCAATACAATCAGTCCAACGCTTTTCTAACATTTCTATGCCTTTCTTGTAGAAGCATTTGTCTTTGTCTTCAAAATAAGAGTCAGCTTCAGCGATAATTTCTTCATTGGTGCGATATCTCTTTCCCGTGAGCATTTTTTTGAGGTCTATGAATAGATAATAGTAGCTGGGTGCCAAATCTGGAGAATACGGTGGATGAAGAAGCAACTCGAACTTCAATTGATGCAATTTTGCCATCCTAACCATTGACTTGTGACACGGTGGATTGTCTTGATGAAAGATCACTGTTTTCTTGTACATTTGGGGCCGTTTTCTTGCGATTTTTGCTTTCAAACGCACCAATAACTTTATATAATATTCGCTATTGATGGTTTTTCCCTTTTCAGCATAGTCGATGAAAATTATTCCATGCGCAAACTACAGTTTGTCAAGTAAGAACGTGTCCATCTTAATTCATTTTTGGTAGATGCTATTTTAGTGATTCAACAAAAAATCCAAAATGAGTCACTTGTTTGTGCGTCGGTTCAAGGCACTCTTTCTTTGTTTCCTTACAAAGAGGCCTAAAATGACACTCCGCGATCCCTAAATATATTAAAACTAGGAGTGCCCCGGCTCGGCTCGCGTGGACTTGATTTACTATTATCGTCACTGTTTATTCCTTATGTTAACTAACGTAATAAAATATATCCTGTAACCTGGTCAGAGAACATACTTATTTTATAAAAAAAAAAACACGGATAAGTGGTTCTCGAGTGCTAAGCACACTAACGGACAGACAGAGAGACGTTGCATTTTATATATATTGTATTTTTTATTACCTGATAATATTTCATATTTAACGGCTTAGGAAGCGTATTGCAAGACAGTGCGCCAGCGGCAAACTTTTTTCCGACTTGATTCACTATTATCGTCACTGCTTATTTCTTATATGACCTAACGTAATAAAATATATCCTATAACCTGGCTAGAGAACATATGTATAAATCTAAAAAAAACCGCAAATCGGATAAGTGGTTCTCGAATAATAAGCGCACTAACGGACAGACAGACAAAAAGACAGAGAGATATTGCATTTTATATATATTATAGATTATTATTATTTTTATATAACCTGGTCAGAAAACATATGTGTGAATAAAAAAAAAACACGTAAATAGGATAAGTAGTTCTCAAATGATAAGCGCATTAACGAACAGACAGACAGACAGACAGACAGACAGAGAGATGTTGCATTTTATAGACATTATATTCTTTGCTATATGATATTGTTCCATATTTAATGGTTTGGGCAGTGGATTGCAAGAGAATGCGCTAGCTGAAAACTTTTTCTTGCTTGATTCACTATTATCGTCACTGCTTATTCCTTATGTTACCTAATGTAGTAAAATATATCCTATAACCTGACCAGGGAGCATATGTATGTTTAAAAAAAAGCACGTAAATCGGATAAGTGGTTCTCGAGTGACAAGGGCACTAGCCGATAGACAGACAGTTAGGCAGAGAGACGTTGCATTTTATATATATTATAGAAGATTATAGATAACCTGGCCAGAGAACAAATGTATGAATTAAAAAAAAACACTTATATCGGATAAGTGGTTCTCGAGTAATAACATACTAACGGACAAACCGACAGACAGACAGAGAGACTTTGCGTTTTATATATATTATAGAAGATTATAGATAACCTGGCCAGAGAACAAATGTATGAATTAAAAAAAACATATATCGGATAAGTGGTTCTTGAGTGGTAAGCGTACTAACGGGTAAACAGACAGACAGACAGGCAGAGAGACGTTGCATTTTATATATATATATATATATATATATATATATATATATATATATATATATATATATATATATATATATATATATATATATATTATAGAAGATTGCAGATAACTTGGCCAGAGAACAAATGTATGAATTTCAAAAAAAACATATAAATCGGATAAGTTGTTCTCAAGGCAGACAGAGAGGTGTTGCATTTTATATATATTATATTCCTTGCTACATGATATTGTTCCATATTTAATGGTTTAGGCAGTGTATTGCAAGAGAACGCGCTCGCAGCAAACTTTTTTTCTACTTGATACATTATTATAAATTGTAGAAGTGGGGTATCGTATGTGAAAATGTGGGTAAATCATTTTAACGAGACAAAAAAATATGGACGACTCGTCAAAACGTGGCTCGGTAGGCAAAGTCACCCCGAAAGTCGAAAAACGAATCGTGTCTTTGTTTTCACAGAACCCGAAATTGATGCTGCGTCAGGGAGCGGCAAAATTAAGAAAATCGTATTTGAATGTATCTGGGCGAAAATCACGTCGCGAAGCGCCTCGCTCGGGCCAACGATAAAGTATTAAAGAATCTTTGGTCCTTTGTAAAGATAAAGCTCAGAGGAAAGACTCTGAGGAGTTTGACTCAGTTCTCTTGAGAGATTCGAAAAATTTCAAGATCATTGCAGAAAATCTCGTCGACAGTATGCGTTGAAGATGTCAGGGGATTACTGATGCATGAGGCGATTGGACAACTTATAAGATAATTGCGCCTTTGTTAGCACCCCAAAGAACACATTGATGACAAAAAAATCTTCTCGAAGCACATTTTTTTAAGAATACGAGCGGTGACGTTCTTACTTGACAGACTGCATGTTTGTTCTGATAGATATCTTTCTGGTATTGTTTGTTTGCAACAAACGGAACAAAATTTGTATAAACTGAATTATTCAGGGTCTAGAATTGCACTTTAAAATTTTTAAGTTCTTCGATCAACTCAGACAGAGAAGCTTAAAATATAAACTGAATTGTGAGCGCAGGAAAGACCAAAGGTCTGTGAAGGTATGTAAGAAAGAATGTTAAGTTTGTGTATATAGGTTAAGTACCTCAAATAGCTGTTTTAAACTGCTTAATTCTAGTACTCTCCTCGTAAAACAAAATAGTAATTTCAAAACAAATATCTACAAATAACAGGTTGCTTTAATGCATTTTGCAAAATAATATTTGCTCGTACCACCTTATTTTAAGTGTTTACACATGACTTTTATGAATAAAATTGCAGGTGAATACTAGGTACAACATTTTAACTATTTTATGTTAAAGACGCTATGTAAATTGAGGAAGAAAACGATAATTATTGACAATTTGTTTTAGAATTAATAACTGTAAAAAAATGGCTTAAAGTACTAAGCTTGATTTTTTTTTCACCTCAAAGACAAATTTCCAAATAGTTTAACGAGATTTAAGGGAACATTACACTTTCTTGGCTCGGAAAAATCGACTTTTTAGAAAATATCCTATTGGAAAGTATTATATTTCAATAATATTCTCTGAAAATTTCAGAGGAAAATTTCAAATACTTTCGAAGTTGTAGACGATTATAACGCCAGGCCAAATCGACCGCGTGGCGTGCCAACTTACCTTTCTGCCGTTTACAAAGGTTTTGCTCTACGTGCGTCGAACATCTGCTGCTACTTTTATGTTTCTAAGAAAGACAGAAGCAGGTAAAAGGAGAGTTTACTATAATGCAGGGGTTCCTTAACTGTGCGTCGCGACTCTATCCTAAGGGAGTCGCGAGACGATACGCGCAGATCGCCTGCACGCGTCGTAATCAGCTACTGTGCGGCGCGGTGCGCATTTCATCAGCGACTCAGTAAGCCTGCCTCTCGATTTCCTCGCGTTTACGTGCTTAATTTATTCGTCGATTACAAGCGGTAATGAATGCAGCGTTTTGATTTCAAGTGTGTTGTATTTAATTTACGAGCGCGTTTTTATTACTTAAAATGGATAACTTTATTCAAATAAATAGAAAACGTGTTGAAGACGCAGGAGAGAGTAGAAAAGAAACTGTAGAAAAACGAAAAAAGTACAGAAAATATGATGACCAATATTTAGATTTTGGATTTACCTAAGTTAGCAAAGGAAATATGTAACTTCCCCAATGTGTTGTTTGTCATAAGGTGCTGGCTGCTGAACGTATGCTTCCTAATAAGTTGAAACATCATTTAGAAACAACTCACAGTAATTTACAAGAAAAGCCGTGCGATTTTTTGCAAGAAAATTGCGAGAACTGAAACTTCAGTTGACATCCTTGTTTTCCAGAGCATCTATTCCTTCCAAAGCACTGCTCACCTCTTACAATGTCGCATTTTAATTCATACATATGTTCTCTGACCAGGTTATAGATATATATTTTATTACATTAGGTAACATAAGAAATAAGTAGTGACGATAATAGTGAATCAAGTCGGAAAAAAGTTTGTCGCTAGCGCACTCTCTTGCTATACGCTGCCTAACCGTTAAATATGGAACAATAAATATCATGAAGCAAAGAATAAAATATCTATAAAATGCAACGTGTCTCTGTCGGTCTGTCTCTCTGTCCGTTAGTGCGCTTATCACGCGAGAACCACTTATCCGATTTAAGTGTTTTTTTTTTTTAATTCATGCATATGTTCTTTGGCCAGGTTATATAATAATATGTATATAATACATATAAAGCGTATCTTTGTCTGCCTGTATGTCCGTTACTGCGCTTATCGTTCGAGAACCACCTATCCGATTTACGTGTTTTTTTTTTTAATTCATACATAGGTTCTCTGGTCAAGTGAATCAACTCCCCGATCGGAGCCGTGGGCACGGCTAGTTTTATATATATTATAGAAATCAATATAACGACTTATTCTAGTATACCGGTTTTGCGAATGAGTGTTCTTGCTGTCGTAACTAACATGCTTTCTCATGAGAGGTCGCATAACTCGCGGAAAGAGTTTGAATTATTTTTAGGAAAAAAGTGAGAATTACCATTATATGGATTTTCTTTAAAACCTGATGTGATACGATAAAACGAGTGGTGAATTCATAATCAGTGTCACCGAATTAGCAAAAAAGTTAACAACATTTTAGGCCATAAAAATCATGTCGGTCTATGTTATTTTACCCACTGTTAGCGGTCAGATCGATTTAAAATCTAGACAAAACAATAAAAATAAAATAATTTTACCCAAAACGGTTAAGAGTCCCCCTAAACTACATCAATATGGATAATTATTACACACTATAAATTTTGGAAGGATTTAGAATAAGTATAATAAAACGATATTGTTTTAGGAATATGTCTATAAACTATAAAGTGTGATTTAGTACCAATTCGGCCATAAAGAGATTAACATGATAATTCTAATTTCAATAGAGGCACCTTAGCGTGTTTAATCCAAAATTTATAATGAGAATTTTTGAAATAGACCCTAGATATTAGATATTACATTGTTATCTTACCCACGCGCTTCAATAACTATACTTCTTAATGTGAACTACCATTTTTTAGGAAATTAAAAGAGAGAGAATTTATTTATAACACTTTTAAGAAATTCCGTATAATTAAGGTAGGATTCATATATATATATATATATATATATATATATATATATATATATATTATATATATATATATATATATATAGATATATATATATATATATATATATATATATATATATATATATATATATATATATATATATATATATATATATATATTTAAGGGTCTGCTACAGCTGACGCTGTCTCCCTTCTCTCAACCTCGCCTTCCATTCTCTTCGATCTTCCCAGTCTCCTTCCTGTAACCCTCTGTTTTCTATTGCCTCATCGATGTCATCCCGCCATGAGCGTGTTTAATCCAAAATTTATAATGAGAATTTTTGAAATAGACCCTAGATATTAGATATTACATTGTTATCTTACCCACGCGCTTCAATAACTATACTTCTTAATGTGAACTACCATTTTTTAGGAAATTAAAAGAGAGAGAATTTATTTATAACACTTTTAAGAAATTCCGTATAATTAAGGTAGGATTCATATATATATATATATATATATATATATATATATATATATATATATATATATATATATATATATATATATATATATATATATATATATATATATATATATATATATTTAAGGGTCTGCTACAGCTGACGCTGTCTCCCTTCTCTCAACCTCTCCTTCTATTCTCTTCGATCTTCCCAGTCTCCTTCCTGTACCTCTGTTTTCCATTGCCTCATCGATGTCATCCCGCCATGAGCGCCTAGGTCTTCCCCTCTTTCTTCTTCCAATTGGACTCCATTCTGTGATTTTCTTAATCCACCTTCTGTCGTCGCTTCTCCTTACGTGATCATACCATTTCAATCGTTTTTCTTCTATGGCATGTACTTCGTCTTTTGTTATTCCCATTCGCGTTCCTAATCCTATCAGTCCAGGTCACCCTACAACACCTTCTCCAACATTCCATCTCTACCGGATTTAAATAATTGTACCTAAATTAGTTAATACACAAAATAGTAGAAGTTAAACCACCATTTAACATGTCACGGCTGATTTAAGTTGTAACATTTTATTTATTTCACTTTGATAAATAAAATATAGTGAAAATCTGAACAATAATTTTTCTTTTAATTTCCTAAAAATGGATTTTCATCAAGTAAGCGCCAAATCTACCCAATTACCAGTTTTTAGTAGCATTTCCGACAGTATCTTTCTTAAAATTGCTTGTTTGATCACATTCACATCAGTGTGCGGATGATGACCGAATTTGTCATTCTTTTCTTTAAAAAGATGCTCCGCAGGCAGCCGATACATTAAATGAATCTTGGAAATGTGGTTGAGTTTTCCAGTGTACACAGATTGATATTAAATGCGAATAAGACCCAAATGATAATTTCTGGTCAATGAAAAATTTTGATGAATTATTGATCTTTTAAAATCATTGATATTAGATTGTCGAAAAAGTATTGGACCTTTTAAAGTCAAAATTGAGACAATTGTTTTTTATATTCTGAAAGAAGTTTATTAAACCACATATCCCCCTCACTGTAGTTCCAGGGCAAGAATTTGTGACAAGCACCTTTTGAAACTAACTTTACACTATTCGAGGAATTCTGCAGAGACCGAAACAAACCGTAGTCTGACTGAGCAAGATCCGGTTTATATGGTGGATGCATTAAAACTTCCCAGCCAAAATCTCTCAATTTTTGCCGAGCCCTCAAAGATATGTGTGGTGTGGTATTGTCATGGTGAAAGATGACACCCTGTCTGTTGATTAGGGCCGGCCGATGTTTTTCAGTCGCTTGCTTCAGTCTTGTCAATTGCTGACAGTAGAGTACAGAATCACTCGTTTAGCCAGGCTGCATCAGTTCATGACGCACGATTTTCTTCCGTTTCCACCAAATACGCAGCATCACCTAGTTTCGCGTCAGTCATTGTTTGTGTAGCTTCATCCTTTTTCGACCACGATCTTTTTCATATATTATTCTCGTACGTTATCCACTTTTCCTCTTCCTTGATCAACCGCTTTAGAAGTCGCTCGATTTCGATACGTTTCTACAGAGATTCGCAGATGTAAATTTTTAGCATCAAATCATGTGGCACCCAAATATCGAGCTTCTTTTTGTAGCCAGCTTGTGGATCTAGATGGATGTTTAGTTTCCTGGCGGTATTATAGCTACTTATTGGGTATATTGCAAAAGTTCGTGCCCGATTAGAAGCCAAATTAAATACGATACATTTTCATGAAGAATAATATTTATTAATCAATAATGTATTCTTCATCTTTTTCTGTAACTGTCTCCCATCGTTTTACAGGTTTTTGAATTTCTTCTTTGTAGAAACTGCGTGGTTTCTCTTCAAGGAAAGTCTTGATAGGTAATTTTTGACTTCTTCTATAACATCAAATTTTTTGCCATTCAAATTATTTTGCAGAGAACGAAACATATGAAAATCTGAAGGGGCAAGGTCAGGGGAATACGGCGGGTACTGGAGGATTTCCCATTTCTTCTTCCTAAATTTGGCAGTGTCTGTTGAGTGACACGTGGTTTAGCGTTGTCATGGTGAAAGATGATGATTAAGTTTGGACGTTTTGCTTGGATTTCATCATTGAGTTGAGTGACTTGCTCACAGAACTTCGTCGCAGTTAATGTTTGTCCAGGTGGAAGAAGCTTGTAAAAAATTATTCCTCTACAATCCACACTTTCAGTGGATGCAATTCAGCCTTTGTCATAGATCTTGCTCTTTCACTTCCATGCTTCCAGCTTCTTTTTATGTTGTTATACACAACCCATTTTTCATCTCCAGTTATGGCTTGTTCCAAGAAAGGGTCGTTGTGTTGACGGGCGAGAGGAGAAATGGCTGTGGAAACACGATTCAGTTTGTTCCGTTCTGTCAAAACGTGCGGAACCCATATGGCGAGTTTGGAAGTGTATCCAAGTTTCTTTAAATGACGAAATGCAGTCGAATTGTCAACATTTAGTCTTTCAGAAATCTCGTCAATGGTAAACCGTGGATTATTATTCAATACTGCTACTACTGTCAAATATCAGCTTTCAATTGACGCTAACTATGACCCGATGCGGCCCATATTACCTGATTTATATGACACTAAAGCTATCTAACGAGAAAAAGATGCAATCCTTTTTATACAACAATATTTTTCAAGTTAAAACAATAATTATTTCTGATAATCTTGTCTACGAGTATATATATGTCATTGCAAGCCCGTATCAAAACAGGTGATTCTGCTTCTTTAGGAATGGTCCTACATATAAAAGTAGCGGGAAACAGTTTCAACTTGAAAATTTTAATATACTTATTTCAAATCTAACGATTTTATAAAATAAAATTCTAAGTGATATAATAAATTCGAACAAAAACAAATACAACAACAAAAGCAGAAAGTTTCACTGTTTGATTTTTTACACGTAAGTCGAATCAGGTGGATGTTTCTACATTATTATAAGCTTGATGTAGCGTGACGATAATAATCGATACTTACGGTGACCTTTGAAATGGGTACATATACAATCAACTAACATTTTTTACGTTGGAGTGTTTCAAACTTGACCGAAGTAATCATTTTAATCAAAATGTGTAAGGTAATCGCAACTACGTGTGTGTTGTATTGCGTCAGATATAACGTATCTATTTCAACAAGATTCCTTAAATTCCTAATATGGTAAAACTTTTCAGATCTCTTAATCATGTGTCAGGTAAATAGACATTTTTGTTAAATAAGATAATGCCGTTGACTTTTTATAAACAGGGGGTGTCTCATTTGAACAGATGTACCTGAAAATAACTCTTAGTTGGGAATGTGGAATCTTTGGCACAATGATACTACTCAGTATATATCACCACTACACCAAACACTTTATTTTTGCACTCGACGCGCGTTTCGCTAACCATGTTAGCTTCATCAGGAGCGATGATTGCCTAAAGCTAAAACTACAAATCTGCCCTATTTATACTTAGCCTAACCCTTGAATTACTCAAGCGGAACTAATGACATAGGCCATCAGTTCCGGTCAAGTACCCAGTAGAGGGGACTATAAGGAATAGGCCCTCTGTCTTTATTTAAACTACTTTTACATTTTATGATTTCCATACTTTCGTATGCGTTCAACAATCTCCTATCAGATACATTTTTTATTAATCTTAGATTATCTAATGTTACAGTATGATCAGCTTCAAGGGCATGTTCGGCAATGCTAGACTTTTCTGTTCTATTGTATCTTAAGTGTGCTAAATGTTCTTTAAAAACGTGTTTTAATTGACCTTTTAGTTTGCCCAACATACTTTTTGTCACAATCATTACAACTAATTTCATAAATTCCACTTTTCTCACAATTAGGAATCTTATCTTTGGGATTTCCTAAGATATTCCTCAGATTGTCTGATGACTTATAGACTAAGGTGAGGCCTACCTTATTAAATACCTTATTGAGTCCCTTGCTATATTTCGGATTATATGGTATGGAGACATATTTGGTGTTATTTTCTTCGCATGTAAAAAAGGTGGAATTCTGAATATTAAACCTAAATTTATGTCTATTTATTAGCTTATTTACTAAGTCATCGTCGTAACCATTAACTCTAGTTATATTTCTAATACGATTCCTTTCTTTATTGAAGTTTACTCTGTTCAGAGGGAAAGTGACCAAACGATGAACTAAAAAATGTAATGGGGCTAATTTATGTTGTTTGCAATGAAATGAATCATTAGGAATATATCTATCTGTTACTGTATCCTTCCTATAGATATCAAATTCTAATCTATTATTATTTTTAATAATTAAAATATCTAGAAAAGGGAGTTGTCCTTTGTTCTCAACTTCGTAAGTGAATTTAATGGAATCATACCGGCTATTTAATTTAGAAACAAAATCATTAATATTTGCTCTCTTTGTATCAAAAATCGCGAAAATATCATCCACATACCTATACCATACCCTTGGGAAATACTCGAATTCTTGACTGGCTTCGATTTCAAACTTATTCATGAATAAATTGGCTATGAAGGGTGACAAGCAATTACCCATAGCTGTTCCTTCTTTCTGAACATAAAATTGATTGTTATATTGGAAATAATTTTGTTCCATACAAAGTTTAGATAATGTTAAGTATTCACGAATAATTTCGTCTTCAAAGTCATTCATTCTAAGTAATTCTTCGAGATATTGTAAAGTTTGTGGAATTGGCACACTTGGGAACAAAGAACTAACATCAAAAGAAACTAAGACTTCACCTTCATTAAGAACTAGATTTTTTGTTTTATTAAGAATTCTAACGAATTCTTCACTGCGAAAGTATTTAATGGTAACTTCTCAAGTTCTTTTGATAACCATTTGGATATTAAATATGTGGGTGATATGTGGGTCAATCATCGCTCCTGATGAAGCTAACATGGTTAGCGAAACGCGCGTCGAGTGCAAAAATAAAGTGTTTGGTGTAGTGGTGATATATACTGAGTAGTACTGAAAATAACTTCCAAAGCGATTACTTTTGTAGAAGCTATTTTAGAAGATTTGCTAAAGCGGAAGTTTCGTTGTTTCTAGCCCCTTCCCTAGCGCTACAGCTTTAATATTTTTTAAATGGAATACCCTTTCATTAGAATGAGATTTTCAAAATCAATTTATTGTTGTAAATTTTAGATCTATTTCCTATAGTTCTCTAACAGTAATTAAATAAGTATAGTGTATCCATACTGTCGATGGCAATTTACCTAATGATAATTTTAAATTATCGATACATTAATAGTTATCGATATATTGAAAACTGTTGATGTATGGATAACTATCGAGGTGTGGATTTTTTTTTCCTAAAATGAAGAGTGCATTAAAAGGAACCAGTTTTGCGTCTATTGACTCAGTAAAGAAAAAAGCGACGGAGGCCACGATGAACCTGTCAGAAGGCGATCTGTAGCACTATTTTTAGCAATGAAAAATTCGTATGGAGCGGTATAGCGATCGAGACGGAATGTATATTGAAGTGGATTAGGGTTTTAATGTCAAAGTTTAAAAATAAAAAAATTTATAAATCCAGTCCGATTATTTTCTAGCCACGCCTCGTATATCCATAAATATCGATAGTTATTATTCAAAAATTGATTACCGGGGCGGGAAAAATTTCCAAAAAATCCCTTTCTTCTAAAATTTTTTTGTTATTTTAAAAAAATTGATAATCCGCGGTGAAAATAGGCAATTCTTATTGATAATTGATAAGTATCAATCTATCGTTATGCCATTTATTGATAACTATCAATATATTGAAAAAACCGTCCATGCCTAGTTCGAACAATTACGATTTTTTAATTTAGATTCCAATGATTTTAGATAAAAGTATAGGAGTTGAACTGATGCATTAATAAACGATCACATGCATTCCTTTGAATTTACTTTGTTTCTTACAACAAATGAAGTAAATTTTTTTAAGGTGTTACGTATAAAGCACAGCTTTTATGCGACTGGGAATTTTCTAATACTTATTTCTTTCAATTAATTTTTACGTAGAATATTTTAGAGTACGAGTGTATATGTTTGGTTATATAACACTGGTCAACACAAGTCTTGTTTCCTTTATTTTTTTTTCTGTTATTGGGTATTTGTATGGCCCTGACTATGAAAAAATACTAGGAGATTGCTAACAGCTTTACCTTTTGAAATATACAGTTTTATTATTTTGCCAAAAAAAATACAAAAAAATAATACATTATGTTAACAAAATTTCTATTGAACACATAGCAAATGATCTTTTATAAGATTTCCTTGAATGAACGACTTTAGGTAGATCTCGTTGCAAACTCCAGCAGTAGTCTGCCATCATATGTGAGTCCCACCGCCCCTGATAACGCTCTTCCATTGTCCGAAGATCCTGATGAAATCTTTCACCCTGCTCCTCACTAAAATCACCCAGATTTTGTGGAAATCGGTCTAAATGCGAGTGCAGGAAGTGGATTTTTATGCTCATGTTGCACCCTAGCTCTTGCAAGTTCGATAGCATGCACTCAACAAGCTTGACATGGTCGTCAGATTTCTTTTTTGCCTAGGAAGCTACTCATAACCAAAACAAATGAATTCCAAGATTTGGATTCGACTTCAGTCATTGATTTGACAAAATTAGGATCTTTTACGAGTTGCCTAATCTGTGGCCCATCAAAAATACCAGCTTTCAATTTTTCTGAACTTAATCCTGGAAACTTGCGCGAAAGAAAATTAAAACATTCGCTACTTTTGTCAAGCGCCTTCACAAACTGTTTCATTATGCCGAGTTTAATATGAAGTGGTGGAAGTATGATGCGGTCTCGGCTAACTAAAGGCACGTTTATAACATTTTTTGTACCAACTTTTAGCTCTTCCCGCACTGGCCAAACTTTTTGTGACCAATGGTGTTGTTTGTCACGACTATCCCAGAGACACATGAACCAAGGGAACTTTGTGTACCCCCTTGTTGACCTAAAAGAAAGTTAACCATTTTCAGATCAACACAAATGACCCTTTTGTGGTCTTGATACTTAATTTTTTCCATAACCTTAGAAACATTTACGTATTCTTCTTTTAAAGTCTGTGGCATAGGTATAGATCCGTACTTGTTACCGTTATGAAGCAAAACACACTTTAAACTTCTTTTGCTGCTGTCTATGAAAAGACGCCAATCACTAGGTTGGTACTGTTTTAATCCCATCTGCTGCAAAATACCAAGAAAATCGTTACAAAAAACTAAATCCTTCTCTTGAGAAAAATACGGTAACAGATTTTTTTTTCGGGTACGATAAAATGTAATGTTGGTTTCCGGAGTAAGCAAATTTTTTTCTTTTAAACGAGATGCTAAAATTTCAGAAGCTTCTTTTGGTAAGTTCAGATCTCTTACTAAGTCATTTAGTTCTTTCTGATTAAATGGTTGAGGTTCTGAAAGGCTACATTTGTAGTCTGAATCAGAGTCTTCACTTGATGTATTTCGTTCGGGTTCACAGAGATTTGGATCATCAGAAGATTTAGATGTGCTGGGTTGAACCTCTTGTGATTTTAATTGAGGTCGTTGAGCAGAAGATAAGTTAGGATATGATATGACCACTTACTTCGATTTTCAGGGTTAATTCCGTTTTATTTTCACAACGCAGAAGTAGCAATCGTCATGATGGTTTCGAGGTTCTCGCCAAATCATGGGTATTACGAACATTATTGCATCTATTTTTCCACTGGACCATAAACGTAGATATACCACACATTTCTGGCATACAATACCCAAACAACCCCCCCCCCCCCCCCCCCCCCCCCCCCCCACCCAAACCCCCCCCCCCCCCCAAACAAAAAACAACAAAAAAAAAAAAAAAAAAAACAAAAAAAAAAAACCCCCCCAACCCCCCCCCCCCCCCCATATGAGGAACCCATGGCTTGTCCTGATTACACAATTTTATTTTCAAGTATTGATGATACGCAGTTTTCACAAAGTCCGATATAGGTTTTCGATATTTTGCAAATATATATTCACCACAAAATATAGCAAAAACAATCGGGATTAAGCACACAAACATCTTCTTGACGAAGCCATATCTAAAACGACAACAAAATATATTTTAGTGTCCAATAAAAAACGAAAATCTAAGTAAAAATAGTAAATGAGGGTAGTTAGCTATAACTCAAAAACAAAAGCTGTTAGAGAAAAAATTGTTGCCATATTTAAAAAATACGCGTCAATTTGAGATAGAAACAAAAAAAAAATCACAGGAAACAAGCAATTTTCTTTTTTTTGTTGACCAGTGTACTATATGACAAATCTGATAATTCCTTGTAATTTACGTGAGATCTTTCTACAAACCATCAGAGTCCTCCTTCGTCTTTATATTCGCATTAAAAAATCTAGAATGATACTATGGTCCTTGTAAAAAGGTGAAGAGGTAACTCCGGGGAGGAAAGAAAAGGTAAAAACAACATTAGAACTGGTCCCTTTTAGTAGATCATCTCCCGAGGTGACCCTCGCAAGATAGGACCACGTATTTTAAAAATTCTTGTATTGTAAGATCACCGTTGAAGTATTTCTTATCATGGGAGCTGTCATTTTTTAAGTAAAAATAGATATATACAACACGGAATTATTCATTAGGAAAATATTTTTTTTGTAGTGTTGCCGCAACACACGCGTCAATAGAATGGTTAAGTAGTACGAACGTGTAATTTTTTTGTATTTTGCCGATCAAAGGAGAAAGCCATCTACACGTATCTTGTAGGATCTTTAAGTAGTTTCAATATTTTTGAGCTGCTAAATCCAGCTCTAATGTAAAAATTTTGTGATCATGCCCATACTATAGTATTTGTCTCACCTCAAGAAATTCCTATAAGAAAATTGACCAGCTTGGTCAACTATATATTTCAAGTCATTTATCCAAACCAAAAATGGGTCTCCTAGTTTGAAGTACGAGGCTGGTTTGAAAAGTCCGTGCAAAAATAAAAACTACTTATGTGTTTGGGGTAAACCTTTTTTATTTTTCGACATAGTCTCCTTTTAGGCTTATACACTTCGTCCAACGATGTTCTATTTTGTTGATCCCTTCCGAATAATAGGATTTGTCCAAGTCTGCAAAATATCCATTAGTGTCTGCAATCACCTCCTCGTTTGAATAAAATCTTTGTCCCGCCAGCCATTTCTTCAAATTGGGGAACAAATAGTAGTCCGAGGGAGCCAAGTCTGGAGAATAGGGGGGATGTGAAACGAGTTGGAATTCTATTTCACAACTGCTGAGGTGTGTGCTGGTGCGTTGTCGTGATGGAAAAGGACTTTCTTGTGGGCCAATCGCGGGCGTTTTTCTTGCAGCTCGGTTTTCAAACGGTCCAATAACGATGAATAATATTCACCTGTAATAGTTTTACCCTTTTCCAGATAGTCGATGAGGATTATCCCTTGCGAATCCCAAAAGACAGCCGCCATAACCTTTCCGGCCGAAGGAACGGTCTTCGCCTTTTTTGGTGCAGATTCCCCCTTGGTAACCCGTTGTTTAGATTGTTGTTTGGTCTCAGGAGTATAGTAATGTATCCATGTTTCATCCACAGTGACGAAACGACGCTTAAAGTCCTCCGGATTCTTCTGGAACAGCTGCAAACCATCCTTGCAACACTTCACACGAGTCCGTTTTTGGTCAAGCGTGAGCAATCGCGGCACCCATCTTGCGGATAGCTTTCTCATGTCCAAATGTTTATGCAAAATATTATGTACCCGTTCAGTCGAGACGCCCACAGCACTAGCAATCTCACGCACCTTAACTCTTCTGTCATCCATCACCATATCATGGATTTGATCAATGATTTCTGGAGTCGTAACCTCCACAGGCCGTCCAGAACGTTCAGCCTCACTTGTGCCCATATGGCCAGTCCGAAAATTTTGAAACCACTTATAAACGTTCTAATCGAAGGTGCAGAGTCATCATAATGTTTATCAAGCTTCTCTTTAGTCTCCTGAGGCGTTTTGCCTTTCATAAAGTAATGTTTAATCACCACACGAAATTCTTTTTCGTCCATTTCTTGAAAATCACTCGACTTCCTTGATTCACACGAATGCCAAACACAAAGAAATAAACCAATAAGGCTGAAACTTGGTGTGCGTTCATTCAAGAGATGCTATTAACTAAATATGACCTCGATACGCGCCGGTGGTGCCATCTCTCGGACTTTGCACGGACTTTTCAAACCAGCCTCGTACATGAATTTCGGCTCAAATATATTTCATAACCGAGTAGAAATACTTAATACCGTTGTTTAAAGAAATATTTATCATGTCATTTTTTTTTAGCCAAAAACATTCCTTGAAATGGGATAAAACTATAATAATAATGTAATGAGTCACAATGAAGTGTGAAAAATTATAGATATTTTATAGTCTAGAGAACATAATATGCATTCAAACCACAGCAAACTATTTCTATTAATTAAACCAAAATCCACGCTTATAGGGGGTGATAAGTACCCCTAAAACTCAAATAACGCACGTGAGTTTAAATAACATGTACAGGGTGAGTCAACGATATAGTAAAGTTCATTATCTCATTTATTCTGGGTAATGACAAAAAAATGTTAGATACAATAGTTTTAGGGAATGTTAAGATGCACAGTTTAAACTTATTTTTGAATATACAGAATACGTCAAAAAAGTGTGGCTAATATAACATAAGTTTTTTTAAATGTAACATCCTATTTTCTAATTTATTTTTAAATTCTGCGAAAAATTTTATAATTTTTTTATTAATAATGTTATATACCTAAACCTAGTAGTTTTTCTAATATTAAAATTTTTTTAAAAAATACTAGTTTTCAGTTTTGTAAAAAATTGCCAGTAGCGCCATTGTTTCTGAAGGTGGAATACTCATAATTGGTACGAGCGTCCTATAGAGATGAAAAAAAAGTTATATGTAAAGAAATTTGACTTAGATGCTACAGGGTGGTCAAAATAAATTTATACATTTCGACTATTTTAAATTGAAAAATCTCGAATTTTTTAAAGGGCACACCCTGTATATTATTATTTTTTCTGATAGATTTTACAAAACCCTCCAACTTTTATTAAGAATGTCATATACCTATTTCTAATAGTTTTCGATTTGTTTTGAATTTTTCAATTTTTACCCTTGTTTTTAATACACTTACGCTATAACATCATAGGTGCCAAGACAAAACAAAAATGTAGGCATTGTCAAATTCTGACATGTCTGTTAAGCAAGTAAAAATAGTTTAATTTGTTGTAGTAACTGACGTATAAAGGTAATAGTTATGGATTTTCCTAAAAATGAATTAATTGATATTTTATGCAGAATTTAAAAATAAATTAGAAAATAGGATGTTTCATTTAAAAATAACCGGTCAACTGCAAGTTGAACTTGCACAATTACTGTTCCGTACGTTGATTGCTTTTATAATAAAAATTTTGTTACGGTGGTATAAAATGATCAGGGACTTCACAAAACACACCCCAAATGAGTTTTCAACAAAGTTTGTTTCCAATCTGTACTGAAAACTGATGACCTTGAAATTTTTGTTTTTTTATATACCAGATAAATTATTACAGGTAATGCACTCGCGATAATTTTCGTTCAATCTACACCTCGTGGAGAATATTCCAGAATTTTTTCACCATTTTTTGATCAGATAAGGGGGAGATAGCGATTTTTCGCGATTTTTTGAAAATAATACCAAGAAAAGTGTGCGTAGGTATTATATTATATATATATATATATATATATATATATATATATATATATATATATATATATATATATATATATATATATACAGTCCCTGGCCAAATTATTAGACGCACTGCAAGATTTCATGTAAAATATTAATTACCGAGTGATATTGTACCGTTTTATTATTTTAAATTGATTTGTTTTTTTTTATATTATCCAATCAATTACCTATTTATTTGACATAAATAAAACAGCATTAATTTAGAAAAGCATAAGTTTATTAAGTTTTAAAGAAAAGTGAAATTAATGTTAGTAAAAGTCAATATTTAGTTGAGCCACCTTTAGCCGCTATCAAAGCTTTAATTCTGCGCGGCATGCTATCAATGCAAGATTGTACTGTCTCCTGCATTTGAGGATGATGATTCCACACATGAATAATCTTTTCTAGGAGCTGGGTTTTGTTGGCAATCACATCTTTAGCCACTTCTCTTTTCATCAGCTCCCACACATTTTCAATGGGGCTATTACCCGGCCAATCCAACAGAGGGATATTTTTTTCTGCCAAAAAAGCTTTAACAGACCGAGCAGTGTGGCAGGGAGCTCCATCTTGCATGAAAGTGAATGGTTCCCCATTTGGAAACCATTCTCTGAGCTGCGGAATCAACCGATTTTGTAATACTTCTTTGTACTGATCTTGCCTCATTATTCCTTTGACGACGTACAGACGTCCAGTGCCCTTGCCGCTGATGACTGACCAAATCATCACTTTGGTGGGATGTTTAACCGTCGGGACGACACAATCAGGATGAAACTTTTCTACATGACGACGACGCACATACTGAGCTTTATTCTGCAAAATTTCGAATGTGCTTTCGTCACTGAAGCAGACCTGTCAAAAATAGGAAAAATATATAAACTTCCATGTTTATTTGCTTTATTTAACTGAAAATGATAATAATGTATCAATTATTGATTAAATTGCTGTATCTTACCGATCTCCAGAAGTCCACATCTTTGTCTTGCCATTGTTTGGCCCACTTCAGGCGCTTTGCTTTCATTGCAGCTGTTAACTTGGGCTTCCTGGCGGGGCGACAGGCCTTAAAATCTAATTCTTTCAATTTTCTTCGGACAGTGCGCTCAGAAGCATTTACGCTAGCATCCTGGAGTTGTGATTTTATTACCTTTGTGGTAGCAAATCTGTTTTCTACACAAATTTTCTTCAAACATCTCTCTGACCGTGGAGTGAAAATTGGTTTTCTACCGCATCTTTTCGGGCTTAATTCCTTCCCTGACTCAATTTTCTTTTTTATGCGTCGTACACTAGCTTCAGAAACCTCCAATCTTCGTGATATTTCTCGGTTTGTAAATGTTTTCGCAATCACAAGGGCCTTCACTTCAGCTTTTTACGTGGTGAAAGATCGCCTTTTCTACCCATAATGACAATAGTCCAATTACTTTTTTAAAACACTGCATTCAAAATAAACTAATAACTGAGTAGTATAAAACTGTTAAACAAACAATCACAGTCCATAAAGCCACAGAAACACGTCCGTACCTTACTCGATTCCGATCGCGACTGATACAGGTTTGTACTTATTTACGTTCATGTATCACTTTGTCAACACAGTGTTGCCATATGTCAAAAATAAATACAAATATGTAGTGTACAACAATTCTTTTAAATAAAAATCAATAATATTGTAGTTTAAATATACCATTATTGCATAAAAAACTCTTAAGAAACATAAAATTACTAAAAAAAATACAGTGCGTCTAATAATTTGGCCAGGGACTGTATATATATATATATATATATATATATATATATATATATATATATATATATATATATATATTTTACTCGTGTTTTCACAAGCTTCCATTTGACACCACACTTGATGACCTAGTAAAAATTCTTTTTTTCACTTCCGATTTCATCCCCCAAAACTAACCCCTTAAGTCAAAATTTAATTTTCACAACTACACGGCTCTGATGAGGCCATCAATTCCTATATTATTACCAAATTTCAACTTTCTATGACAAATAGTTTCGGAGAAAATTAGGTGTGACAGACAGACAGACGGACAGACACCGAAGTCATCTTATAAGTGTTCCGTACGGAACCTTAAAAACATGTTATATCGGCCACACTTTTTTGAAGTATCCTTTATAGTCAAAAATAATTTTAAACTGTACACCTTAACATTCGTTAAAACTATTGTATTTAACAATGAGATAATGAACTTTACTCTATCCTTGACTCACCCTGTACAAAAGACAAATTCTTGTAGCTCTTAGGACAAAATATCTGAATCTGGTGTGACAATTAGACATTACTCTTAATGGGTTGAGACTCACTCTCATAGGGTGTAAAAACTACCCCCACCTACAGAGGTATCTCATACGTTTAAATAACAACGGAAAAAGTTCAGGTTGGTGTAGTTTTAGGCAGAGTGAACAAATATGGTGTAGACTCGCTTGAAATACCGATACACGACTATAAACTACCCTTAGAGGGTTGTAGAAACTACCCCTACGCTCTAAGGATGCACATGGATGTTACTCAAATTCGGAAAGGATCAAGTACTTTTATATCATTGTGATTAACATTCAAGACAACTAGATCATCTTTAGGAGGATCTTCTTTTTGTGTGGCTCTGTTATTGACGCAGGACGCGATTGGACAACTTAACACGTTGGTCTAGCTACTTAAAACACATTTCTTTTACAAAATTCGACTTTATTCATCAATATAGTCTCCTTCTAGAGCGATACAACCTTTTCTACCATTTCTATACCTTTCTTGTAGAAGGATTTGTCTTTACCTTCAAAATAGATCTCAGTTTCGGCGATAATTGGAGCCAAATCTCTTTCCTGCGAGCATTTTTTTGAGGTCTGCGAATAGATAATAGTCCCCGTGGGCCAAATCTGGAGAATACGGTGCCGATGCCGATGAAAAGTATTCCATTCGCATCCCAAAATACAAGGGCTAAAACCTTCCCAGACGACTGTTGTGTTTTTGGTCTCTTCGGGTAGCTTTCACCGGCTGCTGTTCACTCAACTGACTGCCGATTTGATTCCGGTGTGTAGTGGTGAATCCATGTTTCATCCATTGTTACATATCGCATGAAAAAATCCTTTTTATCGCGCTTAAACAGGTCCACATAGCTCTCAGAATCATCAACACGTTGCTGTTTTTGGTTCACTGTGAGCAAGCGCGATACCCATTTCGAACAAAGCTTTCTCATGCCCAAATGTTCATGCAAAATACGACCAACACATTCTTTTAATATCGTTAGGGTGTCAGCTATCTCACGCAATTTCACTTTACGGTTATTCAAAACAATTTTGTGATTTTCCAGGAGCAGAGTCCCCGTACCACTTATTTTTCAAGCCATTGCTTTGCTTGAACGGTATTTTTCCCATTAAAAAAACAGTGTTTAATCAACACACGAAATTCGATTTTTTCCATTGTTTTAAAAATATCAAAACTAGCGTCTCTAAAATCACTGTAACTTGTAAACTAATCGTCAAGAAGTCATATCGTTTGAAGGTTGGAACCTCCTAAAAATCATATGAATTTTCTGAAAAGGGCGGCGACATCTATGTGTCAGACCAAAAACTTTTCATTCTACGTGTTATTTATCTAAAAATAATCTCTTTTGGTCTAGTACTTGCTTAACTAGGAATAAAAATTTAAACAAATGTTCAAGATCACCCCTTATGTTTATTATTGCTGACAATTGTTTCGACACACTGTGTCTTCTTCTGGAGCACGATGTAAATTAACTAACAAAGTATGTTTCAGAATACATAGTTTACCTAATTACAAGTACTAAATTCATTACCAATGTTTAACTCAATACCTAGAACAAGTTCAGTAAAGGAGACCCTCCCCCATCTAATTGATCGTTGAGTAATAGACCTGTGGATTTTTTCTGATTAATTTCTACCTGTTCTAAACAATTCGGTAATTTTCCTTTTTTTCCGTTATGCAAAATTTTGAAATCTTCATTGAATGTATAATTTTCCTCTGTTAAATGTTTGGCGTAATGAGATTTGTTATTTTTCATTCTAAAGCTTTGTTTATGTTCGTTTATTCTTTTATAAAAAGGTATGTCTGTTTGTCCTATATACGTTTTATTGCAAGTGCCACAGCATAATTCGTAAACCCCCGATTTGTTTTCTTTTTTTTGTTTTACTTTTATTATTTTTAATATGTCGAGATAATGTGTTATTTCTACGGAAAGCGATATTTACATGATTTCTATGGAAAAAATTTTGAATTTTATTAGTTAATTTTCCGGTATAAGTGAGTATATGAAATTTTTTCTTTGTTTAGTTGTTTGTACGGGTACACCAGTCCTATTGCTTTTTTAAATTGTTTTTTCATTAAAATATTATCTACGAAATCACTCCTGTATCCATTGTTTATACTAATTTGTTTTATAATATGTAATTCTTTCTGAAAATTTTCTTCCGTTAATGGTGTATTTATTAGTCTATGGATGAAACTATTATAAGCCGAGATTTCATGGGTGAACGGGTGGTTAGAATTAGCGTGTATAGTTATATCTGAGTATGTTGGTTTATGGAAGATTTCAAAATCGTGTTTATTCATTTTGTTTGATATTTTTAAATCTAGAAAATTAATCGATTTATTTGTTTCTATTTCTGTTGAAAAAGTAATATTATTATGAAGTTGGTTAATATAATCTAGAAAAAGTTTTAATTGTCGATCTGTGTCTGTAAAGCAAGTTAATATATCATCTACATACCGGTACCAATAAAAGAAATTTTTAAAAAGTTGAGAATTACTGATTTGTTCTTCTAAATGGTCCATGAAAATTTCAGATAAAATTGGACTAAGAGGGTTTCCCATTATTAAATCTTTCTTATTTATGTAAATGTTATTGTTTAATTCGAAATAATTCTGATCTAAGCACAATGTTAAGATATCTAATATTTCTTGTTTAATTATTGGGTTAACATTATTTTTATTGAGTAATCTTTGGACCAAATTTATAGCGTCTGATGGTGGAATACTAGGAAAAAGATTTTGTACATCAAACGATATAATCTGTAGTTACTTGGTATAATTAACGGATTAATTTTTGCTATTAGTTCATTACTATTTTTAATACTATATTTAGGTGTGAATTTACAATATTTTGTCAAAACCTCAATCAATTTATTTGATAAAGAAAAAGCTGGCGCTATTATGTATGAAACTACCGGACGAATTGGTGAGTTATTTTTATGTAATTTAATAAGAGAATATAGTTTTGGAACTTGAGGGTTCATCGAGACAAGTCTGAATTTTTCATTCTCTATGAAAATGCTTATGTCTTTTAGCACATCTTTAATTAATTTTTGGAAAGTTATTGTTGGATCAAACTTGATGGATTTGAATACATCTGGTTTTAGGAAATCTATTGTTTTTTCAATGTAAATTTGTTTCTTTGTAGCTATTACAGTTTTTTCTTTATCTGCTCTCGTAAAAAATTATGTTATGTTCATTACTTTTGTTTTTTTATTTGGTTAACGGTCTTATGCAAGAAGTAGTGTGAAAACCAAATATGGTATAACAACAGGGTTCCAGGTCACAAAGGGTCTCAAACAGGGCTGCTGTATATCCCCAACGCTATTTAAAATCTATTTTGAGTGCACTGAAGAACTGGAAAAGGAAATGCAGCAGTATGGGATTACCACTGGATGACAATACTACATTGTACACGCTGTCATTCGCAGATGACCAGGTAGTAGTCGCTCAGGACATCGATGATATGGAATACATGACACGAAAACTTATGAAGGAATATGAAAAATGGGGCCTAGAAGTCAATATTAAAAAGACCGAGTACATGTGCGTCGGAGGACAACAGCAGGACTTGAAACTGGCCACAGGACACACCATCAAACACTGTGCCAGTTATAAGTATTTGGGAACCAGAATATCTAGGGACGGAACACTGGAAGAAGCAATATTCGAGAGGAATATCCAAGGAAGAAAAGCGATTGCAATGCTTAATAGTATACTATGGGACAAAAACATAACCATTGAAAATAAGAAGAGAATTTACAACTCAATAGTGAAAAGTATAATAACTTACAGCTCCCAGGTGTGGCCATTGAAGGAAAGAACAGGAAAAAAACTAAAAGCTACAGAAATGGATTTCTGGAGACGAGCAGCCGGAAAATCCAGAAAAGACCGCATACCAAATGACACGATAAGACGAACTTTAGAAATAAAGCACGATATAGTGGACGAAATTAGAACCCAACAGTTGGTATGGTACGGACATGTACAGAGAATGTCACAAGACCGACTACCTAAAAAGATTTTAAATTGGAACCCTCATGGAAAAAGAAAGCGAGGAAGACCACGCCAAAGCTGGAGAGCAGGAATCAACAAGGAAGTACTAGAGAGATCTGGAGGAGGAGGGATGGAGAAACCAGGAGGAGTGGAAATTAGGCATCGGAAGACGGAAGACGTTATAAAACCGATTGATATATTATATTGATATATATATATATATATATATATATATATATATATATATATATATGTATATATATATATATATATATATATAACGGTCTTATGTTCATTATGGAATTTACCTGGGAAAAATTCAAACTTTTCTGTGCGTAACATTTTAGTAATTATATGTTTATTCGTAACATCGAGTGAATTACTACTACAGGCTATTTCACATTCTGCACCTAAATATTTTCTAGTTTTAGTACAATCTTTGACGGGTAAATTATACTGGAAACCTATTTCTAATAACTGAATTTCGTGATTATTAAAGTTAACATCTGTTAGGTTGACAAATTTGTCGTAGAAAACGTGGTCTGAGTACTTTGTGTTATTCTTTGTGTGTAATCTGTTATTGACATTATATTTGTTAAGTAACCTATTCAGTTTGGAAAGTTGCTTGATATATTTATTGTGTACTATTTCATCTATTTTAAGTCTCGTACTTTTGTCAGAAATATCGAATTCTATATTAGATAGTCTCCATGTGTAGTACTTGCTTTACCATATATCCGATTAGTAGAATTTTTATAAAATCGAAGTAACATTCGAGCTAATACGAATGATTATAACTTTCTGATCTTACTGCTTACTTTTTATTGAACAAGACCTCCGCCCGAAAAAATAATTATCGTCCATAATTTCAAAATAAAACAAAACCCGAACCCGCACTCTTTGATTTAATTTAAGGTCTATAATTTACCGTTGATTGGTTGATGTAAAAGGCCATCATTAAGTTAAAATTGCTCCTTTTTTGACTGATCGCAAACGATAAAAATGTTAGATTCTTTTGGTTAAAGTACTATTTAAGCTTGATTGATATTTTATAGTTTTATTGTTAAATTCTTTCGGCTTTCGGACCGCCTAGAAATCATTTAGGCGTACTAATTTTTTATGAACTCTTTAATCAACAGCTGCTTTTAAGGTACTAAATTTGGCGTTTACTTACGAATTAATCTATCATTCAATAATGGTTTTTTCTCACAGGAAATTGACATTTATATTAAAACATATTTTTATTAGGCCAGTTCTTTTTTGTGACAGTAGCATAATCGAGATTTAAAGAAAAAAAAACATTGGCTTGGGTTGTATTTGGTAAAAACGAGTAAAACGCTGACAAACAAACATATCTCTAAGTACCTGTGGACTCGGCTCTTTGAGTCCAAACTTACGGGGCTTATGAATCAACTGAAGACAACACAACTTGCTATGGAACGATAAATGTTGAGTATATCTAAAGTGACCATACGTCCCGTTTTGAACGGGACTGTCCCTTTTCTCAGTCACCTGTCCCGTTGTCCCCAAACAAAGCGCCGGGACGGTAAATAGTCCCGTTTTCCGAAACCGCGCGAAAATTTTTAATTACGATGCTCGTGAGACACGCGCGGGCGGGGAATCACAGACCGTCGCGACGTCGACGATTGGCGATTTTCCGCCCGCGTGCGCTGTCGGTTACCTAGTAACGCGGGGAGAAGAGGGAGCATTTATTTGGTTATTAGGCTAATCACGCGCATGCACACAGACTTGTCGCTATTGTTTTGTTTTTGCGTAATGTTCGTGAAGTAGTTTAGTGGTAAACTGGTAACTAATTTAAAGTTTTCTGTTGTTTTGGAATTTTACCTATAGTTATGCCGAAACGCAAGTGTTCATTTAATGTCAACTTACAAGCAAAATACCCATTTATTAAGCAAATTAATACTTCCTCGGACGTCAGATGCGAAAAGTGTCGTACAGAGTTTAGTGTTTTCCATAGTGGTGCTGGTGATATTGAACAGCATTTGAAGTCTGAAAAAACATAAAAATGCCGACCGTGCCGCTGCTTCCAGTTCTTCAGTGTTGAACTTTTTCAAGAATTCAAACGCGCCAACTTCAAAGGATTTGGATATTGCTGCTGCAGAAGGCGTCTGGACTTATCACACTATACAAGAAAACCACAGTTTTCGCTCCAATGATTGTGCGTCGAAATTAATCCAATCATGTTTTGATCCAAAAATCACATGTGCGCGTACAAAAACAGAAGCTATTATAGTAAATGTTTTGGCGCATACAGCGATCGATAATTTAAAAGATGATTTCAATAAGTCCAATTGTATTACAATTTTAAACGACGCTTCAAACCACGGTAACAAGAAAATATATCCTTGTGTAGTGCGCTTTTTTCAACCTTATGAAGGTGTGCAAGTAAAAATTTTAGACCTCCAAGAGCAACCAGGTGAAACTTCTGATATCATAGTCGACTATTTACACCAAGTATTGACAGATAATAATTTGTCAAATAAAGTCGTGGCATTTTGTGGCGACAATGCTAATGTCAATTTTGGGGGTGTAGCTAGGCGAGGAACTCATAATGTATTAGCAAAATTACAATCATCTCTGAAAAAACCGTTGATAGGTATTGGATGTGGAGCCCATATAATTCACAATGCAATAAAATCTGCTGCAGATGGTCTACCTTTAGATTACGAAAGCATTATCGTAAAAATATATTCATTTTTTTATATTTACACGGTTCGAGTTGAAGCTCTAAGGAGTTTTGCGCTGAAGCTGAAATAGAACATCACCAAATGCTCGGCTACAGTAAAACCAGGTGGCTTGCGCTTATGCCTGCCTTGGAGAGAGTTTTAAAAATGTACCAGCCGTTAAAAGACTATTTTTTTGACCATTGAAAAATGTCCCAAATTGTTAAAAAACTTTTTTGATGATCCCATATCAGAATTATGGCTTCATTTTTTACACGCTCAGTCAGCAAGTTTTCACCAAGCTGTATTGAAGGTTGAAGGTCAGACTGTGTCGGCAATTGAGGCTGCAAAAGAAATCAATCATCTCAAAGACAATTTGGCTCAGAAACAGATCAACCAGTTTCTTCCATTTACTGTTCGTAGTTTAATTGTGAAATTAAAAGATAATGGCACTAATATTGATGAAGAGTTTGTGAAAAATACGGCCACAGAATTTTATAAAACAAGCCGTGAATATCTGGAACAGTGGACTTGCTTTCTTACTAAAGAAATGGAGATATTTCATTGGGCAGATTTAAGAAAAGTACCTGCATGGGAAGATATTCAAAAAGCGCTGGATGTATTGATTGAAAAGGGATATTTTCCCTGTAACAAAGATACAGAAGTATTTGACGAATTTACATTAATTTCAAGCTACGTCACTTCCCAAAAAATTACCGAATGGGATAACTTAAAAGTCTCCACAGAAACTCGTTGGGTGGAAGTATTCAAACACTTTCGCAAAAACAATCTACAACATGAAAATTTTTGTATTTTAATTGAATATATTTTATGTCTACCTGGTACAAATGCTCCAGTAGAAAGAGTCTTTTCTCTTATGAATAAATTGTGGACGTCTGAAAAAAATCACTTACAGGTACCAGTTCTGAAAGCGATGTTGATAACTAAGGTCAATATAAAAAAAACGTGCCAAGAATTTTATTCTTATTTAAAACCATCATCAACTTTATTAAAGCAAATTTGTTCCTCTTATAAATATAAATACAATTAAAAAAAATATGGTGCATATAATTTAATAATTTCTGTCAGAGGAACTTTGCTTCAATAAAGCTGGTTAACTGGTGATTGATTTTTATTTTTCACAACTTGTTATAATAAAAATAATTATAATTAATATGAATATAATGACAGTCAATACTAATTGCATTAAGTTACACTTTTTCTAAATAAAGAAAATTAAGAAGTTGTGTTTATTTTCATTGTTAACTTGCTAACTTGGGTATAAAAACTTATGTCCCGTTTGGAGTTCAAAAATAAATGGTCAGTTTAAGTATATCCTTGAAAGATCGCAAAAGCAATACTTATAATAGGTCAGTCACTTAGGTCAGAGATGTAGCAGAGACGGCGGCCGAATTTAAATGGAGCCATGCTGGCCATGTTGCTAGAAAAAACAGTTGACAGATGGTCCCAATCTATATTGAAATGGAGAGCATACATGGGTAAGCGATCGGAAGGACGCCCTCCCAACGTTAGGCTGATGATATCAAACGAACGGTCGGGTTGGTGTAGGTGAGGCAGGCACTAAAATTGAAGCACTCCTATTCAAAAACGAAATATCGCAGCCGATTGTCCATTAGTATACATGATGAAAAGTGCTTCTTTTATAACATATTAAAATTTGGTTTCTCTATCTGCTAAGGAATTTTTTTTGATTTGAATTATAGTCTTCGCCTGACACCCTAGAATTTCGAAATTTTACGATAACTAAAACTGAAGCACTCTTATTCAAAAATTAAATATTGCAGCCGAGTGTCCATTAGTACACATGGTAAAAGGTGCTTTTTTTATAACATATTAAAATTTTGATGTCTCTATCTGCTAAGAATTTTTTTTATTTGAATTATTCTTCACCTGACACTCCAGAATTTCGAAATTTTACGATAACTAAAATTGAAGCACTCCTATTTAAATACTAATTATCGCAGCCGATTGTCCATTAATTTATATAATAAAAACTGCTTCTTTTATAACATATTAAAATTTGGTTTCTCTATCTGCTAAGAAATTTTTTATCTGAATTATGGTCTTCGCCTGACACCCCAGAATTTCGAAATTTTACGATAACTAAAATTGAAGCACTCCTATTCAAAAATTAAATATCGCAGCCGATTGTCCATCAGTATACATGATAAAAAGTGCTTCTTTTTATAACATATTAAAATTTGGTTTCTCTATCTGCTAAGGATTTTTTTTTATTTGAATTATAGTCTTCGCCTGACACCCCAGAATTTCGGAATTTTACGATAACTAAAATTGAAGCACTCCTATTCAAAAACGAAATATCGCAGCCGATTGTCCATTAGTATACATGATAAAAAGTGCTTCTTTTATAACATATTAAAATTTGGTTTCTCTATCTGCTAAGGATTTTTTTTTATTTGAATTATAGTCTTCGCCTGACACCCCAGAATTTCGGAATTTTACGATAACTAAAATTGAAGCACTCCTATTCAAAAACGAAATATCGCAGCCGATTGTCCATTAGTATACATGATGAAAAGTGCTTCTTTTATAACATATTAAAATTTGGTTTCTCTATCTGCTAAGAAATTTTTTATTTGAATTATAGTCTTCGCCTGACACCCCAGAATTTCGAAATTTTACGATAACTAAAATTGAAGCACTCCTATTCAAAAATTAAATATTGCAGCCGATTGTTCATCAGTATACATGATAAAAAGTGCTTCTTTTATAACATATTAAAATTTGGTTTCTCTATCTGCTAAGGAATTTTTTTTATTTGAATTATAGTCTTCGCCTGACACCCCAGAATTTCGGAATTTTACGATAACTAAAATTGAAGCACTCCTATTCAAAAACGAAATATCGCAGCCGATTGTCCATTAGTATACATGATGAAAAGTGCTTCTTTTATAACATATTAAAATTTGGTTTCTCTATCTGCTAAGAAATTTTTTATTTGAATTATAGTCTTCGCCTGACACCCCAGAATTTCGAAATTTTACGATAACTAAAATTGAAGCACTCCTATTCAAAAATTAAATATCGCAGCCGATTGTTCATCACTATACATGATAAAAAAGTGCTTTTTTTTATAACATATTAAAATTTGGTTTCTCTATCTGCTAAAGAATTTTTTTTATTTGAATTATAGTCTTCGCCTGACACCCCAGAATTTCGGAATTTTACGATAACTAAAATTGAAGCACTCCTATTCAAAAACGAAATATCGCAGCCGATTGTCCATTAGTATACATGATGAAAAGTGCTTCTTTTATAACATATTAAAATTTGGTTTCTCTATCTGCTAAGGAATTTTTTTATTTGAATTATAGTCTTCGCCTGACACCCCAGAATTTCGGAATTTTACGATAACTGAAATTGAATCACTCCTATTCAAAAACGAAATATCGCAGCTGATTGCCCATGACTATACATGGTAAAAAGTGCTTCTTTTATAACATATTAAAATTTAGTTTCTCTATCTGCTAAGGAATTTTTTTTATTTGAATTACAGTGCTATTTAAATACTAATTATCGCAGCCGATTGTTGTTTATATAATAAGAAGTGCTTCTTTTATAACATATTAAAATTTGGTTTCTCCTACGAAATTTTTTATTTGAATTATAGTCTTTACCTGACACCCCAGAATTTCGAAATTTTACGATAACTAAAATTGAAGCACTCCTATTCAAAAATTAAATATCGCAGCCGATTGTCCATCAGTGTACATGATAAAAAGTGCTTCTTTTATAACATATTAAAATTTGGTGTCTCTATCTGTTAAGGAATTTTTTTTTTATTTGAATTAGTCTTCGCCTGACACCCCAGAATTTTGAAATTTTACGATAACTAAAATTGAAGCATTCTTATTCAAAAACAAAATATCGCAGCCGATTGTCCATTAGTATACATGATAAAAAGTGCTTCTTTTATAACATATTAAAATTTGGTTTCTCTATCCGCTAAGGAATTTTTTTTATTTGAATTATAGTCTTCGCCTGACACCCCAGAATTTCGGAATTTTACGATAACTAAAATTGAAGCACTCCTATTCAAAAACGAAATATCGCAGCCGATTGTCCATTAGTATACATGATGAAAAGTGCTTCTTTTATAACATATTAAAATTTGGTTTCTCTATCTGCTAAGAATTTTTTTTTATTTGAATTATTCTTCACCTGACACTCCAGAATTTCGAAATTTTACGATAACTAAAATTGAAGCTTAAATACTAATTATCGCAGCCGATTGTCCATTAGTTTATATAATAAAAACTGCTTCTTTTATAACATATTAAAATTTGGTTTCTCTATCTGCTAAGAAATTTTTTATTTGAATTATAGTCTTCGCCTGACACCCCAGAATTTCGAAATTTTACGATAACTAAAATTGAAGCACTCCTATTCAAAAATTAAATATCGCAGCCGATTGTCCATTAGTTTATATAATAAAAAGTGCTTCTTTTATAACATATTAAAATTTGGTTTCTCTATCTGCTAAGAAATTTTTTATTTGAATTATAGTCTTCGCCTGACACACCAATTTTACGATAACTAAAATTGAAGCACTCCTATTCAAAAACGAAATATCGCAGCCGATTGTCCATTAGTATACATGATGAAAAGTGCTTCTTTTATAACATATTAAAATTTGGTTTCTCTATCTGCTAAGGAATTTTTTTTATTTGAATTATAGTCTTCGCCTGACACCCCAGAATTTCGGAGTTTTACGATAACTGAAATTGAAGCACTCCTATTCAAAAACGAAATATCGCAGCTGATTGCCCATTACTATACATGGTAAAAAGTGCTTCTTTTATAACATATTAAAATTGAGTTTCTCTATCTGCTAAGGAATTTTTTTTATTTGAATTACAGTCTTCGCCTGACACCCCAGAATTTCGAAACTTTATGATAACTAAAATTGAAGCACTACTTAAGAGAGGTCTATATCTAGCAATGGATCGATGAAGGCTAAAGATGAAAAAGAAAAAAACATAATTAGTTTGATAAAAGAACGTGATTATGCAATTCTTATTTTGGCACGCCTTTGGCGTTATCCTTATATTAGGCACGTGCAAAATTAAAGGGAAGAAATTAAGAGGAGCTTGGTAACCAGTGGATAAAGCAAAATTTATATTTTAATCCTAAGTATAGCTTGACAAGGATTAGAAAACTGATATATCTTAAAACTTATTGTTAAAATAAAATAATAATTTTTATAATGATCAAAGCCAAAAGAAATGTACCTCAATTAAAACTACTTAGACAAAACAAATCAAAGTTTTTAGGTAGGTAAAGATATATTAGAAAAAATGCGTTTTTAATTTTTTTTTTGTAGATGCTTCAAACTGTGCAACTAGGGTTTAAATCAAATTCTGAATACTTTTCTTTTTAAATGTTTTCGATATTCTCTCAATTAACCAGATGTTTCCCGATTTCCTGTCAGTTTATTCAAATTTCCCGCCACACCAACGGTACTGTCATTTATGCCAAAATCAATTTTGAGGTTATCGGATATGCACAACTGATTACCTGAAAAAGAAGGCTACGTTATCACAACAGGCTTTATAATAATAATATGTTGGGTCTGTCGAACTATACATACACCACTAAAATATATATACCAATTTAAATCAAAAACAAACAAATTCACTTCTCGCCTCCTTTGATCCAATTAACAGATAAGAAGCCCTCTACAAACATTCGAGGATTAAAAATTACCAAAACAAAAAAAAATTGCACAAATAAAACAGTCGAATTAAGCTATAGTCTTAGCCTACCCCGCTTTGTTATCAGACGTAGAAAAAGCTAAATCAAAAAATTCATTAAGGATTTACTAACGAATTCTCGAATTACAAACACCCAGAGTGTTTGGCTGGTGGTTATTATATTATCTGGAGTTTTTGCAATGCATAAAAAATTGATAGTTATTTATTTAGCCAGTGCCTCTATTGCAAGCTAGCCGCTTTTTTTTATGGGTCTAGCACACGTGCTGCAGGGAAGTCCCTAAAGTGCTACAAAAGCGACACGTGTGCGGAAAAAGCGATTCACGTCGTTCTTGAATCGCTGTAAATTGTACTCGGTGGGAAACACAGTCCTGGGTAAGCCATTCCAAAGGGATGATGTTCTCCATATAAAAGACTTCTTGAAAAGCGTTGTACTAGGAGTAACAAGCTGAACCCTCATACGGATGTGCTCATGCACCGCTCTGGGAGGAATCAAGCGGACCACATCCCTCGAACACTGTCCAAGAAATAACTTGTAGAATAGATTCAAGTCGCCAACCGTTCTTCGATGCTCCAGCGAATCAAGGCCGCCGGTCAGTTCTGGGTCTCCAATCAGACGAACAGCCCTTCTCTGAACAGAATCCAACAAATGCAGTATTTGTTTGGGAGCGGAGCCCCAAACATGGAAGCAGTGAAGCAAGCAAATGAAATTCGCATCTTAAACAAAGGTCTTAACTTTGCAGTACCCCCTCCTAGAGATAATTTATCGGAAATAGTTGCTCACATTGAAAGTTCCATTAGTACACTTCCAGAAAATAGTAAATCATTTGTTAGGGAAGCATGTCGCAATCAAATATCGAAAAACATAGTTAACAACACAAACTCTAATTCACGAAAAAACATAAAAGTAGTTAAAGGATTGAAAAAGAAAGATGTCTTCTACTTAAAAGCGGATAAAGGAAATAAGGTTGTTATATTGGATAAGAAAGATTACTTTGAACGCGTAGATAATCTTATCGAATCTGGCCCTTATGAAAAAGTAATAAGAAATCCATTACCGAGAATGATATCAGAGGTTAAAAATTCTTTAAAAAAATGTAAGAACCTGGTCTCCGATTCGCTAAAATTTAAATTAAATGTGAGTAATCCGACCATACCAAAATTGTATTGCTTACCCAAAATTCACAAACCTGGAAAAGCAATGCGACCCATTGTTTCATCGGTCGGATCACCCACATATTTAATATCCAAATGGTTATCAAAAGAACTTGAGAAGTTACCATTAAATACTTTCGCAGTGAAGAATTCGTTAGAATTCATTAATAAAACAAAAAATCTAGTTCTTAATGAAGGTGAAGTCTTAATTTCTTTTGATGTTAGTTCTTTGTTCCCAAGTGTGCCAATTCCACAAACTTTACAATATCTAGAGGAATTACTTAGAATGAATGACTTTGAAGACGAAATTATTCGTGAATACTTAATATTATCTAAACTCTGTATGGAACAAAATTATTTCCAATATAACAATCAATTTTATGTTCAGAAAGAAGGAACAGCCATGGGTAATTGCTTGTCACCTTTCATAGCCAATTTATTCATGAGTAAGTTTGAAATCGTAGCCAGTCAAGGATTCGAATATTTCCCAAGGGTATGGTATAGGTATGTGGATGATATTTTCGCGATTTTTTGATACAAAGAAAGCAAATATTGATGATTTTGTTTCCAAATTAAATAGCCGGTATGATTCCATTAAATTCACTTACGAAGTTGAGAACAAAGGACAATTGCCTTTTCTAGATATTTTAATTATTAAAAATAATAATAGATTAGAATTTGATACCTATAGGAAGGACACAGTAACAGACAGATATATTCCTAATGATTCATTTCCACAAACAACATAAATTAGCCTCATTACATTTTTTAGTTCATCGTTTGGTCACTTTCCCTCGGAATAGAGTAAACTTTAATAAAGAAAGGAATCGTATTAGAAATATAACTAGAGTTAATGGTTATGACAATGACTTAGTAAATAAGCTAATTAATAGGCATAAGTTTAAGTTTAATATTCAGAATTCCACCTTTTTTACACGCGAAGAAAATAACACCAAGTATGTCTCCATACCATATAATCCGAAATATAGCAAGGGACTCAATAAGGTATTTAATAAGGTAGGCCTCACCTTAGTCTATAAGTCATCAGACAATCTGAGGAATATCTTAGGAAATCCCAAAGATAAGATTCCTAATTGTGAGAAAAGTGGAATTTATGAAATTAGTTGTAATGATTGTGACAAAAAAGTATGTTGGGCAAACTAAAAGGTCAATTAGAACACGATTTAAAGAACATTTAGCACACTTAAAATACAACAGAACAGAAAAGTCTAGCATTGTCGAACATGCTCTTGAAGCTTATCATACTGTAACATTAGATAATCTAAGATTAATAGAAAATGTATCTGATAGGAGATTGTTGAACGCATACGAAAGTATGGAAATCATAAACTGTAAAAGTAGTTTAAACAAAGACAGAGGGCCTATTCCTTATAGTCCCCTCTACTGGTTACTTGACCGGAACTGATAGCCTTGCCTATGTCATTAGTTCCGCTTGAGTAATTCAAGGGTTAGGCTAAGTATAAATAGGGTAGATTTGGTAGTTTAGCTTTAGTCAATCATCGCTCCTGATGAAGCTAACATGGTTAGCGAAACGCGCGTCGAGTGCAAAAATAAAGTGTTTGGTGTAGTGGTGATATATACTGAGTAGTATCATTGTGCCAAAGATTCCACATTCCCAACTTAGATGGAAGCAGTATTCCATAGTTGGTCCAATTTGAGCTTTGTAAAGAATTAACAGTTGTTGTGGAGTGTAAAGCTTTCTAGTTCGAAATAATATTCCCAACTTTTGAGAAGCTATCTTTGCAACATGTTTATGCCAGGACATATTTGCTCCCAAATTAACACCCAACAAATTGAGTGGCGATGCTATAGGAATGGAGTGCCCCGACACAACTATGTCGGGTTCAGCAACGTTAACTTTTTTAGAAAAAACTGCCGTTTGGGTTTTTGTAGCGTTAAATTCCACTTGGTCACCCCAAGATAGAATTTCTTCCAGGTCTTTGTTAAGTTGAATGACTTCGTGCTGTCTGCGGATATTCGCCTGAGCAGCCGATGTCCGAGCGTTCAAAGTGAATGAAGAGATAAGCGTACTGTCATCTGCAAAGCTGTAGATTGGATTCCCGGTCTTTTCCAGCAGATCGTTAATGTAAATGAGAAAGAGAGTAGGAGACAGTATGGAGCCTTGGGGCACCCCGGCGTTAACAGTACAGGTGTTAGAAATAAATCCGTCGACTACGACTCGTAAAGAACACTCTCTGAGGAAACATGAGAGCCACAAACAGAACTTTTCAGACATACCATAACAGCGAAGCTTAGCCAACAGTCCATCGTGCCAAACACAGTCGAATGCCTTGGATATGTCAAGAGCAACCGCTCGAGATTCTCCGAAGTTTTCAATTGCGTTGTTCCAAACATGTGTTACATAAATCAGAAGATCTCCTGTTGATCTATGTTTACGAAAGCCATATTGGTGATCGCTAATAATGTTGAATCCTTCAAGGTATTTTAGAAGATGCTGATTGACAGCCTTTTCCATGACTTTCGATATTATTGAAAGCAGTGCGACTGATCGGTAATTGTTTGGCAAGGTCTTCTTGCCTTTTTTAGGTATCGGCTGAACTGTGGCATATTTCCAGCAGGAAGGAAATATTCCCTTTCTGTAGGATAGGTTGAAAGAAAACTGGTGTTAGTTTCCTTGCACAGTTTTTGAGAACTATGGCAGGTATTCCGTCAGCGCCAGAAACTTTTTTGGTGTCTAGCTTCATTAAAATACGTTTTATCATACGCTGTCTGGAGACAACATCGGGCATCCTTGACTGCACTATGGGAATAGTAGGTGGTGTTTTTCCTTGGAAATCGGCAGTTCTAAAATTAAAATGCAATGCGATTTTTTTTACACTAAATAATAAACAAGCAAGATTCCGTTACATTAGGAAATAATAAAAAAATAACGTAGTCAGATTTCTCGTCACTAAAAACTGCAAGAGGACATTGTGTGACAGAAAGTGAGCTTAACCTTAAAACAAAAATTAATGGTTTTATTTTTGAATATCTTCATTTATCTCAATGGCTTTCAAGTCAAGAAATTCCTGACGTTCAATAAGTAAGAGACAAATGATCGTAAGCAAAAAACGGTTTATTCGATGATAATGAAATCTACACTACTTTTCAACGTAGTCTTCATCAACATTCAGGCACTTTTCCCATTGTTCTGTTAGCTTTCGAATTCCTGTAGTGTAGAATTGTTCAATTTTGTGTCTGAGCCAGCCGTGTACAGTATTTTAGACAGCTTCGTTGTTTTCGAACTTACTGCCACGTAAAAACTATCTGAGCAGGCCAAATAGATGAAAATCGAACGGTGCTAGGTCGGGACTATATTATCTTTCATTAAAAATCATCGCTCGAGTTCAGAACAAATATGAATTCGGTTGTCTTCATGGTCTTGAGTCAGCTGTCTTGGAACTCCTCTCGACTTTGTTTGTCATGAATGATGGAGTGCACAGTTCCAGTACTGATATTACAAATTTCAACAGTTGTCGCATTTCTTATACTACTGTCATCCCTGATAAGGTCATTTATGGGATTTTGCAGCATGTCGGTCTTTCCGAGCGATGCAGATCACTTGAATTAAACTGTCCAATCTACTTATGGGATTACATCACCTTGGCGCTCGGAAAAATAGGTATAAACATAAAAAAAAATTTTGACGCTGCTGTTAAATATATAAAGTATTTTTTCTTTTACACATATACGAGGCTGGTTTGAAAAGTCCGTGCAAAGTCCGAGAGATGGCACCACCGGCGCGTATCGAGGTCATGTTTAGTTAGTAGCATCTCTTGAATGAACGCACACCAAGTTTCAGCCATATTGGTCTATTTCTTGTGTTTGGCATTCGTGTGAATCAAGGAAGTCGAGTGATTTTCAAGAAATGGACGAAAAAGAATTTCGTGTGGTGATTAAACATTACTTTATGAAAGGCAAAACGCCTCAGGAGACTAAAGAGAAGCTTGATAAACATTATGGTGACTCTGCACCTTCGATTAGAACAGTTTATAAGTGGTTTCAAAATTTTCGGATTGGCCATATGGGCACAAGTGACGCTGAACGTTCTGGACGGCCTGTGGAGGTTACGACTCCAGAAATCATTGATCAAATCCATGATATGGTGATGGATGACAGAAGAGTTAAGGTGCGTGAGATTGCTAGTGCTGTTGGCATCTCGACTGAACGGGTACATAACATTTTGCATAAACATTTGAACATGAGAAAGCTATCCGCAAGATGGGTGCCGCGATTGCTCACGCTTGACCAAAAACGGAATCGTGTGAAGTGTTGCAAGGATGGTTTGCAGCTGTTCCAGAAGAATCCGGAGGACTTTAAGCGTCGTTTCGTCACTGTGGATGAAACATGGATACATTACTATACTCCTGAGACCAAACAACAATCTAAACAATGGGTTACCAAGGAGGAATCTGCACCAAAAAAGGCGAAGACCGTTCCTTCGGCCGAAAGGTTATGGCGACTGTCTTTTGGGATTCGCAAGGGATAATCCTCATCGACTATCTGGAAAAGGGTAAAACTATTACAGGTGAATATTATTCATCGTTATTGGACCGTTTGAAAACCGAGCTGTAAGAAAAACGCCCGCGATTGGCCCACAAGAAAGTCCTTTTCCATCACGACAACGCACCAGCACACACCTCAGCAGTTGTGGTCGCAAAATTAATGGAAATAGGATTCAAACTCGTTTCACATCCCCCCTATTCTCCAGACTTGGCTCCCTCGGACTACTATTTGTTCCCCAATTTGAAGAAATGGCTGACGGGACAAAGATCTTATTCAAACGAGGAGGTGATTGCAGACACTAATGGATATTTTGCAGACTTGGACAAATCCTATTATTCGGAAGGATCAACAAACTAGAACATCGTTGGACGAAGTGTATAAGCCTAAAAGGAGACTATGTCGAAAAATAAAAAAGATTTACCCCAAACACATAAGTAGTTTTTATTTTTGCACGGACTTTTCAAACCAGCCTCGTACATAGTAGTTTTATGAATAATTTGAAATAATAACGAATAAAAAAAATTAAAAAATGACGGAGATACGAGTATGCGCTATCAAGTAGGACTCTCTTTTGAAGATCCTTGCTGATGGTGTACTTATTTTCTCTGTCAGGCATCGTCTGAAAAAATAAAAGATAATTTTTTTTTATTTAGAAAGGTAATGGCTAAGATATAACATAGAAAATTTTTTTTTTAATTTTTTTTGTAGAAATGACAGCTATTTGAAAAAAAAACTCTGATTTTTATCGAAATTTTGAGTTTAAAAAATTTATAATTTATAAACTTGGCACCTAATCAAAAAAATCCTATGCTACATCTTAGACAATATTATAAAGAATATGTGTTGTAAATTTTAACAAGATATCTTATACATCAGCTTTGAAAAAACTAGTTTCGAAAAAAACGCAAAAGAAAAAACAGTATGGCGTCAGCGTCTTAAAACCAAATATTTTTTTAAATTACCTTCAATCTTCATGAAGTCTTCTATTGTTGCCGCGATGTCCTCCGACTCCTTTTGAGCAGCTCTTTTCAACTTCCTGGCCTTTCTAGTTTCCTGTTGGGCTCTCATGTTGGTTATAGATATTCGTTGAGAATCCAAATTTTTGGTAAATCACAGCGCGCTTGGGCCAATTACAAAGTTTAATAACTGCATCATTTGTAATACACTAGAATATCCATCATTAAATATACTAGCTGCAATATAAGATGCAAGCTCAAGAATTTTTGTGCCACTGTAATGCACTTTTGGAGCCATAGACCAAATGACGTTTAGACTTTCGTTGTTATTCTGAGTGTATGTTTCTAAACAGCGTTCTAACAAATCGGTATACCCCAAAGGAAATATTGGTATAAAGGACTGACTTAAAGAACAATACCCTTTGTCAAGGTTTTGTCCGCTTTCACCGGTCCGATCACAACCTGATTTTCAGGCCGACTCTCTGCCGCGCTCACTTCTTATTGCTATAACTTCGGAAATAATTTTGAAATGGTTAAGTGTTTAAAATATTCTTAAAAGTATAAACAATTTACCTAGCCAAAAAAAAAATTCGATTTTTTTGAAAATCTCAAGGTGGTGTAACCCCGTATACACGTTTTCGCGGCTTAAACACTCTTCACCATACTATTTCAATATTCTCGAGTAAATGTCAGCCGGTTTCACATCTTCGGAAAACAAAAGTTTTGTTTCTGAACGTTGCTCTTTAGCGTACACGTTTCTAGTGGAGCTGACATTTAGAAATTAACAAATAAGGTTATGTTCACTATTTTTTTAACGGCTGTTTCAATTGGTCGCTAGGGTTGCCAACTTGACCCTCAAAAAGTTTCATTTAAAACCATTTAGTACTTTTTCCCTATTGCCTTTGTTTCGTTAATTATTGAACGTCCATCATAAATAGAAAAATTAAGCTTCTGTTATATTCTGAAATGATAAAAAAAAATAACGTAGTCAGATTTTTCTACTCCAGGGGCCCGAAAAGCAAGTTGTCTGAGAGAAAGTGAGCTTAATATCAAAACATTACCCAAAAAAAAATTACCGGTTTTAATTTTTGAATATTTTCATCTGTCTCAATGCTCCTCAAGTTTTCTTTCAAATTCCTAAGAAAAACTGTAGGGTGGATTATGAATTTCTTCAAATTCGGCTTCAGGAATAGTGTAGCTAACTTTTTACATAGTTTCTCTTCTACAGTTTTGCGAACGCAGTCAATTAATTCAGCGTCATAATAACAGGTCATTGTTACGTAGTCAATAAGAATAATTCTTTTTGTATCTCCGAAAGTGGCGGTCATAAATTTCGCTGATATTTGTTTTGCATTTTCTGGGTTGCATCTCTCCCTCGTCTGTTCAGTACATTGATTCTTGTTTTAATTCGGAATTACACTGACAAATTCAAGTTTCATCAGAAGTTATATTATGATTATAAACTGCGTTCACATTATTCCTGCATAAGTCAGCTTGCTACAACATTCCACATCTCGGGTATAGTCAAGCCATGTCAACATGGTGCAACCCACCATGCACTCACTTTATTCATGTACCAATGATTCTATAAAATTTCGCAAATACATTCTTTACTAAGTCACTAATTTTATTTTTTTCATATTATCCTCCTTATTTTTACTTAGTTGGGAATGTGGAATCTTTGGCACAATGATACTACTCAGTATATATCACCACTACACCAAACACTTTATTTTTGCACTTGACGCGCGTTTCGCTAACCATGTTAACTTCATCAGGAGCGATGATTGACTGAGTCAATCATCGTTACTGATGAAGCTAACATGGTTAGCGAAACGCGCGTCGAGTGCAAAAATAAAGTGTTTGGTGTAGTGGTGATATATACTGAGTAATATTATCCTCCGTCATTACTATGTGTCATGGATGTGGTTGAGCATCATCGTCAACTGAATCTCTTCCTTGTTAGAAGACATGAGTCCATCCATTAAGGGTTCCGTAAGTGGTGCAAACCCCTCATAAGTAGTGTCTAGATCCTCTTGAATGCTTGTAGCACCTTTTCCCTTTCCTATAGGTCTTTACAGAATTCATTTGTAAGTTTGTTTGCGAACGACATTCTTATTTCTGTCTTGGGAAAAGATTACCACGAGATTACTAATGTTTTGAATATTTTATATGTCAAAATAAGCTAAAATTAAATGCAAATAAAACAAAGTGTATGATAATTGGTTCAAAAGTAAATTGTAAGACATTCTACAATTTAAATCTGCAACTTTATATTAATAATTGTCCTATTAACTTTACATATGAAATTAAATACTTAGGTGTTGTCTTGAACCCACAGTTAAGCTTTTCAGTGCATTTAAATTATCTGTGTAGAAAGTTAGCTAAAAAAAATTGTTTTTTTTATCGAATTTCTTTTTATGTTTCTCATTGGGTCAAAATACTTATCTATAAGAGCATAATTTTACCACATTTTAATTATTGCTGCTCTTTATTCATTTCATATACCAGGGAATATATACACAGGTTGCAGATACAACAAAATAAAGCAATGAGAATAATTTTGGGTAGGTACACTCCCATTGACTACATGTTGGTTTCTTTGAATTGGCTTAATATCGAGCAGTGTATTCAGAGGGCAAATTTATTACTAATTTACAAAATGGAATATAACATGCTTCTAAATTACCTTAAGATTTACTTGGAGAAAAGATCAGCTTTTCATAAATACAACATTAGATCTAAAGAAAATTATAATATCCATAAGGCTAAATTTTCTTCCTTACAAAAAAGTTTATTTTATTATGGTGTTCGTCTTTTTCATGCACTGCCCGATAATGTTAAGAACGGCATGTAGTTTATGGATATTTAATAGAAGATTGTTTAGTTACTGACAGTCAAATTACAAAATGTAATATTGTTTATATGTGAAAATGTACTAGCCAAGTGCTAAAATGAAGTATTTATTTATTTATTTATTCCCTTCTTTACATGGCATTTTATTACTCCACATAATTTCAATTTACGTAAATTTTTGTCATCATGCGACATCGTGTTATTTTTACTGACTTCTGAACTAAATATTTAATCAGGTTTATAATATTTGATGGTACCTGGAAATTTTAGAAATAGTGAAAATATCCCAGTCTCACTGTCCATCAGATATCCCTTCTGCAACAGGAGACTTTCAAATCGAGAGATCGCGACTTATCTTGTCGAGAGTTTTGTTGTAACTTATGAAACACACATAGAGGTCTTGGTGCCTATCCATGCATTAGTGCACTAGTACCTTCAGTGCGAAGAGTACTCTTTGTGTGCTCAGACCATCTCGAAAACAAATTAAGCCTAACTAATACCTTGTTGAAATGTTTCGTAAATTCGGTTATGAATCACTTTTAGAAATGTTTCGTACATGCATGACTAATTAGACTGATGGTTCGGTACTTCAAGCTTCAAACGCGTTTATCTTACTACTTGTCATAATAATTTACATAAAATTGTGCAATTGTAAATGCTCCGTAATATTAAAAAAAGGTGAAATAAAATAATAGGTGTTTCGGTTAATAATGTCGATTTGGCGTTACTAATACATTTGTTGGTATAGACTAGTGACATATACGGCATTTTGGAAAGGAAACATAGGCCATCAAAAGCCGGTTCGTTATTAATTGTCATTGTGCGAAAAACATAGTTCTTCATAGCTTTGAATATGTCGTGTTTCGTACCAGAAAAAGACGTTTTGCGAGAAAGTTTAATAACCTTCTTTCATTTGAAGAAAACGCTGAATGTTATCGATTGTTGGTTGAAGCTTATGGTGAATATGCTCCAACCCAAAAAACTTGGGTAGACCCAGGCCAGCCTTCAACATCACAACCAGTGCGCAATATATTGGGAAAGAAAGCTTTGCTGTGTATTTGGTGGAATAGGAGAGGAGCTGTGTTTTACGAACTGCTGAAACCTGGTAAAACGATTTCTGGCGATCGATACCGACAACAATTGATAAAGTTGAACCGAGTATTGAAGGAAAAACGACCAGAATACGCCCAAAGACACGATAAAGTCATTTTTCAACATTACAATGCTCGGCCTCATGTTGCAAAATATGTTAAAAACTATTTGGAAAACATCAAAAGGGACGTTCTACCCCACCCGCCGTATTCACCGGACTTAGCCCCTTCAGACTACCACTTATTTCGATCGATGCAGCACGGACTTTCAGAACAACGTTTACATTCTTACGAAGAAGTGAAAATTTGGCTTGATGAATGGTTCGGCTCAAAAGACGAAAAGTTCTTCTGGTGCGGAATCCATTCTTTGACAAAAAGATGGGAAAAAGTCATAGCTAACGATGGTCAATACTTTGATTTTTAAGGTAATTCATTTTATGATGGAAATAAACGCTTAAATGTTGCGAAAAAATCGGCATTATTAACCGAAACACCTATTATAACAGTAAAAAATAATATTAAAGTAAACGTATAGAAAAATAAATAACAAATAAATACATAAAATAAAGTAAAAATAAAAATGATTTATACCTTGTTCTGTGTACCTCTTGTTAATTCATTATCCTAAAGCTGCAGTTTATATTTAAAAATAAATATAATAGAATAACAGTAGCATAAAAGGAGAAACAAAAACAAAGATTTGTAAGTAAACCGAAAGGGCAAAAGGAAAACTATCTTCAAAATCTATACACTAGAAAGTTAAGGTCAAGAGTGAACTACATTTTCTTCAGATTTTTGCTTTTTGAACTTATTCCTGATGTACTCATGGCAGTATGGTCAGTTATTTCATGAATTCGTTAATGGAATAGTGTGTATTTCCTACCAAAAGTATTTTATTTTGGTCTTCGATGGGTTCAAGCTTAAAGTTTTGCTGCCTAGCGGTAACTTGTTATATAATATTATGACTTTGTAGTCCAATAAGCTTTCAAAAATAATAGTTCTGTGTCTGGGAATCATAAAAATCTTCCCGTTTCGGATTTACAGTCTGTCAAGTAAGAACGTGTCCGCGATAATTAATTTTTGGTAGATGCGATTCTAGCAAATCAACAAAAAAATCGGTTCAGTAAAAGAATCAGTCGATTCCGAACTTTCGTCGGTTCGAGGCAGCCTTTCGTTGTTCCCTTCCAAAGGGGCCACATTCCGCGGCCGCTAGGTATATTAAAGTCACTCCGAAAGTCGAAAAACGAATCGTATCTTTGTTTTCACTGGACCCGAAATTGACGTTGCTTCAAGAAGCGGCAGAGTTAAGAAAATCGGGTTTGAATGTATCCCATGAAACCATTCGACAACATTTTCGTGTTCACCCTTTGAAAAAGTTTGGTCCCTTGTAAAAAGAAAGCGCAGGGAAAAGACTCAGCTGTCTCGCGAGATTCGAGAAATTTGGAGAGTATGCAGAAAATTTCCTCTACGGCATGCTTCGAAGATGCCAGGCGATTCTTGATGGAGAAGGCGATTGGAGAACTTATTAAGGTAATTGTGCCGTTCGTAGCACACCAAAGAATATCTCGATGGCAAAAAATTTTCTCGAAATGTAATATAGCTATGTATTACTTCGCGTCGTATAATTGCTACTATATATAAGTATTAAACCGATTTTAATTGATCATTCAAGAAACAATCTTTGAATCAGTATCCAAATCTTTTTTTCGGTCGTACCGCCGATTTTCCAACAGCAAAAACTCCCTGTTTCTTTGGTTCCCGCACTTAAAATGCAATTGAAAAATCGAAAATCGGCTGCACCAAACGTTGAACTTAAACGGTAGGCGTGACTCGGGACGATTATTTACAGACCCACTTTAGATGAAACACTTCGATTGGTACATGGTACTTTTTTCGTGTCGGTACTAAGTTTGGCAATTTTTCGGATAATAAAATAAATTACTTTTTCGTGATATACATAGTGTGACAATTAATTTTCCCAATTGTTGCTGTAAGCTATAAATGAAACCATCGTATATCGTTTTTTTTTCTTTTTTATTTATTCAAAATATTCTTCTCTTAATTCAAGTCAGGTATTGAGTAGTTCCTGTGCATTCGAAAAAGCATTCTTTATAACTTTAATTCTTGGAAGCAGTGAAAATGGAGTGTAACTTGGTGTATTATCGTCCAACAAGTATCAGTTGCCGGATCACGACATTCAGGTTGAACATGCCTAATGCTATGTGTCAAACGTTTCATTATTTCCAAATAATTTTCATCATCATCATTAGCTTATTCCATGCATAGTCGGATGTAAGTCTTCCCAAGTTGTCTCCAGTGAGATTTGTTTTTTGCTTTTGCATCCAATCGTGTCCCGCTATTGCTCCATTCATGGTGGTCTAAAACTTTACTCGTCGTTCAAAATCACGGTGTTGAAGTTCTTGGTATTGATCCATATGAAAGAGATGATACTTCTATTTTCTCGCAGTGCGATTAGCCGTAGATTGGGATGTGTCAGATAAGTCAGCGAGTTGACGGCTGCTGACCTGGGGATTATCTTCAACATGAAGTAAAACCTCTATTTCTTTTTCCTCATTAGTGGCATTCTGATTTACTACGTTCCGTTTCGTATACTCACCGCTACCACTACCATCACACTATTCCATTAAGCACTGAAAAGATTTTCTAGATAGTATACGTCTATTAGGGTACTTCGCTCCATAAAACCTTAGTGCCAAAAGACAATTTTTCCCACCTCGCTCAGTATATAAACCATATTAATTAATTCAGTTTTAGGAAAATCCTTAACTATTACTTTTATACGTCACTTACTACAACAAATTAAACTATTTTTACTTGCTTAATAGAAATGTCAAAATTTGACAATGCCTACATTTTTGTTTTGTCTTGGCAACTATGATGTTATAGCGTAAGTGTATTAAAAACAAGGGTAAAAATTGAAAAATTCAAAATTAATCGAAAACTATTAGTAATAGGTATATGACATACTTAATAAAAGTTAGAGGGTTTTGTCAAATCAAAATTAATTTTAAACTGGGCACCTTAACATCCCCTAAAACTATTGTATTTAACATTTTTTCGTCATTCCCGAAACAAATGAGATAATGAACTTTACTCTATCGTTGACTCACCCCTGTACAACTTTAAAATAACTAGTTTAGGATGTTTACCAACAATGTGAAAAATTAATTGTCACACTGTGTATATTTTATATTAAAGAAGTATAGAGAGTCTATATGAAATATGACGTAAATAACACTAGTTCCTGCTCAGAAATAGTCGTAAATTATTTTAGTGAGGCATAATACAACAAAATCAGTTGGACAAAGATATATCGGGTCTTCTATTAAGGATTTGACAACCTTTTTTTGAAATAAAACGCAACCCATTTGAGACATTTCGAAAATTTTACTATCGGCTTGAAGTACAATCAAAACATTTATGTATGGAATTCGACTTCATTCATATGTCCACCACGGGCACGTTTGCAGCGGTCGATTCGTTGAACCCAATTTTCGATGACTCGGCCACATATTTCGACGGAAACGGCCGCTATGTCTCTTTCAATATTGGCTCTGAACTCCTCTAACGACGCAGGCTTGTTAGCATAGACCAATGATTTAACGTACCCCCATAAAAAGAAGTCTAGAGGTGTTAAATCACACGATCTAGGCGGCCATTCGACGGGACCATTTCTCGATATAACACGTTCACCGAATTTAGATTGCAGTAAGTCGATTGTTACACCCGCTGTGTGGCTTGTGGCGCCGTCTTGTTGAAACCACATATCATTAATGTCTAGCCCATGCAATTGATCAAAGAAATAACGTTGCAACATGCCTCTGTAGCGATCTCCATTGACTGTAACGTGACGGTTATTTTCATCAACGAAAAAGAATGACACCACCGGCATGAAAACCGCACCAAACAGTAATTTTTTGTGGATGAAGTAAAGTTTCTTCAAGCACATAAGGGTTTTCACCTGACCAATAACGCATATTCTGTTTGTTGACGAAGCCGTTTATCCAAAAATGCGCTTCATCACTAAAGATGATTTTGCGATGAAATTGGTCATCTTCTTCCAACATTTCTAGAGCCCAATTCGAGAACGTACGTCGCTTCATATGATCGAGTGGCTTTAGTTCTTGAGTTAACTTTAACTTATAAGGGTGCAGGCCAAGATCCTTTCGCAAAATTCGCCATAGGGTGGTTTGAGCGATGCCCAATTCTTGAGAACGCCGTGAAATCGACTGTTTTGGTTCGTTTGAGATGGACGCTTGAACGGCAGCAATATTCTGGCCACTTCAACCAACCCGTTGTCTCACTGGCACGGGAACATCCAGCAGCGAATATGTTAACTCAAATTTTTTCACTAGACTATGAATTGCTTGTCTACTGGGACGAGAATAAGACCAAAAATTGGCGTTAACGCTCTTAAAGTTGCAGTCACCGACTCTAAATTTTGGTAGTAAATTTTAATTATTTGTAGACGTTGTTCGTTCGTGTACTTCACCATGATGAAAATGTTGACTTTACTGAATATTTTGACGTTGACAGTTCGGTGATTGGCATCGATCATTTACAAATTAACTATCCAAATGCCGAAATTGCCATCCTGGGCGACTTTAATGTCCACAACATCAACTGGCTTAAATATTCAAATACTACCGATAAACAAGGTCGTGAAGCCGAATCATTTTCAATCAGTTGTGGCTTGACTCAGCTTATTGATGAACCAACACGGATCCCTGATCGAGACGGAGAGTTCGTCAGTCTTCTTGATCTGTTTTTAACCACCAATCCGGAGATTTACACGGTCAGCGTAAATCCGCCGTTAGGTTCTTCCGACCATAGACTACTTTCGACATCGAGTATTCTACCAGTCAGTGATAGAGAGGCGCCCAAACCGCGCAAGATTTGGCACTACAAATCTGCTAAATGGGAAGATCTCATGGAATATTTTCGAACTTTCCCTTGGTTGGACGTTTGTTTTCGATCCGACGACCCATCTGACTGCGCCAGGGAGGTTTCCGATGTTATTTTGGCCGGTATGGAGGCTTACATCCCTTTTTCGAAGAAATGCCCTTCCAACGGCAAGCCTTGGTTTGACCTAAAATGCAAAGAAGCTGTTGTTTCTAAACATCTTGCATACCGACAGTGGCGTAAAGATTCTAACACCATAAATCGTAACATCTTTGTTTGTGCCAGGAACAGATGCAAAGAAATTATCGACGAAACCAAGGAGGTACACAATCAACAGATTAGAAACAAACTTCTCGCTTGTCCCGGCAATTCCAGGTCTTTTTGGTCAGTCGCTAAGGCAGTTAGTCAAAATTTCACCAAATCCACCATACCACCACTCACATGGCCAGATAATTCTATTGCAACGACACCTGTTGAGAAAGCGAACTTGTTGGCTGAACTCTTTGCTTCACATTCTACTGTCGATTTCCAAGGAAAAACACCACCTACTATTTCCATAGTGCAGTCAAGGATGCCCGATATTGTCTTCAGACAGCGTATCATAAAACGTATTTTGATGGAGCTAGACACCAAAAAGGCTTCTGGCGCTGACGGAATACCTGCCATAGTTCTCAAGAACTGTGCAAGGGAACTAACACCAGTTTTCTGTAGACTTTTCAACCTATCCTACAGAAAGGGAATATTTCCTTCCTGCTGGAAATGTGCCACAGTTCAGCCGATACCTAAAAAAGGCAAGAAGACCTTGCCAAATAACTACCAACCAATCGCACTACTCTCAATAATATCGAAAGTCATGGAAAAGGCTATCAATCAGCATCTTCTAAAACATCTTGAAGGATTCAACATTATTAGTGATCACCAATATGGCTTTCGTAAAAATAGATCAACAGGAGATCTTCTGACTTATGTAACACATGTTTGGAACAACGCAATTGAACACTTTGGAGAATCTCGAGCGGTTGCTCTTGACATATCCAAGGCATTTGACCGTGTTTGGCACGATGGGCTGTTGGCTAAGTTACGTTCTTATGGTATGTCTGAAAAGTTCTGTTTGTGGCTCTCATGTTTCCTCAGAGAGCGTTCTTTACGAGTGGCAGTCGACGGATTTCTTTCTAACACCTTCACTATCAACGCCGGTGTGCCCCAAGGTTCCATACTATCTCCTACTCTCTTCCTTATTTATATTAACGATCTGCTGGAAAAGACCGAGAATCCAATCTATAGCTTTGCAGATGACAGTACACTTATCTCTTCATTCACTTTGAATGCTCGGATATCGACTACTCAGACGAATATCCGTAGACTGCAGGAAGTCATTCAAGTTAACAAAGACCTGGAAGAAATTCTATCTTGGAGTGACAGTAACCAAGTGGAATTTAACGCTACAAAAACCCAGGCGGCAGTTTTTTTTTTCTAAAAAAGTTAACGTTGCAGAACCCGACATAGTTATGTCGGGGCACTCCATCCCTCTAACATCGTCACTCAATCTGTTAGGCGTTAATTTGGGAGCAAATATGTCCTGGCATGAACATGTTGCAGGTATAGCAAGGAGAGCTTCTCAAAAGTTGGGAATATTGTTTCGAACCAGAAAGCTTTACACTCCACAACAACTGTTAATTCTTTACAAAGCTCAAATTCGACCAACTATGGAATACTGCTCGCATGTTTGGAGCTCCGCTCCCAAACATGCACTGCATTTGTTGGATTCTATCCAGAGAAGAGCTGTTCGTCTGATTGGACACCCGGAACTGACCGACGGTCTTGATTCGCTGGAACATCGAAGAACGGTTGGCGACTTGAGCCTATTCTACAAGTACTTTCATGGAAAGTGTTCGAAGGATGTGGCCCGCTTAATTCCTCCCAGAGCGGTGCATATTAGGAGTACACGTCGCGCTAATACTTCACATTCGTATGAGGTTCAGCTTGTTACTCCTCGTACAAGGCTTTTTAAGCAGTCTTTTATATGGAGAACATCATACCTTTGGAATAGTTTGCCCAGGACTGTGTTTCCCATCGAGTACAATCTACAGCGATTCAAGAACAACGTGAATCGCTTTCTCCGCACACGTGTCGCTCCTGTAGCGCTGTAGGGATTTCCCTGTAGCACGTGTGCTAGACCCATAAAAAAAAAGGGTGCGTTCACAGTGAAATTTCAAAGTTGTCGAGACCCTTTAGATGGAATCATGTCAAGCTATTGGAGGAGACTGAAAAGTTGACCGGTAGACAAAATCAATAATTCTTTAGAAGCTTCTGTAAACGAATAAGAAATAATTAATTTTTACAAGATTCTAGGTAAAAACCAGCCACGATTAACACGGTTGTATACCAGAAAAAAATAGTCTTTAAAAAGTTAATACGTAAATCTAAATTACTGTTATTAAGTAATCAATGAACTTGACTGACAATAAAATGCATTTTTTTTTTAATTTTTAATATGTTGGGTAAATATGTTGAGGATTATTTTTCAAGGTTATTAATTTGTAAATTAAGTACCTATAACACGTGTAGAATGAACTGTATTTATATTCACAATAAATACGGAGTGATTTTTTAGTTGAAACATTCGTTTTACATTTTATCAGAATTTTACAGCTGTTCTTCTTTCAATAAATAAATAAAACGTGTTCTTTAATGCACAAAGTTGCATTTTATTGTTACTTTACAACAATTTTTGTGCCGGTAGGATAAAGTGCATGTCAATTAATAGTAATGCAGGCGATTTTTGAGTTAACTGTATGTTTAATGGTTTCGAAATGCTAGCATTCTTGTTCGAGCCTTTACAGGGATGGTCATTAACGATATTTGCATGGATTCTCACACAGCTATAGTCAGAATTCGAGAGATTGAGCAAGTATATTTTTTTTAAAAATGATGTATTCACCAGACGGCAACCTCGGTAATTTTTAGGCCGAGAATTTGACGAAATGTTTAGGAAACAATACTGAAATTAATACTGGAGTAAAAGAACTACATAATCGCATAGAAGACGTTGTAGAGACAATTCGAATTTTGGATATTTATTCTGAGATATTGCGAAGGTGAGTTTTTAAAATCACTTCACTAGAGCATTGTGAAGGTAGTTTTTTAAAAATCACTTTTTTTTCTAAATACCAAGGCAAACGGACATAGTTCTTCAGTTATCGATATTTTTGTTATATAAGACAACTAGCCGGCCCGCGGCTCCGCTCGCGTGGACTTGGTTTACTACTATCGTCACTGCTTATTCCTTATGTTACCCAACGTAATAAAATATCTCCCATTATTTCTCCTTATCTCCCAATATTTCTCCTTATTTCCCATTATCTCTACATAATTTCCATTATCTAGGCTTATCTCTGCTCATCTCTCATTATTTCTCCTTATCTCCCATTATTTCTCCTTATCTCCCATTATCTCACCTTATTTCCCATTATCTAGGCTTATCTCGACTTATCTCCCATTATTTCTCCTAATCTCCCATTATTTCTCCTTATCTCCCATTATTTCACCATAACTCCCATTATCTAGACTTATCTCTGCTTATCTCCCATTATCTCTCCTTATCTCCCATTATTTATACTTATCTCTCATTATCTCACCTTATCTCCCATTATCGAGGATTATCTCGATTTATCTCCCATTATTTCTCCTTATCTCCCATTATCTCACCTTATCTCCCATTATCTAGTCTTATATCGAATTATATAGAACATATGTATAAATTTACAAAAACACGTAAATCGGATAAGTGGTTCTCGAGTGATAAGCGCACTAACGGACAGACAGACAGACAGAGATACATTGCATTTTATATATATTATAGATGTAATAAAATATATACCTATAACCTGGTCAGAGAACCTATGTATGAATTTAAAAAATCACGTAAATCGGATAAGTGGTTCTCGAGGGATAAGCGCATTAACGGACAGACAGACAGACAGACAAACATTGCATTTTATATATATTATAGATATAGATTATTATTATTATTATATAACCTGGCCAAAGAATATATGTATGAATTTACAAAAAGACAGGTAAATCGGATAAGTGGTTCCCGCGTGATAAACGCACTAATGGACAGACAGACAGACAGAGAGACATTGCATTTTATATATATTATAGATTATACATTACAGATATTCTTTGCTACATAATATTGTTCCATATTTAATGGTTTAGGCTGTGTATTGCAAAGGCACGCGCTAGCGGCAAACTTATTTCCGACATCATTCACTATTTTTACGTCACTGCTCATTTCTTATGCTACCTATCGTAATAAAATATAGCCTATAACCTGGCCAGAGAACATATGTATGTTTTAAAAAAAAGTACGTAAATCGGATAAGTGGTTCTTCAGTGATAGGCGCACTAACGGACAGACAGACAGACAGAGAGACGTTGCATTTTATATATATTATAGAAGATGAATTGGGCAATACGGATGGCGATGCTTCGTAACAGACGCGTGTTTCTCGCGGCGAATGGAAGTGGCTTGCAGAATGGCTGGAGAAATGTTATTGTACATCTGTTTTGTCGAAAACAATTATATGTCGATGGTTAAATGCTGTCATACGAGCACCGATAATGCATCACGTTCCAGACGTTCGATTGAGGCAGTCACTTCAAAAAACACAAAAAAATCCACCTTATTGTTTTAAATAACCGCAAAGTGAAAGTGAGAAAGATAGATGACATCGTGAAGACATCGACAGAACAGCTGTGGCATATTTTGCCTGAATATTTGCATATGCAAAAGCTATGTGCCCGATGGGTGTCGCATTTAATTTATTTAATTTAAATTATTTAATTTATTTAATCTAATTTATTTGATTCATTTAATCTACTTTACTTAATTAATTTATTCTTTTTCTTTTTCTTCTTTCTTCTTGTATAGTAGTCCTTAGGCCTGTTTCTTCTTCAGTTTCAGTTATTTAAACTAATTTATTTAATCTAATTTATTTAACTTAGGTTCTTTAATTTATTAAATCTTTTCTATTTAATCTAAATTGTTTAATTAATTTAATCTAATTTATTTAGTGTATTTAATTTAGTTTGTTTAATTTAGTTTACGTTAGAGAGAAGGCTGATATCGTGAAGATATGAAACAGAACGCATAAGATATATTTTGCATGAATATTTGCATCAAATAGCAACGTGTCGAAGATGCTGAACGCTGTTTGGCACTGTTTCGGCGTAATTCAAATGAATTTTGGCGTCGATTCCGAACCATGGACGAAACATGGATCCTCCACCACACGCCTGAGTTCAACAGGCAGTCCGTAGAGTGACTAGAACCACATGAAAGTCGACCGAAGCGTTCAAAAATACAAACGTCAGCTGAAAAGGTTATGGCAAGTATTTTTTGGGATGCACATTGAATAACACTCGACTATCTAGAACGGGCGAACAATCACAGGAGACTATTCTGTTGGTGTGCTATGCGTCATTCATATCCTAAATATTAGTGCCAGTTGCGTCTACTTACATCTGCGAAAGTGGATTTTCAACTCTTTGACAGATCAAGACAAAAGCCAGGAATAACCTGGATGTTTAAGACGACTTTTCAACCTATCCTACAGAAAGGGAATATTTCCTTCCTGCTGGAAATGTGCCACAGTTCAGCCGATACCTAAAAAAGGCAAGAAGACCCTGCCAAATAACTACCGACCAATCGCACTACTCTCAATAATATCGAAAGTCATGGAAAAGGCTATCAATCAGCATCTTCTAAAATATCTTGAAGGATTCAACATTATTAGTGATCACCAATATGGCTGTCGTAAAAATAGATCAACAGGAGATCTTCTGACTTATGTAACACATGTTTGGAACAACGCAATTGAACACTTTGGAGAATCTCGAGCGGTTGCTCTTGACATATCCAAGGCATTTGACCGTGTTTGGCACGATGGGCTGTTGGCTAAGTTACGTTCTTATGGTATGTCTGAAAAGTTCTGTTTGTGGCTCTCATGTTTCCTCAGAGAGCGTTCTTTACGAGTGGCAGTCGACGGATTTCTTTCTAACACCTTCACTATCAACGCCGGTGTGCCCCAAGGTTCCATACTATCTCCTACTCTCTTCCTTATTTATATTAACGATCTGCTGGAAAAGACCGAGAATCCAATCTACAGCTTTGCAGATGACAGTACACTTATCTCTTCATTCACTTTGAATGCTCGGACATCGACTACTCAGACGAATATCCGCAGACAGCAGGAAGTCATGCAACTTAACAAAGACCTGGAAGAAATTCTATCTTGGGGTGACAATAACCAAGTGGAATTTAACGCTACAAAAACCCAGGTGGCAGTTTTTTCTAAAAAAGTTAACGTTGCAGAACCCGACATAGTTATGTCGGGGCACTCCATCCCTCTAACATCGTCACTCAATCTGTTAGGCGTTAATTTGGGAGCAAATATGTCCTGGCATGAACATGTTGCAGGCATAGCAAGGAGAGCTTCTCAAAAGTTGGGAATATTGTTTCGAACCAGAAAGCTTTACACTCCACAACAACTGTTAATTCTTTACAAAGCTCAAATTCGACCAACTATGGAATACTGCTCCCATGTTTGGAGCTCCGCTCCCAAACATACACTACATTTGTTGGATTCTATCCAGAGAAGAGCTGTTCGTCTGATTGGACACCCGGAACTGACCGACGGCCTTGATTCGCTGGAACATCGAAGAACGGTTGGCGACTTGAGCCTATTCTACAAGTACTTTCATGGAAAGTGTTCGAAGGATGTGGCCCGCTTAATTCCTCCCAGAGCGGTGCATGTTAGGAGTACACGTCGCGCTAATACTTCACATTCGTATGAGGTTCAGCTTGTTACTCCTCGTACAACGCTTTTCAAGCAGTCTTTTATATGGAGAACATCATACCTTTGGAATAGTTTGCCCAGGACTGTGTTTCCCATCGAGTACAATCTACAGCGATTCAAGAACAACGTGAATCGCTTTCTCCGCACACGTGTCGCTCCTGTAGCGCTTTAGATACTTCCCTGTAGCACGTGTGTTAGACCCAAAAAAAAAACCCTTTATTTTTTTTTTTTTGATCTAATATGGCGGGGATAACAGGAAGGTCGCGAACATTTTTGAAAAATCTAAAAAGGTTCGCGATTAAAAAGGTTGGTAACCACTGTACTAGATGAAAGGTATCCAAATATTGGAAGATGGCTGAAATAAGTGTACCGCTTTTGAAGAAAACTATGTTGAAGAATAAAATCGATTTTTGGCAAAAACATTCTTGTTTTTCTTCAAAAGTCTCGGGTAGTTTCACCCCCTATAGTATTATACAGTAAATTATAAAAATTTCACTTACATGGTACAACGTTTGGTGTTGCATGTTTCACATATTTAAAAGTTAAATATCCCACTTTCATTTTATCGATTCGTTTAATAATGCACTACTTCGAAATACCTGGATTCATTAGTGAAATATGCAGGGCAACTCTGAAATACTAAGTGTTAAAAAGTATGTTTATTTAACTACGATTTTGAAACGTTACCTGGATGTTTTATGGATGTTACCTAATTTCCTTGCGTATGAAGTCGGGAAATTCGTTTAAATGTTATTTTGTGAAATTGGGTTACGGTTACGAAACGTGACGTTTCTTATTGAATGAATAAATACTATTAAAACGCATACATATGCTTCATAGACTTGACGAAAGCCTGCGACAAAGTCTGACTCAATAACGTAACGCAGACGTTGATGCAGAAAAAGACAAAGGCAAACGTTGTGAATGAAAAATAACACGAAAATTAATACAAGCGAGAGCACTACAGGACATATATCAACGCCAGGAGAAATTAGACAAGTAGACAGCCTCAGTCCGTTTTTGTTCAATCTTTTAATGGATAACCTACAGAATACGTACACTCACTAGGAATGAAATACAGAATGAGTAACAACAGAATTAGTCTGGTTTGTTACTCAGACGCTGATAGCCGAAAGTGAAGATGACCTACAGAGACGTTTTAAATTTTATCAAGCCTGCCAACAGCTTAATATAAGCATATCAACTGAAAAGACCAAAAGCATCACTATCGCCAAAGATCCCATAAGTTGTAAATTCGTAGTGGAGGGTAAATCTATAGAGCAGCTAACCCAGTTCAAATGCCTTCGTGTGGATTAATTAATAAAGCAGCAGTACATGCGAACAGACAGCAAAGTTAAAATATACAAGATTTGCATTAGTCCCATAATGACCTACAGTATAGAATCACGAGAAGACACCAATAAAACAAAAAGTATGCTACGTACCGCCGAAATGGAAACCCTAAGCGCGATAATTGGTAAAACCCGGAGGGATAGGATACGAAATACTGATATCAGGGAATAATACGGTGTGTAAGATGGGGAAAACAAAGAAGAAGACAGTGGCATAACTACGTAAAAAGAATGGAGAAGCACAGACTACCAAGGATCGCTCTGAAAGGAAAACAAGCACGAAACGTCCATCGGGAAGACCACCAAAAAGATGAAGAGATAGTTGACAATCTACTTCTCAAGTAATCCGACAACCTCGGAATTAACAGATCATCTTCTTCTTCTTTCTGTTCCATGTATTCAGACACGTCGGGGTCTCTGTACCTTTTCTTCAGTTTATATTGGGGTTATCATTCTTTGTTAGTTGAAAACTGGACGCAGCGCACAGTGATTCGGCAAGAACATGCTAGCGGGACAATATTCATGACGTAATTTCCAGGAACCACTGATAACGACTTGTAAACAACCCCCCTCCATTTAACGAATTCCAAGAATTAATTTGTTTATCACCTCACCCTTATCAGGGGGTCAAAGTAACCCTTATAAGAGAGGTCATTTTCATTTGCAAATCAGTTGAATTTTATGCACACTTGTGATAACATATTTTAAAATTGGTAGCAAAGTGAAACGAGTTTTTTGTGATGGAATACTCTGTTGAAGGTATGTACTCTATTATGACTTATATTTTTTATAAAAAATATGTATACTTTTGGTGTAATATCAATTTGTAAATGTATAGATAAATCCAACAAATTTTACATTAATTGTAAACTTTAAAAGTAGCAACTTTCTTTATCCACATATATCCACCTAGATTTTTCTATATGTAATACCTACAACATTCAGGCACAGATTCATATATATTATAGACCCCGAAAAGGCCCGAAAGTAAAATTATTTTATTTTTTCAGAACGAGTCGTGACTATGACGAAAATGGAGTTTTTTGAAGAATGGCTAAAACATGACAAAACTGAACGAAACAGTGGCATTTTTTATTATATAAGTGAAAAATTCAATATGTCTGATGTTTCTGACGATTCTCTAAAACGACTCAAAATGAAGATATCAAGCCTTTCAGCAAAATTCAATCAAAAGTGGACTTCCTTAAAGTGTAACAAAGAAATGTTTCTAATCAAACATAAAGATTGGTTAGAGGGATCCGGAATCGAAATAAAGATGTGTGTTAACCAGCCGTGCACTTCAACATCATCAGCGGCTCTTTCCGTAGGGCGACCCAGAAAATCATTTGAAGACTCATCAACGAAAACGAAGAGACGGAGAGTAGAAGATCTTTTGGAATCGCGAAGTGCAAGTGAGCTTATTACAGCAGCTGAGTTAGCTACTCAAAAAGAAGGGCATTGAAGTGTTGCTAAACAGATCCATAACGTCGCGGTCAGTGAAACTAGAGAAAAGAATAAGTGTTCTGAACAAAGTCGGCAGTTAACACCAGACGAAGCTTTAGCTTATTATGTGGACTCGAAATCGACTTCTCACTCATATAAACAAACAAGAAAATGGTCAATGAAAGCGGGACATCAAGTGTATCCATCGTTTTATAGTTTAGGTAAGTCCAAAGCTTCTTGTTGTCCTTCTGACGGATATATTTCTGTGACTGAATCTCGAGCTGAAATTAAACTTCACGCGATTTTGGATAAAACGGCTGAACGATTAGTTAAAGCTCAGACGGAAGTCATTAGAAGTGTGTTACCGCGTTCATATTATACGTTGGTAAGCAAATGGGGCTGTGATGGGAGTTCGGGGCATAGCACGTATAAGCAGAAATCTGAGAACACTAACGCTACAGACGAATTTTTGTTCGTATACTCATTTGTCCCTTTGAGACTGCTTGATGGCGAAACTGTGATCTGGCAAAATCCAAGACCTTCCTCTACTTTATATTGCCGCCCTATTAAGTTTATTTTTGCCAAGGAGACAAAAGAAGAAACTTCTAAAATTTTAGATGAAGTAAGTCAGCTTCTTCCAACATTATGTAACGTTGCTGGATCTCAAATCTCTGTTAAACACGATTTGTTGTTGACAATGACTGATGGCAAAGTGTGCAATGCCTTAACAGACACAAGTTCAACACAAAAGTGTTATATTTGCGGTGCCACCCCCTCTACTATGAACCAGGAGTCAAAGAAATATCCCAGCAACGAAGAACGCCTTGCATTTGGTTTATCTACTTTACATGCATGGATCCGCACGTTTGAATGTTTGCTTCACATCAGCTATCTTTTAGAAATAAAAAGTGGCAAATCAGGGGAGATAACGACAAAGCTATTGTGAAGCAACGCTCACAAGAGATACAAAAAGTGTTTAAAGATCGTATGGGTCTCATTGTAGATAAACCAAAACCTGGGTATGGTAACACAAACGATGGAAACACAGCACGTAGATTTTTTTCCAAAGCTGAATTGAGCAGCGAAATTACAGGATTAGACGTAAACCTTATTCGTAGATTTCATGTAATTTTAAGAACTTTGTCATCGGGATATGACATAAATTATATAGAATTCGAAAAGTTTTGTGTTGATACTAGAAAATTATACCTTGATCTGTATTCGTGGTATTCCTTGCCCGTTACTGTGCACAAAATTCTTGTACACAGCGCGGAAGTTATAAAGTCTTTTCTTCTTCCCATTAGACAACTCTCCGAAGAAGCCCAGGAGGCAAGAAATAAAGACTGTCGTAGATTCCGTGAACGGCACACCAGGAAGCGGTCACGTATTGCCACAAATACAGATCTTTTGAGAATGCTTTTAATTACGTCTGATCCTGTTATCAACTCGTATAGAGAATTACCGCGAAGAAAATTTACTTCTTTGCCATCGGAGGTTCTGCAGTTGATTATCCCACCTTCATTGCCATCCGAAACACGATCAGTAAGTCATCATCACGAATTAAATCAGGAGGATTATTTACTCTCTGAATATTCTACTGAATGGGAGAGCGGTGACGACGACTCATCTGATGGTGATTAGTAGGTTTAAGTATTTTTTTATTGTAATTATTATTCTTATTTTATTGTGTGGGTGTTGTAGTTGCTTATAATTCATGCCTTAGTATATAAGTTATTTAATATTATATTTCTTTTACTTATACACCTTGTAATTGTAAATAATTGATATATAGATACTGTTATTGTACTAATTTATTTTAAAAGAAATAATATTTTGTAAATTAATAAATGTGGGTACTATCATTATGATTTTTATTTTTTTCCTAGAAATTTCTTTGTAAACAAACATGATTGTGCTTTTCACACATAATGAGTCGGTAGACGTATGTAGCTAATTAAAGAACAATTAGCGACAATAGTGAACAAATGAGACACATTAGTAAACCACTTCCGTCTTGCAGCTACATATTTCGATTAATACACATACAGTACACATTTTTTAACTTTTTTTCTTAAAATAGCTTAAGATACCTGGAATATACATAAACAATTGAAATAAGTGAAGAAATAATATTGTCCCGCTAGCTTGTACTAGTCGAGACACTGTGCAGCGTCCGAAACTCGACACCAGTCCCTGATATTCCGGAGCCATGAGTGCTGCTTTCTATTGAGTCCTGGCCGATCCTCTATTTTTCCCTGAAGAATAAGTTTTAGAATCGTGTATCAAAACAGATCATTAGATCTATAGAAAGTATAAGAAGAAGAAGAACACTTACATCCAATTCTATTTAAGATATATTGTTATATTTGTTGGTATTATGTGGCGAAGGAACCCTGTTGTGGTACTGAGGTTACTTCCGTTAAAAGAATCAAACAAAAACAAACGCGTAATAATATCCGGATATTTCTAAGCGCCATATTTGCTCAACATTTGCCGTAGTGTCATGTTTGTAATAAATAGTTCACTAAATTAGCAGCCTATCTAGTTTCAAACATGGGGATTTTCCCACAGCTAAAAAAGAGGCGCTTGTTTATTTTTCAGATTATCAGAGAAGTGATAGCTTCGCAGTGATATGAAAATTGACAGGTTTTCTCGGAACACTTCGCAAATATTTGAATTGAGAATTATTTAGGCCTAATAAGTTAATTCCTTCGAATGGGTATATAGATATTAAGGTAAAATAAACAAAACAGAAATAAAATAAATTACAATACAAAATATAACATATACGAAAGCAACATAAAATATATAAATAAATAATACGCATTAAAATAAGGAAAATTGGTTTACTGTACGTACGAGGCTGGTTTGAAAAGTCCATGCAAAGTCCGAGAGATGGCACCACCGGCGCGTACCGAGGTCATGTTTAGTTAGTAGCATCTCTTGAATGAACACACACACAAGTTTCAGCCATATTGGTCTATTTCTTTGTGTTTGGCATTCGTGTGAATCAAGGAAGTCGAGTGATTTTCAAGAAATGGACGAAAAAGAATTTCGTGTGGTGATTAAACATTACTTTATGAAAGGCAAAACGCCTTAGGAGACTAAAGAGAAGCTTGATAAACATTATGGTGACTCTGCACCTTCGATTAGAATAGTTTATAAGTGGTTTCAAAATTTTTGGACTGACCATATGGGCACAAGTGACGCTGAACGTTCTGGACAGCCTGTGGAGGTTACGACTCCAGAAATCATTGATCAAATCCATGATATGGTGATGGATGTCAGAAGAGTTAAGGTGCGTGAGATTGCTAGTGCTGTGGGCACTAAACAATGGGTTACCAAGGGGGAATCTGCACCAAAAAAGGCGAAGACCGTTCCTTCGGCCGGAAAGGTTATGGCGACTGTCTTTTGGGATTCGCAAGGGATAATCCTCATCGACTATCTGGAAAAGGGTAAAACTATTACAGGTGAATATTATTAATCGTTATTGGACCGTTTGAAAACCGAGCTGCAAGAAAAACGCCCGCGATTGGCCCACAAGAAAGTCCTTTTTCATCACGACAACGCACCAGCACACACCTCAGCAGTTGTGGTCGCAAAATTAATGGAAATAGGATTCCAACTCGTTTCACATCCCCCCTATTCTCCAGACTTGGCTCCCTTGGACTACTATTTGTTCCTCAATTTCAAGAAATGGCTGGCGGGACAAAGATTTTATTCAAACGAGGAGGTGATTGCAGACACTAATGGATATTTTGCAGACTTGGACAAATCCTATTATTCGGAAGGGATCAACAAACTAGAACATCGTTGGACGAAGTGTATAAACCTAAAAGGAGACTATGTCGAAAATAAAAAAGGTTTACCCCAAACACATAAGTAGTTTTTATTTTTGCTGGATATTTATAGGCGGCAATCGCATCATGATTTTACCGGCTGCGATGCAGCGGTACAGAAAGTAAACTGAAAAGAAATGTATGAAGATTTTCAAAGCAATTTCTATGGCTGACGAAAATCAAAATATTGTGGCCTTCAGTCCGTCTTAGATAAATGGAGGGTGCCAAGAATACACTGAAAACACCAAATATAGATAAAAGAAACCTAATATCATCAAAAATTTGTATTGGAATCATTCAGTAGGAGTTAAAATTGACTTGTAAAGATCCGGAACCACGAAAATAACCCAGAGTGTAAGATGGGCATGCATTCTTTTACTACTATTGTTCAATTGTTATTCTGATGCGGTGTTTAGTGAATGATATGAATCCACTGAAGGTATAACAGTTAATAGGAATACACTGAACAACATCCGGTATGCTGATGATACTGTTCTATTAGCAAATAGTATCAAAGATCTCCAACAACACATCAATCGAGTCGTAACAGTCAGCGAAAAATTTGAATTAACTACGAATATAAGAAAAACCAAGTGAATCATTCGAAATCAAGGTTTGCACCGTAGAACAGGTCTTCATATTTAAATATATGGGAACGGATAATCGTATAAAGGAAATGTGAGATCCAGAAATGGAGATATATTCGAGAATTGAACGAGCCCGAGTAACAGACATCAATATGAAAAAATTTTTCCAATGAATAAGTCTCAGTCTTGAACTTCGAATGAGAATGATGGGGGCCTATGTATTCTCCGTGCTACTGTATGGATGCGAGTACTGGTCTCTTGACCCTCGCTCAGAAAAACGACTGGAATCATTTGAAATGTACGTTTATAGACGCCTTCTTCACATCTCCTGGGTACAGAAAATAAAAAACATGGAAGGACTAAAAAGATTGAATAAACCAAAAGAACTACTTATAACCATAAAACTAAGAGAATTGAAGGCAAATTAAAGGTCAAGCGATCGATCGGAAATTCACAGAATTGTTTGGATCTATTTCTGGGGATAATTTTCGAGTAGCTGTCTCTAAAGTATGTTTAGCTTTATGGATCGCCAACATTCGTGAGGAGACGGTGTAGTGAAAAGAAGAGTATCTTCTCTGAATCTTAAAAAGTTAGTAATTTTTCTGCTGTCACTCTAAAAGAAAAATGCAAAAAATTTAAATAATACATCATAATATTTAATAGGCAAAATAAAACATGTAATCACACAAATATAAGCAACTTTTTGAAGCCGACGCACAGTGGGGAAAAAAAAAAAAAAACGAAAAATCGTGTTTCAAAATTGTCTAGAGCCTTCAATTTTGGTTCGATTTGGACGATTTTTTTTTAAATTGAAGCTTATTAAATTCCGAACAAAGTTGTCGGAGCCGATTTTGCAATTAAACTTTTGTTTCAAAATGGCGGACGTGTTCAAAATGGCGGTTTCTGATTATATAGCGACTGAGACACAGAAAACGCTTACAGTTTCAAACCAAGTTGTGCTAAAATGCGTGTATGTATGTTTTTTTATGTCGCAGATAATATATCTAATATCACAGTTACAAGATTAATAATAATGAACCCAAAATGGCTGCCATGAATAATAAAAGTATTATAAATATGAATAAACGTACCATTATTATTTTATATCCATAACATTTGCATAAATAATTTCTTTAAGGTTGTTAATTATAAATATGTTTCAACAATTGATTTAAAATGACAAATCAAGTATGGCGGACGCCAAAATTGAATCGAGCAAGAAAGTTTCTCTGTGGCATTTAGACTGTGGCAGTCAAATCATTCAAGTTATTCAAGTTTAGTTGCGGGATTTAAATTTTCATGCAGTTATTGCTAGAATATTGCTGCTGTAAATTTTAAGTATCGTAGACAATTTTCTAGCAGATATAAAAAACAGCGATACACGCAGAAAAGGACAGCTCACACAGCTAGAAAATGGCTACAACAGCTAAAACGTTTTGTTAAAATGGGGACAGCTCAATATTTTGCTGCACTAGCCACATTGTTTGCTGTTGTAGCAAAAAAGTGGCTGCTATTGCTAAACAGTGGCTAATGCAGCAAAATATTTAACTGTCCCTATTTTAGCATTTCTCTGCGTGTACTTTATAAGAATAATAATAATCTTTATTAACGAGAAAACCCTTTAGTACATATACAGAACTACTGAATTATAGGAATAGACTAGAAAAATAAGAAAATAAATATGTCTATAAAATATACAATGTGTTAGTAGACAGTGTCTAGAAGAGAACAACGCAGAAAAGATGTTTTGAATGCCGCAGGAGACGTTTGAAAATAGTTTACAGAATTAGAAAATAGGTTGGCGTAAATGCATAGTCGATTACCGGTAGAATTACTGCCATACAATGTCCTATGTTGAGATACGTGAAGTAAAGGACATTGTCTTAGCGGTCGCGGTGGAATATTAAGTTTTGTTAGCTCCATGAGCTCAGGACAATATATGATGTTATTGTGAGATGTTGTAAACAAGGGTCAGATCAGAGACAACTCTGCTCTGTTGTAATGTCAGCATATTCAGCGTAGTTAAAACCGGTTGATATTCGTGGCACAGATGAGATTTCTTATATATAGACAACATTTTATGTAAGAGTAAGTTAAAGTTAGACATATTTATTTTCTTATTTTTCTAGTCTATTCCTATAATTCAGTAGTTCTGTATATGTACTAAAGGGTTTTCTCGTTAATAAAGATTATTATTACTCTTACAAAATACACGCAGAGAAATGCTTAAATAGGGACAGTTAAAATTTTGCTGCATTAGCAACAGCAGCCACTTTTTTGCTACAACAGCAAACAATGTGGCTAGTGCAGCAAAATATTTAGCTATTTTAACAAAACGTTTTAGCTGTTGTAGCCATTTTCTAGCTGTGTGAGCTGTCCTTTTCTGCGGGTATCGCTGTTTTTTGTATCTGCTAGAAAATTGTCTACGATACTTAAAATTTACAGCAGCAATATTCTAGCAATAACTGCATGAAAATTTAAATCCCGCAACTAAACTTGAATAACTTGAATGATCTGACTGCCACAGTCTAAATGCCACAGAGAAACTTTCTTGCTCGATTCAATTTTGGCATCCGCCATACTTGATTTGTCATTTTAAGTCAATTGTTGAAACATATTTATAATTAACAACCTTAAAGAAATTATTTATGCAAATGTTATGAATATAAAATAATAATGCTACGTTTATTCATATTAATAATACTTTTATTGTTCATGGCAGCCATTTTGGGTTCATTATTATTAATCTTGTAACTGTGATATTAGATATATTATCTGCGACATAAAAAAACATACATACACGCATTTTAGCACAACTTGGTTTGAAACTGTAAGCGTTTTCTGTGTCTCAGTCGCTATATAATCAGAAACCAACGTCCGCCATTTTGAAATAAAAGTTTAATTGAAAAATCGGCTCCGACAACTTTGTTCGGAATTTAATAAGCTTCAATTTTAAAAAAAAATCGTCCAAATCGAACTAAAATTGAAGGCTCTAGACAATTTTGAAACACGATTTTTCGTTTTTTTCCCACTGTGCGACGTAGTGAGTGTCGAACCCAAATTGGAGATAACATAATTAGAGTTGAAAAAAAAAATATTTTTTTAGCGTAAAAATTGAATAAAGCTAGCCTAGTTAAGCAAAAAATAATTAACAAAATACAATACTAATTCTTATAATACATTTTAAAGCCGACGTGATATCTGACAGATGTTCTTGAATGAAACATTCTTGTTTTAATTTAATTTCATAACAATACCGTGTACTCCAACTGAAAAATGTGCAAAATTTGCGAAAAAAAACAATTATTTTTCCGGTTAGACACTTTCAGTGGAACTGTTTTGTTTATTAGCCAGGTGGGAAGTACTGGAATGATGACACTGGGATTTTTTTTAACAATAAACACTTGCTCAGTTAAGTGGATTTTTTTTTGTTAAATTAGACTTATTTGCAGTATTTTTAAGGACATTTACACGTATGTATTTCTTAAAAATACATGACAGTACTTCCTATTTCTCTACAGTGGCGTCGCGTTATGGCTAAAAATAAAAAAAAATAGGTAAAAATACCTGCGCCGTTCAAAATGTCAAAATGAGAAAAATTATGAATATTAAAATATACACAAATTATAATTAATATATTACTATCCTCTATTTATTTGAAAGTGCCAATAATAAATCATCTAGAATTATGCAAATTAGCATCAAGCAGAGTAAGAGCACAGTAAACACACTATACAGTAGCGAAACTCAAGGATAATCGCATATGAAAATCAGGTTCGTTTTCAGAAGGTCACGTGGCAATCCGCAATGTTAAAATACAAATAAAGTTGTGCAAAGTTTTATCATTCAAAATCACAGATATAGAAATGTTTGAAAATTTTTGATTTGTTATTTAATAAAGCATGAGTAATATAAAAGTTAATGCAGCATGAGAAATATAAAAAAAAAACAAAGAGAATGGAGCACTTTGTTAGAAAATAAATGAATACAGGTGAAAAACTTGATAGGAAGGTATTTGATGGAATTCTTCATTTTCACCTTCAGTTTTTAATAACCTTATCCAAAAATTCAAAAGTCTATCAAAGTTAAACGTCACTGTTTGAGGTTAAAGTTTTATTTACATTATTTTTCTAGTATATTTGTGATTAAAGATGTTTTTTAAGGACTGAATTAATTTAATTTTAATTGTCATTACTAAGATGTCAACATCTACTAAAATAAGAGCATTTTTTCTAATCAGTGTTGTGTTGTTTGGTGTGATAGATCTCTCGTTAATTAAAAAACACTATCTACTTTTTTGGTACATATTTTTTCTTAAACTACAAAACTATATTGTGTAACTTCGAGAAAGGTTAATATAATATTATTAATGAATTATGAACGTATATGTATAGACCTCTATTTTCTATGTGAATGATTCTTAGAGGTTCTATACCTTTTTATGTTCCGTTATCTGTATTGCTTTTTGATAATGTAATTAATGCTTGCTTTTATTTACAATGAATTAATATTTAGATCAAAGAGTCAATACAGTAATTTCCTAATTATAGTTACGTACAATACTTAGTTATGACCAAGCTGACTTGTCAATTACAACTATATTGGGAATGTGGAATCTTTGGCACAATGACACTACTCAGTATATATCACCACTACACCAAACACTTTATTTTTGCACTCGACGCGCGTTTCGCTAACCATATTAGCTTCATTAGGAGAAATGATTGACTCATATATACTGAGTATTGTCAATTACAGTTTAAAAGGAAAATAACTATATTTAATTTATAGTATAGGTATACAACAATAGAAATAAGTTCTTTATAGGAGGAATATTAATAACAGGTAACTAAATCTTCAAAATTTTAATAGTAACCATAGTTACCATCAAAATGGACTTCGATTAGGTGTACTGTCCATATAACGAACTTATTTTCAGAATATTTTACTCTCTGGCACACATCGTCTGACAAAATCATGTTACAAAAATTTCTTTGGAATCACATTAAAATTTTTCTTATTTTAATAGCATATTTGATTCAATAATCCATTTATATCAGTTATTTCAATAATCCCATTCCCCAGTGGTTTTATGATCTCAACACAACACTTAATATTTAAACTTTCAAACCCAGCTTATATATATATTATATAAAATATACTGTCTAAAATTTGAAAATAAAAAATATGTTGTTATAGGTTCTGTATTCCTTACAATATATTCACAGAAACTTTAGAAAGATTGGCATGAAAAAGGAGCAATGTAATTTATAGAGAAAAATAGAAAAAAAAAGTCACTTTCAGAGTATTAATAGTACTTGCAATTAAACAGTGTTAAATTTATCAGGTTTATTATTAGAAAAGGTGTGTCAAACAATTAATTCAGATGAAGTTATTGAAAACTAGAAGCCTCTTGAGAATACACTTTTAGAAAAAAATAATATGTTTTATTTATAATTTATCAAATATAAATAGTTTTAAATAACTAAATACTAGTTTACACAAAAATAAATCTTTCTAAAAACCAGAATTTGGAGGATTATTTATTAATCATAAAAAAATTACACAGGCACACAAAAAAACTTTTTCACTACCGAACAGATCGCTATATCTAACATATATGTAATTTTGGGCGCTGAAACCGAATCCGAGGTCAGAATTGAGCAATCACGTCAGGATTTTTAAATAACCATCCGAACTAAGTTTAGAAATAAATTTCAAGCTTTAATGACCAAATCACTCTACCAATACGAACGTTTTATTAAATCAATCAAGATTCCCTGGAAGGCCGTCTCTTGAGCAAATGCGCCTAAACAAAATGTACATTAGTAATGATAATATTGTTTCATGCATCTGTATTTTTTCAAAAATGCATTTAAGATAGTGAAAAGTCGTCTTGTGAAAGCAAGCAATAGAAATTTATTAAAATAATTTCGCAACAACTTTAATCGCATACCATGATTTCTATGAAAATCATTGTTTCAATTTAAAACAGAGAAATTGCAAAAAAAATCATTAATGCAGCAACTTAAACTTTGACGGATAATACTGTTGATGATTACATGTGATGTAAATAAAGCATAATTAAATTTAGTTACGATTTAGAAAAATAGTCTTAGCGCGCCCTGATTGAATTAGAAATTTCTTATTTGCATAAAAAAGTGTGACTCGAGCAAATAATTTGCGAAAATAATTATATGGAATATTGCAATTCTCAACGGCACAACAATAACCTCCTTTCCCCATAATTATATAAATTGTTTCTCAACCTTTTCGATTCTCTTCACTTACAAACGTTTTTAATTCTCTTTTTCCACAAACTCTCTCTTCCTTCTGTCTTTATATTCATATAAACTGCAGTCACATCAAGAAACAATGGACAATACATTTCCAAAGACACATTCCGAGATCGGATGTAAACACTGAGCGGCCATTTTGAAAAAGGACCCGTCGACGCACGCGCCGTCAAAATCTCGTCACCAAATTGGAGCTCAGTTTCGCTACTGTAGTATGTTTACTGTGGTAAGAGCCCCAGAGTTTTATCTACTTTTTACCTGTAATGCAGTAGTTCAACAATTTATTGGAATACTATCTGGTATCGGTCTAATATTCGCATTCTTTTATGTTTGAATTCAATAGGAAAAGGACCCTTTTTTTATTGTTTGGGGCTAAACAGTCTGAAATAGTTCTGGCCACTGGGTGTATACGTATTATTTGCGAAGAGTATGAACGAAACAGTTTATAATGTTTAAACATTTATAAGAAAAAAATAACATTTTATCATGATACATTATTAATTAAAAAATATACAAATGAGGAAGTCAAACAACAATGAAAAAGGCATTACCAATCTTCTGTCTCCGACATGGTTGAAAAACTATTATTATCCGACTCATTTGAATTTACGTATATAATTGAATGTTCAACAATGGCATCCACTGCCATGTCTACAATCCATATTTTATCTTCCACCCTCAATAGATGCTCGACGTAATTCATGGAAATATTAGATATGGCATTCTGAAAAAGGTTTTGTGTGTCTGCTAATTTATAGGTCGTATTATTCCTGGCGACGTCACCTTTAACCTATGCCATATAAGTTCTATGGGATTGCGCTCGCATATGGTGGAAGGCGATAAACAGTAATATTACTTTTTCTTGCCATTTCGTCGATGACGAAACTTGTGTACTTGTCTTCATTTCTGAGAAATTCAAGCTTCACAAGTTCTAATTATGATACTTTATTAACAATGATAACAAAACTATTAAGTGAATGTCTTCAAGAAGGTAAGATCCCAAAAACGTGGAACAACGCGAAGGTAGTCTTACTATTTAAAAAAGAGATAGCAAGAAGCTAAAGAATTATCTACCTATAAGCCTCTTGTCACATATGTACAAATTGCTAAGCAAAACAATAACTACCCGATTGACTACCAAACTAGACGCATACCAGCTCACCGAGGGATTTAGGAATGGATATACCACAGCTGACCACCTTCTAACGATGAAATTACTAATAGAAAAATGTAACGAATATAACATCCCTATATATATATATAGGATTCATCGATTATGAAAAAGCCTATACAACAGGCACTAAAACATTGCAGAATCGATGGAAGATACAATCAATTGCTACCGTTGAGAGGAGGCGTTAGGCAGGGGGATGGTCTGTCAACAAAATTGTTCACACTGGCATTCGAGGACGTGTTTAAGAAGTTGGCATGATCAGAACGAGGTATCGGAAACAATGGAAAATATCTCAATAACCTTAGGTATGCAGATGATATAGCAGTGATAGCAAAACCTAGAGAAGAACTCCAGCAAATGACAGAACTGAATGAGGAATCAAAAAAGATATTATTAAAGTTGAATCTGGACAAGACCAAAGTGATGTTTAAAGAAGAGTGTAGTATACAGCTGGAAAACATAGAAATAGACAAAGTAGAAGAATACATCTATTTAGGACAAAACATCGTGTTAGGAAGAGAAAACCAAACGGTAGAGATAAAGAAAAGAGGGAAACAGACATGGGCGGCAGTTGGAAAATTGAACTACATAATTGAGAATAAAAAGATCTTCATAGACCTGAAGGCGAAGGTATTCGATACATACATTTTATCTGTGATGTGTTATGGAGCAGAAAATTGGACAATGACACAGATAAATATGAACGTCTCAAGAACAACACAACAGGCAGTGGAAAGAACAATGATGAGAATAACATTAAGAGATAGAAAAAATAACTGGATAAGACAAATGACCCAGGTAACGGATGTGGCAAGAAGTGATCCAGATAGATGGAATAAAACCATACTAACATTTAAAAGACCTGGGGGTAGACCACTCATGCGTTGGACAGACGACCTCAAATTAACAGCAGGCTTTAACTGATACGACAAGCAAATGACCGAGAGAGATGGAGAGAGATTGAAGAGGCGTATGTTCAGGAATGGACGTAGAACACTATGAAAGAAGAAGAAGAAGAAGAATTGTTTTCTCTTAACGCTGTCTTTTGGAAATGAAATGTTTTTCTCGGTCAATATCGGATGTCTTTTTTCAGCCAACCCAAGGTTGGAACTCGTTCTAATTTTTTAGAATGATAGCTTGCGTTCTCCATTACCGTCTGGTATTAAGTTTATCATGTGCGAAAACCGATCTTCAAATACATCGGAATTTATATCTTCATGATAATTTCCTACGAATGTTAAAAGACCTCCGTCTACAAAACCACTTTCACTTCCAATATGCGTTCCTTACCAGATGGCGGTTTAAGACCAGTGGAGCGACCTTCACTGAATGCTTGGCTACCATTTTTGATATTCCCATCTTGCCAAAATTTTTTGACTGTGTACCCTTCATTTATCCACGTCTCATCTAAGTAATATATCCTTTTTCCTTCAAAGCGCGCTTTTTTTTTCCTTTCCTTTAGATTTGTTAACACACTAACTGACTTGTCACTAACTGGCTTGTCAGTTGGGCATGCTGCTCTAAATACGTATTTATAGTTGGGGCAACAGGAAAGTATGTAAATAAAATGATTTGATCGGTAAAAAGATTTCGTTATAAATGAATATTGTTACCTGAAAAATACCTGGGAATAGACAGCATGCCTCTATTATAGGACCTCTGGTCAGTCCACTGGCATTTTTATTACTATCAGTTTCAAATAAATAGAGTGTAAACGGAATAGTGCGTTGAGTTACGATTCATCTGCATTAATCTAATGTGTTTGGTTGGTTTAGCTTGGGAAACTCCTATCTAACAACAACTACTGCAACATGAGCCAATCAAATGCAGATCAAGACAATGCAATGTATAATATTAATTAAGTATAATTGCTTACGGAAAACACTTCTATTGCCAGTGGCGGCGGTTATATTTTATACAACTTTGTGTAACAAATTAAACTTAACAATTACGAGTGTTATCTGAGGGAAAGTGAGCCTCAGGTATTTTAGATCTTTCTAGAACTCTACCTCTATGCTTCGCGCACTTCTCTGAAACATCTATAAGAAATGTAGGCCCGATTAAATATGCAGTAAAAAAGTACGATTTATGGAAATTGAAATACCGTGCAGTAATAGAATACCAAGTTAAGGAAAAAGGTAAGGAAATTCAAGAAAACTTAGGGATTACTTGTGAGGGTCTTGCACCACCATACGCTACTGTTAAAGGATGAACCTAGCCCTTCTAACAAAATATTGAACATCAAATATATAACAATTTTCCATAATGACTTGGGACTACTCAGTAACGACGTAAAGAAGTTATTAAAAGCAGTGATTCCTCTAGGTAAAATATCTATATAAAATAGGCTTATTTTTCCTTATGATTATCTTGGTTTATCGAAAAAATATTGAGCCTTTTTCTTGTTAAATTCTGGAAATTTCAATGTTAAAGATGATATTCGCACTAGTAGAATAATGACGGAAAAAGTTGATAGAATGTTGGCAGAAGTTGAAGAAGGCAAGCAAGTAGTCATGACATCGCTACGGAACCAAACATCCACCGTCAAACAGTTTTAAACCATTTGGAGAAAACTGAACAACAAAAAGAAGCTCGATTTGACCCTACAGTATTTACTAGATCGAATTTCCATTTGCGAATCTCTACAGGAACGGAACGAAAACGTGCCATTTCGGAAGCTGTTGATCACAGGCAATGAAAAATGGGTTACGTACGACAATAATGTGCAAAAAAGATCAAGATTGAAAACGGATGAAGCTCCACAAATTATGGCAAAGCCAGAATTGACGGCAACAAAAGTGATGCTATGTGTTTGGTGGGATTGGAAGGGAATCGTGCATTATGAGCTGCTCCAGTGTTGTCAAACGATTGATTCTGTACTCTTCTGTCAGCAGTTGATAAGATGGAGGCAAGCGATTAAAAGAATTGGCCGGACCTAATCAAAAAAAAGGGAGTCGTTTCCACCATGACAACGATAAACCCATCTTTGATGACTCAGCCAAAAATTGAGAGAGCTTTCCTGAGAAGTTTTAATTCATCCACCGTATAGCGCGAATATTGCACCGTTAGCCTAACATCGGTTTAGGTCTCTGTAGGAGTCCCTGAAGGATGTTAGACTAGCTTCAAAAGAGGCCTGTGAAAATCACTTATCCGAATTTTTAGTCCAGAAACGACAGAAGTTATATTGAGGCGGAATCATGGTGTTGCCAAAAAAATGGCAGTTCTGTATCTATATATAAATATATATATATATATATATATATATATATATATATATATATATATATATATATATATATATATATGTATATATATGTATATATATGTATATATATATGTATATATATATGTATATATATATATATATATATATATATATATATATATATATATATATATATATATATATATATTACAAAACGCTGCGTCTCTCTGTCTGTCTTATCATTCGAGAAGCATATTTTTTTAAGTTTCACTTTAAGAGGCTCAATACTTTTTTGACAACATTATATTATTAATTTTAAAAGATAAATAATGCATCTTCTTCTTCCTTCTTTAAACAAGGTCTTTTCTTACGAATTTTGGCATCCAACTGATTCAGAAGTTTACAATAATATTCAGAGTTAATTGTTTTACCTTTCTGAAGATAATCGATCAACAAAATACCTCTGTAATCTCAAAAAACGGTTACCATAACCTTCTCTGCTGATGGAACAGTCTTTGCTTTCTTTGGTGCATTTGCACCGGTTTCAATCCATTGTTTCGACTGTTCTTTTCGCTCTGGTGGTGGATCCAAGTTTCATCAACAGTTACGAAAAGACTTGAGAGCTTGAAATTCATTTTATTTTGTTTAAAACAATCCAAACGCGCTTGAGAAATACGCATTCGAATGCGTTTTGGGTCAATTGTCAGCAAATGTGGCACCCATCTGTAATTCTTCATGCAAAATATTTCCAATTCGTTCTTTTGAGATGCCTATGGCCTCAGCTATTCCACGCACGTTCGCTGGTCGATCATCTAACACCATATCATGGACTTGTTGAATGATTTGTGGTCGCGTGGATCATCTTCGAGGCTTGTATGACCAGATTTAAAAAGAGCTGCCCATTTTTTCACAGTGGAAAGTGAAGGTGGTGCATCCTTATTCACTATTTCGGATGAATTTCTGTTGCTGTGAAATCATCAAAAACAAAGAATTTAATCACTGTACGATATTCAGTGTGTTCCGTTTTAAAAAAATCAATGACACGTCAATCTTAAACAGCTATTACTACTCGAATGAGTTGACAGATCGAAATAGAATTTTGCATGTGTTTATTAAAAGGATGGAACTTTCCAATACAATTATGGTTTCACAGTTTCTAACGCCATCTATGTGCCAGGATGAGAACTTTTCAGACGGCCCTCGTATCATTTGGGTTTTATCCGCATTTAATTATCAATCTGTGTACATTGCCTCAATATTTTCCGACAACCGTTAATATATCTATAAAATTTTGCTTAAAATGAGATCTAGTAAATAATATTCTTTGTTTTGTGCTATTATTATCAACTAAGTTGGGAATGTGGAATCTTTGGCACAATGATACTACTCAGTATATATCACCACTACACCAAACACTTTATTTTTGCACTTGACGCGCGTTTCGCTAACCATGTTAGCTTCATCAGGAGCGATGATTGACTAAAGCTAAACTACAAATCTACCCTATTTATACTTAGCCTAACCCTTGAATTACTCAAGCGGAACTAATGACATAGGCAAGGCCATCAGTTCCGGTCAAGTAACCAGTAGAGTGGACTATAAGGAATAGGCCCTCTGTCTTTATTTAAACTACTTTTACATTTTATGATTTCCATACTTTCGTATGCGTTCAACAATCTCCTATCAGATACATTTTTTATTAATCTTAGATTATCTAATGTTACAGTATGATCAGCTTCAAGGGCATGTTCGGCAATGCTAGACTTTTCTGTTCTATTGTATCTTAAGTGTGCTAAATGTTCTTTAAATCGTGTTTTAATTGACTTTTTAGTTTGCCCAACATACTTTTTGTCACAATCGTTACAACTAATTTCATAAATTCCACTTTTCTCACAATTAGGAATCTTATCTTTGGGATTTCCTAAGATATTCCTCAGATTGTCTGTTGACTTATAGACTAAGGTGAGGCCTACCTTATTAAATACCTTATTGAGTCCCTTGCTATATTTCGGATTATATGGTATGGAGACATACTTGGTGTTATTTTCTTCGCGTGTAAAAAAGGTGGAATTCTGAATATTAAACCTAAATTTATGTCTATTTATTAGCTTATTTACTAAGTTATCGTCATAACCATTAACTCTAGTTATATTTCTAATACGACTCTTTTCTTTATTAAAGTTTACTCTATTCAGAGGGAAAGTGACCAAACGATAAACTAAAAAATGTAATGAGGCTAATTTATGTTGTTTGCAATGAAATGAATCATTAGGAATATATCTATCTGTTACTGTGTCCTTCCTATAGATATCAAATTCTAATCTATTATTATTTTTAATAATTAAAATATCTAGAAAAGGCAATTGTCCTTTGTTCTCAACTTCGTAAGTGAATTTAATGGAATCATACCGGCTATTTAATTTAGAAACAAAGTCATCAATATTTGCTTTCTTTGTATCAAAAATCGCGAAAATATCATCCACATACCTATACCATACTCTTGGGAAATATTCGAATTCTTGACTGGCTTTGATTTCAAACTTACTCATGAATAAATTGGCTATGAAAGGTGACAAGCAATTACCCATAGCTGTTCCTTCTTTCTGAACATAAAATTGATTGTTATATTGGAAATAATTTTGTTCCATACAAAGTTTAGATAATGTTAAGTATTCACAAATAATTTCGTCTTCAAAGTCATTCATTCTAAGTAATTCTTCGAGATATTGCAAAGTTTGTGGAATTGGCACACTTGGGAACAAAGAACTAACATCAAAAGAAATTAAGACTTCACCTTCATTAAGAACTAGATTTTTTGTTTTACTAATGAATTCTAACGAATTCTTCACTGCGAAAGTATTTAATGGTAACTTCTGAAGTTCTTTTGATAACCATTTGGATATTAAATATGTGGGTGATCCGACCGATGAAACAATGGGTCGCATTGCTTTTCCAGGTTTGTGAATTTTGGGTAAACAATACAATTTTGGTATGGTCGGGTTACTCACATTTAATTTAAATTTTAGCGAATCGGAGACAAGGTTCTTACATTTTTTTAAAGAATTTTTAACCTCTGATATCATTTTCGGTAATGGATTTCTTATTACCTTGTGACAGTTAACAATATATGGTAAGTCCAGCCCAGAGACCTTTCAGCGGTGCCGTTCGGTGTTAAGTTCAAGTTCTTATTTTTCGGCGTGATAGTGGAGTAAACGGGAGGACAGTGAGAGATACATATTAGTTTTGCTAACTGGTTTGCGTGTAAAATAATTAGTCACACCACTGCTAGCTTTACAAAAAATCAGTTAAATATCCGTATGCTGCGCGATGCAGAATCTCGTTTGTTAGAGCGCATTAATGATAATTTATTATTAATTCGTTATTACTTAGCTTGATACTATGAGCGTGATATTAAATTAATATGTAATCGCTAATGAGGTGATTAATAAAGCTGCAAATTTTTCAAAAAGACTTTAGTAACTATCAGCAGGGCGTTTATAAAATAATATGTTAAAAGTCATTATCTTCTTTTTAATTTTCCTTCCATACAAGCTGCACGGTTAATTAAATTTACGAACATTTAAAATTAACTCTGACGAGTGCTTAGTTAAGGGCAAATATAGAGGGATAAAGGGCTGGTAGTTTTTTAGATGAAGATTACGATAAAAAAAAGTCTGCTAAAGTTCACAGAATCCAAAATAAATAAAAAATTCGGTTTTTCGGTAATATTTGGAAAAATAAAAAAGATATCGAAAAACTAATAGCACCACGTGAACCAGCGGAAAATTTTACAAAAAAATGGTATACAGATTTTTCTCCAGTTTTTTTTATGAGCGTGAAAATTTAGCGCTCCAACAGGTTAATTTAAAAGTTTACGCGCACCGCTCGATGGTTAATCGATATTACTTGTTTTCAGAGTGTATAAAAAAATTAAAAGATCACTTTTTGAAGAGAAGACTTTCAGCTTTCCGACGATACCAATAGTTTTTATTTTTATTGCTTTATAATTTGTAAAACTTAAAACGAAATTTTTGTTTGTGGGATTTTAATCTATAATATATATAAAATGCAACGTCTCTCTGTCTGTCTGTCTGTCTGTCTGTCTGTCTGTCTGTCTGTCTGTCTGTCCGTTAGTTACCTTATCACTGGAGAACCACTTATCCGATTTACGTACTTTTTTTTTTAAAACACACATATGTTCTCTGGCCAGGTTATAGGCTATATTTTATTACGATAGGTAGCATAAGGAATGAGCAGTGACGTAAAATAGTGAATGATGTCGGAAATAAGTTTGCCGCTAGCGCGTGCCTTTGCAATACACAGCCTAAACCATTAAATATGGAACAATATTATGTAGCGAAGAATATCTGTAATGTATAATCTATAATATATATAAAATGCAATATCTCTCTGTCTGTCTGTCTGTCCATTAGTGCGTTTATCACGCGGGAACCACTTATCCGATTTACCTGTCTTTTTTTAAATTCATAAATGTATTCTTTGGCCAGGTTATATAATAATAATAATAATCTGTATCTATAATATATATAAAATGCAATGTTTGTCTGTCTGTCTGTCTGTCCGTTAATGCGCTTATCCCTCGAGAACCACTTATCCGATTTACGTGATTTTTTAAATTCATACATATGTTCTCTGACCAGGTTATAGGTATATATTTTATTACATCTATAATATATATAAAATGCAACCTATCTCTGTCTCTCTGTCTGTCCGTTAGTGCGCTTATCACCGGAGGACCATTTATCCGATTTTCGTACTTTTTTTTTAAAAACATACATATGTTCTCCGGCCAGGTTATAGGCTATATTTTATTACGATAGGTAGTATAAGGAATGAACAGAGACAATAATAGTAAATTAAGTCGGACAAAGTTTGCCGCTAGCGCGTTCTCTTGTAATACACAGTCCAAACCATTAAATATGGAACAATATTATGTAGTAGAGAATATCTATATTATATATAAAATGCAATGTTTTTCTGTCCGTCTGTCTGTCTGTCCGTCCGTTAGTGTGCTTATCACTGGAGAACCACTTATCCGATTTACGTGCTTTTTTTTAAACATACGTATGTTCTCTGGCCAGGTTATAGGATATATTTTATTAGGTGACATAAGGAATAAGCAGTGACGATAATAGTGAATCAAGTCGGAGAAAAGTTTGCCGCTAGCGCGTTCTCTTGCAATACACTCCCTAAAGCATTAAATATGGAACAATATCATGTAGCAAAGAATACAATATATATAAAATGCAACGTCTCTCTGTCTGTCTGTCTGTCTGTCCGTTAGTGTGCTTATCACTCGAGAACCACTTATCCGATTTACGTGTTTTTATAAATTTGTACATATGTTCTATATCATTCGATATAAGCTTAGATAATGGGAGATAAGGTGAGATAATGGGAGATAAGGTGAGATAATGGGAGATAAGGAGAAATAATGGGAGATAAATCGAGATAAGCCTCGATAATGGGAGATAAGGTGAGATAATGGGAGATAAGTATAAATAATGGGAGATAAGGAGAGATAATGGGAGATAAGCAGAGATAAGTCTAGATAATGGGAGTTATGGTGAGATAATGGGAGATAAGGAGAAATAATGGGAGATAAGGAGAAATAATGGGAGATAAGTCAAGATAAGCCTAGATAATGGGAAATAGGGTGAGATAATGGGAAATAAGAAGAAATAATGGGAGATAAGGAGAAATAATGGGAGATGAGCAGAGATAAGCCTAGATAATGGAAATTATGTAGAGATAATGGGAAATAAGGAGAAATATTGGGAGATAAGGAGAAATAATGGGGGATATTTTATTACGTTGGGTAACATAAGGAATAAGCAGTGACGATAGTAGTGAATCAAGTCCACGCGAGCAGAGCCGCGGGCCCGGCTAGTATATATATATATATATATATATATATATATATATATATATATATATATACACATATATCTATATATATATATATATATATATATATATATATATATATATATACATATATACATATATCTATATATATATCTATATATATATATATATATATATATATATATATATATATATATATATATATATATATATATATTTATATATATTCTTCTTCTTCTTCTAGCCTTCCTACGCCCAATATTAAGCATAGGCATTCCTTAGTTCCCTCCATCTTGTTCGGTTTTGAGTTGCTTTCAACTATGGTAGTCCTGGTACATATTTGATGTCATCATACGATTGTGTGACCGGTCTTCCTCTCGATCTCGTTCCCAACCATGGTCTCCTCTGTATAACTCTCCCACTCCATCTGTTGTCTTTTGTTCGAGCAATGTGTCCTGTATAGTTCCATTTGAGCCGTGTTGTACGGTCTATTATATCTGTCACTTTTGTTTTATTTTTGATGGTGTCATTTCTTACTTTGTCGCGTAGCGACAGATCCAGTATTTTCCTTTCGGCTGGTCTTTGGGATATTCGGAGTTTGTTTACCATTTTCCATGTGAAGGTCCAAGTTTGTGCTCCATACGTAACCACTCGCAGTACGCAGCTATTATATAGCCTTGCTCTTAGATGTAGGGGTACTTTTTTGTGTTAGGATGTGTTTTAGTTTGGTAAAGGCTGCCCACCCTAGCCTAATCCTTCTTTCAATTTCCATGTTTTTGTTTTCCTTGCCAAGAGTTATCCTTTGGCCTAAGTATATGCATTTTTTTATGTTCTCCACTCTCTCTCTCTCTCTCTCTCTCTCTCTCTCTCTCTCTCTCTATATATATATATATATATATATATATATATATATATATATATATATATATATATATATATATATATATATATATATATATATATATACAGTCGACACTCTATATAGTGAAAGACCAAAATGTTGACCAAAATTTTACTATAGAAAGTTTTTCACTATATAAAGAAAAAATCCGTATATATTGCTATGTATGTATTTTATATTGGTAATCATCTACTTGTATTTTATAAGGTACGAGCAACAAAAAAAATTGCAAAATTGAATTATTAGAAAAGATTCTATCAAACATTTGAAAGTTTAAATAGTACATAGCATGTACAGGGCTAAATGCATACGAGGCTGGTTTGAAAAGTCCGTGCAAAGTCCGAGAGATGGCACCACCGGCGCGTATCGAGGTCATGTTTAGTTCGTAGCATCTCTTGAATGAACGCACACCAAGTTTCAGCCATATTGGTCTATTTCTTTGTGTTTGGCATTCCTGTGAATCAAGGAAGTCGAGTGATTTTCAAGAAATGGACGAAAAAGAATTTCGTGTGGTGATTAAACATTACTTTATGAAAGGCAAAACGCCTCAGGAGACTAAAGAGAAGCTTGATAAACATTATGGTGACTTTGCACCTTCGATTAGAACAGTTTATAAGTGGTTTCAAAATTTTCGGACTGACCATATGCGCACAAGTGACGCTGAACGTTCTGGACGGCCTGTGGAGGTTACGACTCCAGAAATCATTGATCAAATCCATGATATGGTGATGGATGACAGAAGAGTTAAGGTGCGTGAGATTGCTAGTGCTGTGGGCATCTCGACTGAATGGGTACATAATATTTTGCATAAACATTTGGACATGAGAAAGCTATCCGCAAGATGGGTGCCGGGATTGCTCACGCTTGACCAAAAACGGAATCGTGTGAAGTGTTGCAAGGATGGTTTGCAGCTGTTCCAGAAGAATCCGGAGAACTTTAAGCGTCGTTTCGTCACTGTGGATAAAACATGGATACATTACTATACTTCTGAGACCAAACAACAATCTAAACAATGGGTTACCAAGGGGGAATCTGCACCAAAAAAGGCGAAGACCGTTCCTTCGGCCGGAAAGGTTATGACGACTGTCTTTTGGGATTCGCAAGGGATAATCCTCATCGACTATCTGGAAAAGGGTAAAACTATTACAGGTGAATATTATTCATCGTTATTGGACCGTTTGAAAACCGAGTTGCAAGAAAAACGCCCGCGATTGGCCTACAAGAAAGTCCTTTTCCATCACGACAACGCACCAGCACACACCTCAGCAGTTGTGGTCGCAAAATTAATGGAAATAGGATTCCAACTCGTTTCACATCCCCCCTATTCTCCAGACATGGCTCCCTCGGACTACTATTTGTTCCCCAATTTGAAGAAATGGCTGGCGGGACAAAGATTTTATTCAAACGAGGAGGTGATTGCAGACACTAATGAATATTTTGCAGACTTGGACAAATCCTATTATTCGGAAGGGATCAACAAACTAGAACATCGTTGGACGAAGTGTATAAGCCTAAAAGGAGACTATGTCGAAAAATAAAAAGGTTTACCCCAAACACATAAGTAGTTTTTATTTTTGCACGGACTTTTCAAACCACCCTCGTACATAAAGTCCGTACGTCATATCTTTACCCGTGCGTCATAGTTTTCAGGCCATATAACAGACGACTATTATATTATTTGTCTCTTTTCACCAATAAACCGTAGGTATTGGTAAAAAGAGACAAAAAATATAATAGTCGTCTGGGATATTGCCTGAAAACTATGACGCACGTGTAAAGATATAACGTACGGACTTTATGTATGTATGTTCTACATACGAAATAAAAAGAATAATACAAAATCTGTTAATACGTATGTACATACTACGTACATACGTACTAGGAAAAATAATCAGTTATTTTCTTTTGAACATTACTTTTGAAAAACAATTGTTGCTCAACAAAATTCTCGCATTTATTCAAATGCATAAAGATTTGATCAGGTACACTTTCCTGGCCTCTGAGAGTAGTTCGCACAATGTCAAATGCATTTCTTATTTCATTTTCACTAAATTTAGCAGGACATTTCCCGGTTTCAGTTTCTTCTTCATGATCTTCTATACTTTTTATATCGTCAATTATGTCTTGGTCAGTTGGGAGATCTGTCGTGCCAATATCAATGTCGATTTCTAAGAAATTTTCAAGTGAAAAATCTGCGTCGACGGTAGCAGTTTTTTGTAGAATACCCCATTGCCTTTTTAAGGTAGCGAGATCCATTTCGTCTTCTTCTTCCCATTCGTCAATTTTTTCAGTAAAACCTGCTTTAGAGAAGGAGTTTTTGATAGTTTTCTGAGAAATATTTTCACTCCATACTTTAGCGACTTCGGTTATACACTCTTCAAGGGTAATCAATTTTTGGACTGGAAGGTTGTTATCAATCGCATTAACAATTTTGTGAACAATTCTGTTTCGGTAATGATGTTTTGTGTTTTTTATAATACCCTGGTCCATAGGTTGCAATTTGGAGGTCATGTTTGGTGGAAAAAAGATCAATTCAATATTCCTTAATTTTTTACTTACAGTAACTGGATGTGCAGGACAATTGTCTATAAACATCACAATCTTTCGCTTTTAGCTTTTCATTTTCGTGTCCAGTTCTTTGATTCATCTTTCGAAAATCTCAGAATTCCTCCATGCCTTTTTATTATTGGCGTTATCTAACTCCAGAGATTTAACTCCTTTTAAACAACGAGGATTTTTGCTTTTACCTATGAACAGTAATTTCAGTTTTTCTGAGCCATCCATGTTTGCTCCAACCATAAGTGTCACCCTTTCTTTACTTGTTTTAACACCAAAACATTTATCACTTTTAAAAGCAAAAGTTTTATTTGGCATACATTTGAAAAACAAACCGGTTTCATCACAATTGAAAACGTTTTTTGGCTCGTACTTTTTCAATGCGCTTTTTAAAACAGTTTCAGTTCAAATGTCACAGTCCTCCTGACTAACGCTTGCACTCTCGCCAGACACCGTCTTGAAAACAATTGAATTGCGAGTCTTCCAGGCACTCAACCACCTTTCACTAGCTTGAAAATTAACGCAGTTAAATTCTTTAGCAAATTGTAGAGCCTTTTGCTTTATTAAATTTCCCGATATTGGTACGTTTTGATGCGTACGGGCCACTTGAAACCATCGTAAAACTGCTTCATTTACATCCTCGTAAGTACTCACCCGTACTCGTTTTCGACTGCTTGGAACACTAGGTTTCTTGATGATACTGTCGCGACTTTTTATTATCAGAGAGTTGCAACTTGGAGAAACACCAAATTTTGCAGCAACATCAATTTTTTTGCAGCCTTTATCAACTTCCTCCAAAACTTTAATTTTCTCAGCTAAACTTAAACACACTCGCTTGGACATCTTACTTGATTGTTAAACAAAAAGAAACTGAACCTGAATTTGCGATTTACTAGGCCTCGACTATAAAATGGGTTTTTCCCCGGGTTTCTATAAAATGGGTTATTCCCCGGGTTTCTCACAGAAATCTACCTGATTTATTGCCAACCATTAGGCGTTATAAACACGTTCAGAACCTTTTCAAAAGAATGCGTCATAAAAATGGAATTCGTGCGAATGTTAGATAAAAATGGGAAACCCGAAATGGCCAAGATCTCAATAAATGCATAAAAATTTATACATAAAATTCCGGTAAAAATTTTATTATATAGAGTGTTACTATTTTACAGATTCACTATATGCAGGGCTTTTTACATGAACTTTCATTAAAATATTCTAGGTCTTGAAAAAATTGCACTATAAAGAGTTTTTTCACTATAAAGAGTTTCACTATAAACAGTGTCGACTGTATATATATGAGGGTGAACAGAAACTGGATGGATTTAGCTTTTGGCAATATGATTTCTAACCCATGATATACTACTTCTTACCACCATCAGCAATCTTTCTTAATTGTTATTTAGGAGTCAACCTATTAAAAAGCTCAAGTAGTACATGTCAGAAACGACTCGCATCCAAAAATCTGTTAATGATGCCGTTAATTTTTTTTTCATCTCTAAAGTTTTTAAACACAATAAAAGTGAAAGGTATTATGTAAACCGAAACAACAATGGAAAAAGAATTTCTAAAGGAGATAGCGAAAAGCATTCATAAAAATAAAACCTTATTTCTATTGAAGGTCTATTAGCTATTGCTACCTATCCGCGGAGGGTCGAGAAGGGATGGAGTCAAGAATAAAAATCACCACCTTTCTGTACTCATTAATGTTAGGATGGCGGAATTTTCGACAAAGGTAAGGTCAACCACTAAATGCGATTAAAAACTTATTGACACTTTTCCTAATTTGCCGAGCCATAAATAATTTGCCAAATAAAGAGTTCACGATTCTATTAAATTCACTTCAGAGATGAAGATCTAAACCTTATTTGGAATAATACTTGGCACAATCTTCGGTGACTGAAAAAACTGATCGAGATGAAAGAAAACTGTATTTTCTTTTCAGATTTATGTTTTTAGTGGGATATTAATACCTTTTTTATGAACTTAGTACTGAAGCACCAAAAACTGAACTCATTTGAGGAAGAGTTACATTGGTCTTGAAGCGTTTCAGGTTGTACGTTTTCACTATAAGAAAAAAAGAGGATAAAACGGGAAGTAACGGGCTGATGTGCTGTATCAGCGTCACCAGTATTCCTGGCTTATACCGCTCTGGGAGGAATCAAGCAGGTTATAAATAGTTATAGAAGAGATTCAAGACATCAACTTTAATTCGATGTTTCATATGATCAGGATTTCTGGAAAGTGTTGAGCCCTAAGTCAAATAAGTAGCCTTTTTGGTGAATAAAATGTAATAAACGTTGCAAAACCCGAACATGGTATATTTCATCTATGCGATGCGAGTTTTAAGAGAAAAATGGGTTTAATATATTTTTTAAACGTATTAAAAACAGATGAGACTAGATGCTAGCTCTCAGGGAATCATTATTTTCATCTTCATTCAACTGAATGATTTTTCTTTATTTTTATTAATGCTTCATTCATTTAAAGGGTATCCCAAAATTCACGTAAGATTTGAATTTGGCGCCATTTGTATGGTAAAGGGTTTCCAACAAAACAAAAAACACAGCGTGACAGCTGACAGTTCAGGGTTATTAAAAATGGAGCGCTACACAAAAGAACAACGTGTTTTCATTGTTGAGCAATATTTTAAAAATAATTAAAGTTTGGCAGCTACAGTTCGGAATTTTCGTACAAAATATAGTCGGAATAGTGATTTAACCTCATCAGCTGTGAAGAGATTAATTGAAAAATTCGGGGAGACTGGGTCAATTAGTGATCTTAAACGCTCTGGCCGTTCCTTCAACAAGTCGTTCGACACAAAACATTGAAGCAGTTCGTGAGAGTGTTGCTGAGGCTCCAGGAATATCAATTCGGCACCGTGGTCAAGAATTGGACATTTCGAGAAGCTCTCTACAGCGTATTCTCACGAAAGAGTGTTCGGTGCATGGATTATGGAACAACAACAAGTCAATACTCGAAGAAAATCATCTTCAGCCATGAGGCTCACTTTCATCTTGATGGCTTCGTTAATCGACAAAATTGTCGCATTTGTGGTTCAGACAATCCACACGTGACTGTTGCGAAAGAAATGCCTCCACAACGTGTCACTCTTTGGTGCGGATTTTGTGCTGGAGGCATCATCGGACCATTCTTCTTCGGCAATGCGGTTGGCCAGGCAATAACAGTTAATGGTGATCGCTATCGCGATATGATAATCCAGTTTTTTGTGTCTAAATTGCAAGATATGGATGTGGACGACAGGTGGTTTCAACAAGACGGTGCCACATGCCATACAGCCTGAGAAACAATTCAATTACTGCGTGAATCATTTCCTGGTCGTGTAATATCCCGTTTTGGTGATCAGAATTGGCCGCCCAGATCATGCGATTTAACGCCATTGGACTTTTTTCTTTGAGGTTTTTTTAAGGTCTAAGGTTTATGCCAACAAGCCCACGACCACCCACGATTTGAAGGAGGAAATTAAGCGCTGTATCAACGAAATTCGGCCATATTTATGCAAAACGGTCATGGAATATTTCGACAAAAGAGTGCGTATATAACATACATACTGTATACTTTATGAATCAATAAAAAAATTACAATTTTTAATTAAAAACCTATGTTTCCTATCAAAATTACTTCTTGCGTGAATTTTGGGACACCCTTTATTTTTTTTACAACCTCTTCATTTTTGTGCTTCATAATGTTAAGCAGACAATTTTGAAGAAATAATATATATTTTTTAATTGAAAAAAATTATAATTTATGCTGATTTAACGAAAGAAGCTTTTGGTGAGTTTAAAAATTTTATGTTTTTCAATTGTCCCAATCTGTCAAGTTAAATTTAAAGTTTTGTACAAATTTGGTGTCGTTTATTCATGTTAAAAATATCGCCGCACGTTTGTAACTATAGGGCTTTACACCGGGGTTGTAATGCTTGTCGAAATTTCGGACTCTCAAAAATCACCACCTTTTCCAATGAATGCTACACCCGCCTCTTTTCAGAAATCACACGCCGTATAATAAATCCTTCATTGTGGTAAAAATTTATCGTCTGAAATAATTTACCGTCAATGGTCCACGTGCCCATCAACTTTTGTATCAATCGACAAAAGAAATGTGGCCCATTTTGACCACCTTGTGATTTTTAATACAAATATGTAACCATTTGGAGTAATGTATCATCATTATTTAGTGATTTACCAATAAGATTTATTCACGGCGTTACAGATAAATTAACCGAGGGTTAGAGGTAAACGTTACCATACCTCTGCCCTCACCACTAAGAGAAAATTTTTATGTATTGCAAAACATACTCATACATCTAATACCGTAAATTATACTCACCAAAGGTGTTCAATTGGTTTCAAAAAACCTATCCTAACATTATAATTAGTAAGCGAAAGAGTTTGAAAGTATGATTTTTAGTGTTTCGTATCAAAATTGAAAAGCGGGACACTGTTACAGTCGATTTCCTTCGGAAATATTTGACATAGAGAGTTGAAATTTGACACAAATATAGGAAATGACGGCCCAGTCACAGCCGTGTAGTTTTGAAAGATAAATTTTGACTTAAGGGGTTAGTTTTGGGGGGTTGTCTATCAATCAGTAGTTGGTAGTTTTAGAGAGCTGATCGCAAACGATGTGTTGCTCATCAATCAGTAGATTCTTGCAGGAAGTAAACAGTCCGTCAGTTATTTTAGCTTCAAAATATTTTAACGATTTAATTTTTCACATTTTTCACCTTTTCTTGTTTAGCTGTTTTTATCATCTATTATAATAATAATTACACAGCCCCACAAAAAAAAAGTGGGGTATACTTTTGATGCGATATATCAGATCCGTAGTATTTTTGCCCGCTGATCACGAATCTGACGTCAGAATATCGCCATCACATCTCAATTTTTTTCTAACTTCAAAAAATAGGTAAAAATTAGTAAAAATTAAGAAAAATATACTTCTAAAAAATTGATTCAAGCTTTTTCATGAATCCAAAGATGTATTAATATGTATTCGGACACGCTAAGCTAATATTCATCGGTTCGATTAAGCCATACAGTTCTGTTTTCTTTCTAACCTCAATAAATCAGACAGATATAGTGCTTCTCGAATGCAAAAACGAATTCAAATTAAAATTCAACCGATTCTTACCAAATTTGGTACACGGGGGTTTTTTGGGTTGCCGATTACGAATCTAAGGTCGGATTTGCAAAATTCAAAATGGCGGATTCAAGATGGCGGACAAAATTTTTGAAAACCAACCGATTCCTACCAAATTTGGTATACAGTTGGGGAATCCTCAGACCTGATACTCTTAGACCCTAAACCCTGAAACCTTAGACTCCCACACCCTGTAACCTCAAAAAATAGACCTCAATAACCCTGTAACTTTAAAAATGAGACCCAATAAACTCAAAACCAGGACTTTTAAACCATATACTCTCAAATAGTAGACCCTTAAGCCCTAGAATTGCGAAGGTTAGACCCGCGCCTAACTTTCCTTTTTTTGGCTGTATCTTGTTCTTTTTTCCGCGAATGACCTATTCAAAGGCTTTCTGCCCAAACGCTTTTGAGGACTTGTTTCTCTTTTTAGCGACCAGCAATAGTCCGCTAGCATATGGTCATCCCATCGTCCTTGATACCGATTTTCTATGATTTTCAGATCTTGGTGAAAACGTTCCCCTTGCTCCTCACTGTAGTCACCAAGATTATCTGGGAAATCATCGATGTGGGAGTCCAGGAAATGTAATTTTAGATTCATTAAGCAACCTAATGTTTGAAAATTTTTTACCATTTTCTCGACTATTTCTTTGTACTTAGGACTTTTATTATTTCCCAAAAAGTTTGTTGCGACTTCTTTAAAACTAAGCCAAGCAGCTTTTTCAACTTTATTCATTTTAGTAACAAATAATGAATCTTGAAACAATTTTCTTATTTGTGGCCCGTCAAATACGCCTGCCTTAATTTTAGCTTCAGAAAATTTCGGAAATTTTTTATGCAAATATTTGAAACATGGGCCGTTTGTATCTAATGCTCTCGTGAATTGCTTCATAAGTCCAAGCTTAGTGTGAAGCGGGGGAATAAGAACTTTTCCTGGATCTACCAATGGTGGAAACAATACATTATTTTCACCAGGAGTGAACGATTCTCTTGTTGGCCAAATTTTTTTCTTATAATGACGTTCCCTGTCCCTGCTATTCCACAGACATTTATAACAGGGATAAAGTGTAAACCCTGACTGTTGGCCAAGTAATATTGTTACAATTTTCAGATCTCCACAAATTTTCCAGTTATGATCAGCATATTTTATTTTTATCAAAAGCTGCTTCATTTTTTCATATTGCTCATCCATAACTGTGGAATGAGCAATCGGAATGGGAGCGTAAACGTTGGTATTATTCAGCAAAACTGCCTTAATGCTCCGTTTAGAAGAATCAATGAACAGTCTCCATTCTTCAGGATCGTATGAGTTATTTTGAAATTCATCCATTAGACCTTTTACATCGGTACAATATGAAAGTGACAATTACTCGTCCATTGTGAAATATTTTCGAAATTCTTCATCTCTGTTTCTATAATAAGAAATCGTAGCTTCTGGCTTAAGTAAATGTCTTTTTCTTTAAAAAGGAAGCAAGATGCTCTGAACCATCTTTGGATAAGCCTAAATCTCTGACTAGATCACTAAGTTCTGACTGTGATACGAGTATTGGTTCTGGTTTACGGTTGTATGGTAGAAATTCTTTATCTGTGTCACTAGTATATGATAGGTTGTCACTAGAACATTCATTAGTAACAGTGTTTGAATCTTTTTCGACAGTCTCAATGTTTTCGGCATGAACAGATAAGGTGAAATCATTTGTTTCCATAACATCAGCATCAAGTGGTTCAGGAGGCGGAATTAGTTTAGTTGGTCTTGTTACTGTCGAAACATCGTTATAAGTAATAGTGCTTTTATTTTTTCGGTTATGCCTAGATACAACATTCATACAAAAGTAGCAATTATTTTCACTGTATGGTCTATTCCATATTGCTGGTCTGGAATATTTAATCGCCTTCTTATTGATGTACAACATTATTTTGCAAGAACTGCAAATGATGTGGGGGACCCAATCTGTATCCTGGTGCTGTATTTTAATGTTAAAACAATCCTTATATAAGGTTTTAATCTTATCCGTTATCGGTGACCCCATTTTACTCAATACGTGTTGACAGCAAATATAACCAAAAGAATCACTGTTTTTATCGCACTTATGAAAAGTCCTTGTACCGTAAAGACCGTTTTCTTGTAGCATTATACTCTACATGAGCCAAGTCACCCACACATGAAGAGCTACGGTCGCTGGATGACGACGGCTGCGGGCCCGCTTTCCCACCCTGACCAACCGCCGATACTGGGTTTCCGAGTCCCTGCATCGTAATTCTCTTTCTTTTACCTGCCATGACGGCATCTAAGCCGTTATCCAGGGACTCTGCCGGCTAGTGGAGTAACATCGTTGCCCACCGTCACCCCGTGGAGGTTCCCTGGATGCAGGTAGAAGAATAAAAATCGACCGATGAATTTTCTCTGTGTTCAAAATGGCGCGAAAACACCTGCCATCTTGAATTTTGCAAATCCAACCTCAGATTCGTGATCAGCGACCCCAAAAATCCCCGTGTACCAAATTTGGTAAGGATCGGTTGAATTTTAATTTGAATTCGTTTTTGCATTCGAGAAGCACTATATCTGTCTGATTTATTGAGGTTAGAAAGAAAACAGAACTGTATGGCTCAATCCAACCGATGAATATTAGCTTAGCGTGTCCGAATACATATTAATACATCTTTGGATTCATGAAAAAGCTTGAATCAATTTTTTAGGAGTATATTTTTCTTAATTTTTACTAATTTTTACCTATTTTTTGAGGTTAGAAAAAAATTGAGATGTGATGGCGATATTCTGACGTCAGATTCGTGATCAGCGGGCAAAAATACTACGGATCTGATATATCGCATCAAAAGTATACTCCACTTTTTTTTTGTGGGGCTGTGTTATTAACGTTAACTTATTAAACTGTATGGGTAATTTGGTTATATGTAGGTAATGTTACGTTAAAAAAGATATAAGCTAAATACCTTTCATCATGTAATATATTCAGATGCTGGTTTTTTGACTTATAAAAAAAATACAAAACGATTTCTTTGAATTTTTGTGAACTTTGGCAGGATGTGATACGTTGAATTGATAAATGTCAAGCCGCCATTCATAAAATACCTAATGCAAATATCTAATACTATGTAACGAGTTGAAAATGGGGATTTTTTTCGCGTAATTAAAAATGAATAAAAATTATATTGAGCTGAGTACATCACTAACGGCTCGTCAAGGTAGGGATAACGTGATAATGTTCAACGAATTTTATAATAGTATCTTGATAACACAGAGATCTAAAAATGTTCAAACGCTGTATAATTGATATATTTTTTTATGGCGTCTAATTTAAGACCACTTCCAAAAATACACATAGTTTTGAGCTATTTTAAAATATGATATAAAATAGCATTTTTTCCGAATAATCTTCTCATCTATATCCATTTATAAAAATAGTGATTAGTAAATCGATTAGCTAAATATTAGGCAAATACTAATTTAGAATTTTTTCTCTCCAAACGGGGATTTTTGTTTTATATAAATATGATATCAGAGAATGCATTATTATTTCGTTGGATGCCGTTCCTTCCACAAACAATTATGTATGTCCTTAAAATACTCTCTATTATTTAATCTCTTGTCCGTTCTTTTCTTACATATATCCTTCATCGACGAAACGACGTCACGGGAGCGGAGCCAACTACTAACAATCAGGCGGTAACGTAAATCCCGCAAGTCAGGATCGAAGATACCTAAAGAGACCTGCAACATTTCACTGGGAATGTTATAAATGAACAGATGCAATTCCTGATTAACATTTCTACGTATTTATCCATACGTGAATCAGTACATACATATATATATATATATATATATATATATATATATATATATATATATATATATATATATACCCTATATATATATATATAGGGTGTTATGAAAATCATTTTATATCTCGAAATAAGTGACTCGTGGGGTCACGTGGAGGCACATTCCATATTTTTTTGTTAAATTGGTTTTTGTCGCCAAACCAACCCTCACAGGATGCCGCTGTATGAAATAGCTTAGGCGCAGGAACATTGTTGCTGTGTTGCCTACTACACGATTTTCTTCAACAATTATATATTTTGAAATTTTAGGTCCAATTAATCTCATAATAAATGAAAATAGTAGTCTATGATACACCGCACACCTAGTAAGAATAATATTTAACCATAACTAAGATATTTTTTACCTGTTATGTATATATATATATATATATATATATATATATATATATATATATATATATCAGAAGAAATTCTTTGGTAATACGCCACAGTAAGCGTGTTTATACTCTGGGTCGTTGCTACTTAACAGCTGACGTTGACGTTTCAGTTTACTTTATTAACTATTCCGGGATAAAAGGGTTAAAATTTTTAGCAAGTGGTGTAATTCTATAAAAAATCATCTTTGGATAAAAGGTTTAAAAAACATTGCAGTGCACGTTCATTAATTAAAATAATGAAATATAAAACTTAAGATGCAATTAATTGTTAGGTGTCAGCAACTAAGTATTTTAGAAGGTAACAATTTTTATATATATTTTTTTATTATTTGTTGGAAAGGCCTAGTTAAGCCACAGAAACACGGGAAATGTCATTTTCTTGTAAGCGAAAGCAAGGTTCTTCATTTCATTCAGGTCCTCGTTTCTCTAGGAACGATTTTTTACTTTATTATTGGGATCCGCTATTTCAGATGAGTTTTCTGTAATCAGTCTTGCTACAATTTCAATATTTTAAATTATTTCCATAACACTCTGTATATATATATATATATATATATATATATATATATATATATATACCGATGGATACATGGAGACGTTTTTAAGCTCTTCAATGAGGATTGATTTAGTGGCTTACGGTGATCTACAATAAAATCTAGGATTTAGGCAGAATAGCAGAAAGTTGGGTAAAGTCTGAGTTTAGAACGGTCCTAAAAAATGCAGGTGCTAAAAATGCGGAGAATATCAAACAATTAGCCTCATAATCCATCTTTTCAAAACATTTCTGAAAATCAGAATTACAGAAGAATATACAATTTGTGTGAAGAAAACATCTCAGCTACACAATTCAGATTTCGTGATGCCATGGCAATCAGAAAGGCCTTATTTTCTATGCAGGTTTTGATTCAGCGTTGTAGAGACGTCAATTGTGACATATATATGTGCCGGATCGACTACCAAGAGGCCTTTGATAGAGTCCAACATCACAAAATGGTCGGAATTGTGAAAGCCCTTGGGCTAGATGGAAAGGATTTGCGGATTATTAGCAATCTCTACTGAAATCTAATTTCATTTATTAAGGCAGAAAGGGAGCGTTCAGAAGCAATATTGATTGAGCGTAAAGTAAGGCAGGGTTATGTCTTGTCTCCACTATTCTTAAATGAGTAAATCTTCAGAGAAGTACTGGAGATTTGAATGAATTGAAACCCCGAATTTTAATGTATCATGTATATATATATATATATATATATATATATATATATATATATATATATATATATATATATATAAATGTAGAAAATTAATGATACGAAAGAACTTATCAACAATATGAAGTTCATTCATCATTTTAAATAATTTATTTTACAATGTAGGAATTATATGAAATATCATATTACAATAAAAATTGTAGTCATGTATGTAAACTTACTTGTCATACCTAAAAAAATGTTATGTTACATCTCATATACGTTTGTTATTAAATATTGTGTTTTATGCTGCTGAAAAAATTAATTAAAATAACAAACACTTCACAAAGAATGCAGTTTTGACAAAGAGTACAACGGGGATTTTTGGATTATAATTAAAACGCATTACTCATTCTTTTTGTTATAGGTGATGTATCTAGAAAAGAACAAATGAGCTAATTTTTTTTCCTCTTAAAAACTTTAGACCCTTACGACTAATGCCCCGCTTGTTTACATCTGATCCAAATTAATTGTGAATTCAAAGAAGGGTGACTGAAAACGATGAGTTAAGATTTAGTCTAATGTAAGAGTTGTCAGATTTCTAAAATTTCAAATATTCAATGGTTTACCTGCTTCCGCTATGTTATTAAAAGTCTTAATCTAATGAGGTCAAATTATCGTGCATAGTTCAAGCTACTAGAGAAGAAAGTAAATAACATTATATTTATGAGAAACAGCTGAATATTTTATAAATTTTTACTTTATTAAGGTGTATATAACAACATTTAACATGCTATTAAGATTAATAAATACAAGTGACAACACCGGGACATATCCACATCCGATTTTACTAGCAGAACACATTCGATGATTCTGGTTTTAAGCGGCACCGCATGGATGCGGGACACGGTAATTTTTTAAGACAGGATTCAAAATCTGTCCAGTGTTTTCAACTCTTTCTTACTGCACTCATTATCGTTTGTTATGGATGATTTGGTGGGAAACGATTTTATTAATGACAAACTTTTTGTATAATTTCATATAGTTTCATTTTGAATCCATGGGTTGTCTTTTGCACATATGTTTTTTTTTTTTAATTGATTTGAAGAAATTTCTTGAACAAAGAATATGTTTCTTAAGAAATTTATTTTTCTACGTAATTATTCATCCGAAATGTGTTCATCCTTACAATGAGCAACACAATGCAATTGTTTTATCAAAGGCTGCAAAAACTACTTATTCGGAAATTGGTATTTTGCACGCATGAATTTGATAACATGACGTAGTATTGCAATACAAGAATTTTTACTAAATTATCTGATATCGCGATTGTGTCGAGCATGTTCATTTCATTGCATTTCCCGATTATTAATCGGTCAGAATAATATTTTAAGTTCCGTATGGAATACTTATGGGATCACTTCTGTGTCTGTCCGTCTGTCTATTTGTCATACCCGATTTTTCAGGCGATGTTTGGTTGCCCAATCGGAAAATGATGCAATGAATTTCTCTAGTCTCTTTCTCGACCTGCCTAACAAATTTGAACTGAGAATCAGCTAGGTAGTGCTGTAGTGATCGGAACAGTTGAGAAATCAGAGAAGCCAAATCTGGAGAATACGCCGCAAGAATCTGGTCCAGCAATTCTCGAGACGTATTATTCCATCTAAAAAAATCCTTTGTGTCTCAAAAAATAACCTTATAGCAACTTATAACTCATTATCTGGAGAAAATCTTCGGCTCCCCAGGGGCTTTCTTCAGGTAATGAAATGAAAACAAGAACCTATTTTATTTGTTCTTGTTTTTTTTTTCTGAGTTATAATATACTAAAACACACCTTTTTCTGCGAATTTCTACTATTTTGTTTTCACAAAAATATTTTTATCTTAACAATGCATCGTAATTTATTTTTCTGGCGCCTATTCATTTAAGACCACTTGTAACATCTAAAAATACTCATATTTGTGCGGTACTTTAAAAGGTGAGACACCAAATAGTATTTTATTCTGAATAAAGATCTTATCTTTCCATTTAGAAAAACAGTAATTAGTACATGAATTAGGTAAATATTAAACAAATACAAGTTGCGTTTTTTTTTATTATAGACGGGGATTTTTCTCTTATGTAAATAGGAAATAAGTGGAATGACTAATTTTGTGCCATTTCCTCTACAATCAATTGTGTTAAATCAATATATGTCAAAATACCGCTGATCATCTCCTCTCTTTTTTCTGTATCGTTCTTCAATTAGTCATCTCGCCTTTCATTTAAATAAGCACTCTTCCCGACTAAACGTTAACTCAACATGTTCCCCGTTCTATTTAAAGCATTTCCTATAAATTTGTTTTTTATCTCTTTATAGTAACCTTAACTTTGGGTATTGAAAATTGCAATCTTCTGTACAATTTTCTTTCTTCCAGGTGTTTTCATTTTCTAATTTAACTTTTAAATAACCTCATAAAAGGGTGTCCAACACAGTTAAATCTTGGTATTTGGTGGCCATCTTAATCTTCCAAATCTGCCAATTTTCCAATAAGCGAGTTTGAGATATTGGTTATTTATAATCGATAATTCCGTATATCCAAGGCATTTGATCGTTTACGCATTGAAAGAGGGAGATTTTCGCAATATGACACTCGAAGACACTTCACGTTGCCATCTGTTCTTCTTGTCCTTGATATCCCTGCTCGAGGTTTACTTGACGTCGAAGTAGTATATTCAAACTCTCGCACCCTGTTTTGAATCAGTTTAGTACTGGGGCCTTGTTTACGTTTACCATCAACCATTTTTGTATTTCACAGCACCTTTTTAGACAACGCGATAGTGCTGCCACGGATGTTGTTGCATTTCTGCAAAGAATTACTACCTATGTACGTGGCCAGCCGAATATACTTAAATAAATTAATAAATAAGACGTAGGCTGAAAAGTTTTTGGTCTGACACATAGATGTCGCCCTTCTCAAAAAATCCATATGATTTTTAGGAAGTTTCAGCCTTCAAACGATACGTGTCAAAACTTCATGACATTTTAACTATTAGTTTACAAGTTACAGTGGTTTTAGTGATGCTACTTTTGATATTTTCAAAACAATGGAAAAATAGAATTTCGTGTGCTGATTAAACACTGTTCTTGATGGGAAAAAATACCGTTCAAGCAAAGCAATGGCTTGATACGCGTTACAGGGACTCTGTCCCTGGAAAATCACTCATCATTTACTGGTATGCTGAATTTAAACGTGGTCGTACAGAAACAAATGATGCTGAACGCTCGGGAAGCCCAAATGAGGTCGTTTACACCGGAAAATATCAAAAAAATCCACAAAATTGTTTTGGAGAACCGTAAAGTGAAATTGCGTGAGATAGCTGACACCCTAAAGATATCAAAAGAACGTGTTGGTCATATTTTGCATGAACATATGGGCATGAGAGAGCTCTTTTCGAAATGGGTACCGCGTTTGTTCACAGTGGACCAAAAACAACAACGTGTTGATGATTCTGAGCGCTGTTTGGACCTGTTTAAGCGCAATAAAAAAGGATTTTTTCATGTGATATGTGGCAATGGATGAAACATGCATCCACCATTACACACCGGAATCAAACCGGCAGTCAGCTGAGTAGACAGCAGTCGGTGAAAACCGCCCGAAGTGGCCAAAGACACAACAGTCGTCTGGGAAGGTTTTGTACTCTGTATTTTAAGATGCGAATGGAATAATTTTCATCGACTATGCTGAGAAGGGAAAAACCATCAATAGCTAATATTATATAAAGTTATTGGCGTGTTTGAAGGCAGACTAGAAATGATAGTATTGTTCGAAAAAAAAAAAAAATTATTAAGCTGTTGCATTTATTTACTTAAAAAAGCATTTTACTAACGACATAGCACTCTTGTAAGTGTTAAAAGCGAGTTTTTTGTTGAAAATGAACATAAAATTTTATTTTTAGTGTTACGTACACTTAAGATGACTTCGGTGTCTGTCTGGCTGTGACACCCGATTTTCTCCGAAACTATTTGTCATAGAAAGTTGAAATTTGGTAATAATATAGGAATTGATGGCCTCATCAAAGCCGTGTAGTTTTGAAAGTCAAATTTTGACTTAAGGGGTTAGTTTTGAGGGATGAAATCGGAAGTGATTATCGAGTATGGTGTCAAATGAAAGCTTGTAAAAAATACGAGTAAAATATGTATATATATATATATATATATATATATATATATATATATATATATATATATATATTGTAATACTTGCGCACACTTTCCTTTGTATTATTTTTAAAAAATCACCAAAATTTGCTTTCCCCCACCTTATCTCTAAAAGTACTGATCAAAAAATTTTGAAAAAATTCTGGAATATTTTCCAGGGTGTGTAGATTGAACGCAAATTATCACGAGTGCATTACCTTTAATAATTTATCTGGTATACAAAAAAACAAAAATTTCAAGGTCATCAATTTTCAGTAAAGATTGGAAACAAACTTTGTTGAAAATTCATTTGGGGTGTGTTTTGTGAAGTCACTGATCATGTTATACCTCCGTAAACAACATATTTCATTTTAAAAACAATCAAGACATCGCAAAAAAAACGGCCCCAAATGAACAAGGAAAAAGTGCTCTTTCATCAAGATAATGCACCGCGTCACAAGTCATACGATAGCAAAATTGCATGAATTGAAGTTCGAATTACTTCCTCATCCACCGTATTCTCCAGATTTGGCCCTCAGCGACTATTACCTATTCCCAGATCTCAAAAAAATGTTCGCGTGAAAGAGATTTAGCTCCAGTGAAGAAGTTATCGCCGAAACTAAGGCTTATTTTGAAGGCAAAGACAAATCCTTCTACAAGAAAGGTATAGAAATGTTACAAAAGTATTAGACTGATTGTATCGCTCTTAATTATTGATGAATGAAATCGAGTTTTGCAAAAAGAAAAGTGTTAAGTATACCGACCTGCCGGGATTGGAATCCGAGACCGTCTGCACTGCAAGCAATTACTATGTCACGGAGCCACGGACGACTACTTATGTTATCTATGTACCAGGTTTGAATTTTCGTTCGAGAATGATCATGCCAAGAGACCAATAGACCGACAAGCCGACAAACAGACCGACAGACGGAAATGAGTGACTATTTTTTCATGATGAGGAACCCTAAAACGTGTGTGATTTTTTTCGCTAATTTTTTAGCAAAAAAAGTAAAAAGATACTTTAGTTCTAAGAATAGCATTATTTGTTGTTTGGGTTCTGTTAACAGCTGACATAGATCGACGTAAAACTGGCCAAAAAATATTTACTGTCATTCGTAATTCCGTATTAATAAATTTTTAAATTTTAATTTACACCTGTGAGTTATTAATTTAATTCTCTAATATTTGTGATTATCAACATTTTTTTTATATTTATTTTTTAAGAGTCCATCCGAAAATGTTTTTAAAATAACTTCCAAATATCATAAAACTTAATGTATGAAAGAATGAAGAATAGCTACTTTTTCTGTTTGTTTTTCAATTATCGAGGTACGTCTAAGTTCTTTTATAACTAAAAGTATAAAAAAAAACCGATTTATTGACATCTCCAACGTCTTAATCTGACTTGGAAAATTTTTAATGTGTACTTTTCTGTTTTTGATCAATTAAATTTTTTTTACTCCGTCTCGGTAGGACGAACACGAGGAAAACTAAATTTAAATTATTGCCTTGATTAACACTAATAAATATAAGGTTAGTAACTAAGCGATTGCGGATTTTTTTTAAAGAAAACAACCGATAGGTAAACAAAAAAATTCTGCCTTTTAAGTGAGACACGTGTTTTCTTAAGTATTTTTAGTGTTCCGAACGGAACACTTGTAAGATGACTTCGGTGTCTGTCTGTCTGTCCGACTGTCTGTCACACCTGATTTTCTCCGAAACTATTTGTCATAGAAAGTTGAAATTTGGTAATAATATCGGAGCTGATGGCCTCATCAGAGCCGTGTAGTTTTGAAAGTTAAATTTTGACTTAAGGGATTAGTTTTGGGAGGTGAAATTGGAAGTGAAAAAAAAATTTTTTTACTAGGTCATCGAGTGTGGTGTCAAATGATAGCTCGTGAAAACACGAGTAGAAAAATATACATATACGTGCACGGATAGAATTCACAATTTTTATTGCAATGCCCATAATCTCCTCCAACACAAAACTTGTTGATGTATAATGCAATGGAAGGAGAAAAATGAAGGGAAATCATCATTAGCTCGACACAATGCCACAAAACCGTTTTCGTTTCCAGTCATTGCTGGTGCTCTATCGGTTGTAATGCACACTAGTTTATATATTGGTAGCTTGTAGTTTGTTACAAAATTGAAGAAAACGTCATATATATCTTCGCCACGGGTCTTTCCTTTCAGAGGAATCATTGTCAAAAACTCTTCCTTAGCCGACATGTCATTGAATACCATTCGAATAAAAATACACAGCTGGGTAGTGTCTGTCATATCGGTGGATTCGTCGAACTGTAAAGAAAAGTAAGTACATTTCATGATATCATGTTTTAGTTTATCTGCCATGTCCTGACTCATGACTTCAACAGGCCTTGTGACAGTCGGACGAGATAACTGAAGTTCTCTAATAGCAGACATAATCTCTGTTTTATTTCTAAAATCTCCAAATAAAGTCTCACCCGCTTCAATAAATGCTTCCTTCACAACCAATCCATCATCAAATGGTTTCTTGTGTTTCGCCAATATATGAGATATTTTAAATGACGCGATCGTTGCAGCTTTTAATTGTTTGGCTGGTCTTGTGAACAGGATTTGTTCTTTTTTCAAACAAGTTATCAAATCACGTATTTTTCGTTTCCTTAATTCACTCTGTGACGGAAAATCCTTTTCGTAGTTTTTATGAACCGTTTTATGATGCCTCTCTAAGTTCCCATGCTTAGGTATTGCAACTGACGCACGGCAAATGAGACAAATGCACTTATCCTTTACCATACAAAAGAAAAATTCTTCCTCCCAATCGTTATTGAAATGATAAGTTTTACTTTTCTTCGCCGCACTCATTTTGGACTATTTATTAATAAACTTTGTATCGATGTATCGCCTTCAAGTTACAACTCAGACTGACTCCTATTCCTGCAGGCGCAACATTTATATCGGCGCGAACGAAGTCTCGAATGTTCCCGTCAAACACGCCGCCCGAAGTTTCTAGAAAAATCGGCGGGAATCAAAAACGCGGCTTTTCTTTGACAAGTACCGCGCGTTCCTTTGATAAAGCCGCCTTTTGCCGCTAGCAGGGGGTTATTACGATAAAAGAAAGTGATGAGGGCGTTATTCTGGCCTAATTGTGGAGCGAATAAATTTTAGTAGTAAATTTTGACTTAAGGGATTAGTTTTGGGAGGTGAAATTGGAAGTGAAAAAAAAATTTTTTTACTAGGTCATCGAGTGTGGTGTCAAATGATAGCTCGTGAAAACACGAGTAAAAAATATATATAATGTAATACTTGCGCACACTTTTCTTTTTACTATTTTTAAAAAAATCGCGAAAAATCGCTGTCCCCCTCACTTATCTCAAAAAGTATTGATCGAAAAATTTTGAAAAAATTCTGGACTATTCTCCACGGGGTCTAGATTGAACGAAAATTATCATGAGTTCATTACCTTTAATAATTTATCAGGTATATAAAAAAAAACAAAAAAATTTTAAGGTCAAGTAGTTTCGAAAAAAACGCAAAAGAAAAAAACAGTACGGCGTGAGCGTCTTAAAACCAAATATTTTTTTAAATTACCTTTAGTCTGCGATTCTTGGACCGTACATGAGGTCTTCCATTGTTGCCGCGACTCCTTTTGATCTCTTTTCAATTTTCTGGTCTCTTTAGTCTCCTGTTGGCTATAGATATTCGTTGAGAATCCAAGTTCTCGGTAAATCGCAGCGCGCTTGGGCCAATTACAAGGATTAATAATTGCATCATTTGTAATGCACTAGTATATCCAACATTAAATATACTAGCTGCAACATAAGATGCAATCTCAACAATTTTTGTGCCACTATGCACTTCACTTTTAGAACCATAGATCAAATGTCAGCGTTTAGACTTTCATTGTTATTCTGAGCGTATCCTTCTAAACAACATTTCTATAAAGGACTGACTAAAAAAACAATACCCTATGTCAAGCCTCTGACCGCTCGTGCCGGTCCGATCGCTACCTGAGTTTCGGGCCGACTCTCTGCCGCGCTCACTTCTAACTGCTATAACTTTGGAAATAATTTGAATTTTGAAATGGTTAAACGTTTAAAATATTCTTAAAAGCATAAGCAATTTATTTAGCCAAAAAAAGAATTCGATTTTTTGATAATGTCAAGGTGGTGTAACTCCTTAAATAGGGTTGGTGTCTGGCGATTGTGAGGGCCACTCTCGTATCTTATCGTGGGTCCAAGCGAGCTGCTTCGCGACGTTATTTTCGCCCAGCAAAGGTTTCTTTAACGTGCTTCGGAATTTGACATCATGAGCATGAAGATGTTTCCGAATGGTCTCATGGATCACATTCAAACCTGATTTTCTTAATTTTGCCGCCTCTTGACGCAGCGTCAATTTCGGGTCCCGGGGAAACAGACATGATTCGTTTTTCGAGTTTCGGAGTTACTTTGCGTACCCAGCCACGTTTTGGCACGTCGTCGACATTTTTCGTCCCGTTAAAATGATTGACCCACATCTTCACAAACGATACCGACTTTTTCATATATTTAGCAGCCGCTGAAAGTGTCATTTTAGGCCCCTTTGGATGAAAATAAAGAAAAACTGCATCGAACCGAAGCGCAAACTCTTTTTTGGATTTTACTTGATTTCGACAAAAGTTCGGAATCGACTGAAACTTTTACTAAAACGCATCGTAGACAAAGGTTCCTTCTACCTAGAATCGCATCTACCAAAAATGAATTATCGCGGACACGTTCTTACTTGACGGACTGTATATGACTTTAAAACTAATCTAAATAACAATTTCAACTTATTTTAGCACTAGTAACTTAATTATATCCTCGTAAATGTCACCATAATGACCAGCATGACACAACTAAAATAAAATTTATATGTGGTTTTAGGATTGAATTAACAGCACTCACGACCCACATCTTCGTTGATCGTTAATACATTATGTCAAACAGAGTTAGGTTTGATAGTGTTTGATGAGTTTATTTCATCTAGATTATTAGGCTTATAATAAACGTCTTAAGTATTTTAATAAACACTTTTGTAATTCTTACGTTCATTTTCTTAAAAAAAAACCGAAACGGTATCATCAGTTTTGGAATCATATTTACGTGTCAGCAAACGCGCCTTAACTGATTTTCATGAATTTTTCAGTTTTTACAAGCTTGTTTTGATATGTTCGTAACATTGCTGAAATACGGTAATTTATTGTAAAGTTGTCGGTGGATGCCTTTAGTTATTACCTTGGTTTTTAGAAATAGCTTCCCTTATATAGTGACAAGCAGAAAGTATGCGACATATGGGATTTTTCTTTATTATTAAATTTAGAAGGAAAGTGAGTTTATATATATAAAAAATGATTTTGTAGTGCCGATTGTCATTTGGTGGGAAATTTGAATTTTCTAAACTTTAAAGTTCAAAGTCAATGTTGAATCCTGTTAAAAATTACACACACGTTCTGCAGGGAAGTCCCTAAAATGCTACAGGAGCGTCACGTGTGCGGAAAAAGCGATTCACGTTGTTCTTGAATCGCTGTAAATTGTACTCGGTGGGAAACACAGTTCTGGGCAAATTATTCCAAAGGGATGATGTTCTCCATATAAAAGATTGCTTCAAAAGCGTTGTACGAGGAGTAACAAGCTGAACCTCCTACGGATGTGAAGTATTAGCGCAATTTGAATTTCTAGCATGTACCGCTCTCGGAGGAATTAAGCGGGCTACATCCTTCGAACACTTTCCACGCAAATACTTGTAGAATAGGCTCAAGTCGCCAACCGTTCTTCGATGTTCCAGCGAATCAAGCCCGCCGGTCAGTTGCAGGTCTCCAATCAGACGAACAGCTTTTCTCTGAATAGAATCCAAAAAATGCAATGTATGTTTGGGACCGGCGCCCCAAAGATGAGAGCAGTATTCCATAGTTGGTCGAATTTGAGCTTTGTAAAGAATCAACAGTTGTTGTGGAGTTTAAAGCTTTCTGGTTCGAAATAGTATTCCCAACTTTTGAGAAGTTCTCCTTGCTATGCCTGCGACATGTTGATGCCAGGACATATTTTGCTCCCAAAGTAACGCCCAACAAATTGAGTGATGATGTTAGAGGAATGGAGTGCCCAGCCATAACTATGACGGGGAGATAGTGAAGGTGTCGACTGCCACTCGTAAAGAACGCTCTTTGAGGAAAAACGAGAGCCGTAAACAGAACTTTTCAGACATACCTTAAGAGCGTAGCTTAGCCAATAGTTCATCGTGCCAAACGCGGTCGAATGCCTTGGATATGTCAAGAGCAACCGCTCGAGATTCTCCAAAGTGTTCAATTGCGTTATTCCAAACATGTGTTACATAAGCCAGAAGATCTCCTGTTGATCTATGTTTACGAAAGCCATACTGGTGATCGCTAATAATGTCGAATCCTTCAAGATATTTTAGAAGATGCTGATTCATAACTTTTTCCATGACTTTCGATATTATTGAAAGCAGTGCGACTGGTCGGTAGTTATTTGGCAAGGTCTTCTTGCCTTTTTTAGGTATCGGCTGAACTGTGGCACATTTCCAGCAGGAAGGAAATATTCCCTTTCTGTAGGATAGGTTGAAAAGCCTACACAAATCTGGTGTTAATTCCCTCGCACAGTTTTGGAGAACTATGGCAGGTATTCCGTCAGCGCCAGAAGCTTTTTTGGTGTCTAGCTTCATTAAAATATGCTTTAATATGCTTTATGATACGCTGTCTCAAGACAACATTGGGCATCCTTGACTGCAATAAGGGAATGGTGTTTTTTCCTTGGAAATCGACAGTATTTAACATAAAAAGTTAATATTTTACACTAATATAGGAATTAATGGCCTCATCAGAGCCTTGTAGTTTTGAAAGTTTAATTTTAACTTAAAGGGCTAGTTTTGGTGGGTGAAATCTGAAGTGAAAAAAAAAAAATTTGTAAAAATGTTCATAAACAATGATTTTTTTATTTTTTATGAATGTTTGCGGATTCGGGTATTTTTAGCTAGCTGTGCGTCAAATAACAATTTTCAATTGCAAATATCTCGTTCTATATCGGAAATATGTGAAAAGTTAGTTACAACGATTTTGTAGATAATTGTATTATCTATCGATTTTGCTCGAAATATTTTTTTGTAATTTTTATATTTTCCGAGAAATTTGCAAAAAAAAAGTGGTTTTTGGGGTAGTTTTTATTTTTTCTGCAACCCCTTCCATTCAATTTCCAATTTTTGACTATTGATACTTGACCTACGTATTAAAACGAATTTTTGATCAAAAATTCAGGCTTCAACTATGAATAAGCATTTAAAACTCTTATTTACTGGACTAATACGGTAAAAATATTCGATAACTTTTGTGCGTCAGTTGCAGTTTTATAAAAATGATAATTTTTTAAATATTAGTTGTGAAATAACTAAAACTATCAATGTAACTAATATATTTCAAATTCAAGAAATAATAGCCGGCCAAATGCAAATTGAACTTGCGCAATTAGTGTTCCGTACGTTGATTGCTTCTGAAATAAAAATTTTTGTTACGGAGGTATAAAATGATCAGTGACTTCACAAAACACACCCCAAATGAGTTTTCAATAAAGTTTGTTTCCGATCTTCACTGAAAACTGATGAAATTTTTGTTTTTTTTTTTTATATACCAGATAAATTATTGAAGGCAATGCACTTGTAATAATTTTCGTTCAATCTACACCCCGTGGAGAATATTTCAGAATTTTTTCAAAATTTTTGGATCAGTACTTTTCGAGATAGAGGGGGGGGGGACAGCGATTTTTTTCGCGATTTTTTCAACATAATACAAAGAAAAGTGTGCGTATGTAAGACATTATATATATATTTTGAACTCGTGTTTTTACAAGCTTTCATTTGACACCCCACTCGATGACCTAGTAAAATTTTTTTTTTCACTTCCGATTTCACCTCCCAAAACTAACCCCTTAATTCAAAATTTAACTTTTAAAACTACACGGCTCTGATGAGGCCATCAATTGCTATATTAGTACCAATTTTCAATTTTTTACGTCAAATAGTTTCGGAGAAAATCGGGTGTGACAGACGGACGGACAGATGGACAGACAGACAGATGGACAGACAGACAGATGGACAGACAGACAGGCAGACACCGAAGTAATCTTATAAGTGTTCCGTACGGAACACTAAAAATCTCTCGATCATTTTTTTTATAGGTCCAAAACTGACAAGATACGATTTTTTATCCAATCGATCTAACATTTTGCGAACTAGCATATAATACAATTCTAAATCCCTCTTTGCTAATAAATATTTCCTTTATTTTAAAAAGCGGATAGACTTTTGGACTTTAAATTTTGGAAAATGCAAATTTTCCGTCAAACAACACATAATAATCGGCACTGCAAAATCACTTTTTGGTTTCAAGTGATGCAGAATCCACTTACAAATTCACGTTTTTTCTAAATTTAGCAATAAAGAAAAACACCCATATCTCGCACACGTTTTACCTGTCGCTGTATAATAATGATAAAATAACTTTTATAAAATATAAACAAAATATCGTTGTCTAAGCACCTAATTTTTGTCATTTCAAAAGACAAATAATAACACTAATCAATCATTATTATTTTTTTTTATTCCTAAATTACATGATTTGTTATTTTCGAATAAATAATTAGCTACTATTATGTATTTTATTGTTATTTAACCCAAATAAAGCTTAAGAATTCCTTTTATACTTTGATTTGGAGTATCTAGACTATATATATTGCACTAATCTTATCTAGGAACAAACATAGATTGTTTTAATTTAATTGTGTACTTACGTTGTAAATAAATTGTATTTGATTGGAATTAAAGAAAAAGAGTTCGTAAAGTAATTTATTCAGTACTTTCCTTGTATCTTACGTAGTTTTAAAATAGGCCCTAAGGAGTGACAGCAAAATTAGCCTGTTTCTGCAACCTTCATAACTTTGACACAAAAAAAGCAAATTTAACGTTTTTAAAAAGCTAATTAAAAATGTAGGACATATTTACTACTCAGTATATATCACCACTACACCAAACACTTTATTTTTGCACTCGACGCGCGTTTCGCTAACCATGTTAGCTTCATCAGGAGCGATGATTGACTAAAGGTAAACATACATATCTACCCTATTTATACTTAGCCTAACCCTAGAATTACTCAAGCGGAACTAATGACATAGGCAAGGCCATCAGTTCCGGTCTAGTAACCAGTAGAGGGGACTATAAGGAATAGGCCCTCTGTCTTTATTTAAACTACTTTTACATTTTATGATTTCCATACTTTCGTATGCGTTCAACAATCTCCTATCAGATACATTTTTTATTAATCTTAGATTATCTAATGTTACAGTATGATCAGCTTCAAGGGCATGTTCGGCAATGCTAGACTTTTCTGTTCTATTGTATCTTAAGTGTGCTAAATGTTCTTTAAATCGTGTTTTAATTGACCTTTTAGTTTGCCCAACATACTTTTTGTCACAATCATTACAACTAATTTCATAAATTCCACTTTTCTCACAATTGGGAATCTTATCTTTGGGATTTCCTAAGATATTCCTCAGATTGTCTGATGACTTATAGACTAAGGTGAGGCCTACCTTATTAAATACCTTATTGAGTCCCTTGCTATATTTCGGATTATATGGTATGGAGACATACTTGGTGTTATTTTCTTCGCGTGTAAAAAAGGTGGAATTCTGAATATTAGACCTAAATTTATGTCTATTTATTAGCTTATTTACTAAATCATCGTCATAACCATTAACTCTAGTTATATTTCTAATACGATTCCTTTCTTTATTAAAGTTTACTCTATTCAGAGGGAAAGTGACCAAACGATGAACTAAAAAATGTATTGAGGCTAATTTATGTTGTTTGCAATGAAATGAATCATTAGGAATATATCTATCTGTTATTGTGTCCTTCCTATAGATATCAAATTCTAATCTATTATTATTTTTAATAATTAAAATATCTAGAAAAGGCAATTGTCCTTTGTTCTCAATTTCGTACGTGAATTTAATTGAATCATACCGGCTATTTAATTTAGAAACAAAATCATCAATATTTGCTTTCTTTGTATCAAAAATCGCGAAAATATCATCCACATACCTATACCATACCCTTGGGAAATATTCGAATTCTTGACTGGCTTCGATTTCAAACTTACTCATGAATAAATTGGCTATGAAAGGTGACAAGCAATTACCCATAGCTGTTCCTTCTTTCTGAACATAAAATTGATTGTTATATTGGAAATAATTTTGTTCCATGCAAAGTTTAGATAATGTTAAGTATTCACGAATAATTTCGTCTTCAAAGTCATTCATTCTAAGTAATTCTTCGAGATATTGTAAAGTTTGTGGAATTGGCACACTTGGGAATAAAGAACTAACATCAAAAGAAATTAAGACTTCACCTTCATTAAGAACTAGATTTTTTGTTTTATTAATGAATTCTAACGAATTCTTCACTGCGAAAGTATTTAATGGTAACTTCTCAAGTTCTTTTGATAACCATTTGGATATTAAATATGTGGGTGATCCGACCGATGAAACAATGGGTCGTATTGCTTTTCCAGGTTTGTGAATTTTGGGTAAGCAATACAATTTTGGTATGGTCGGATTACTCGCATTTAATTTAAATTTTAGCGAATCGGAGACAAGGTTCTTACATTTTTTAAAAGAATTTTTAACCTCTGATATCATTTTCGGTAATGGATTTCTTATTACCTTTTCATAAGGCCCAGATTCGATAAGATTATCTACGCGTTCAAAATAATCTTTCTTATCCAATATAACAACCTTATTTCCTTTATCCGCTTTTAAGTAGAAGACATCTTTCTTTTTCAATCCTTTAACTACTTTTATATTTTTTCGTGAATTAGAATTTGTGTTGTTAACTATGTTTTTTTCGAAATTTGATTGCGACATGCTTCCCTAACAAAGGTTTTACTATTTTCTGGAAGTGTGCTAATGGAACTTTCAATGTGAGCAACTATTTCTGATAAATTATCTCTAGGAGGGGGTACTGCAAAGTTAAGACCTTTGTTTAAGATGCGAATTTCATTTCGTGTAAAGGATTGAGACGAATGATTCTCTACAATATTTACGAGTTCCTGAGGACTATTCTTCTTCGGTAAGAGCTTTTTTAATTTTTTACTTAGAATAGAGAATTTTCTTTTTATATTGAATATCAATAACTAAAAACATTTTCCTCTGGAACTCGCTCCATACTTCAAAATTATTTCCAATATAACAATCAATTTTATGTTCAGAAAGAAGGAACAGCTATGGGTAATTGCTTGTCACCTTTCATAGCCAATTTATTCATGAGTAAGTTTGAAATCGAAGCCAGTCAAGAATTCGAATATTTCCCAAGGGTATGGTATAGGTAATGTGGATGATATTTTCGCGATTTTTGATACAAAGAAAGCAAATATTGATGATTTTGTTTCTAAATTAAATAGCCGGTATGATTCAATTAAATTCACGTACGAAATTGAGAACAAAGGACAATTGCCTTTTCTAGATATTTTAATTATTAAAAATAATAATAGATTAGAATTTGATATCTATAGGAAGGACACAATAACAGATAGATATATTCCTAATGATTCATTTCATTGCAAACAACATAAATTAGCCTCAATACATTTTTTAGTTCATCGTTTGGTCACTTTCCCTCTGAATAGAGTAAACTTTAATAAAGAAAGGAATCGTATTAGAAATATAACTAGAGTTAATGGTTATGACGATGATTTAGTAAATAAGCTAATAAATAGACATAAATTTAGGTCTAATATTCAGAATTCCACCTTTTTTACACGCGAAGAAAATAACACCAAGTATGTCTCCATACCATATAATCCGAAATATAGCAAGGGACTCAATAAGGTATTTAATAAGGTAGGCCTCACCTTAGTCTATAAGTCATCAGACAATCTGAGGAATATCTTAGGAAATCCCAAAGATAAGATTCCCAATTGTGAGAAAAGTGGAATTTATGAAATTAGTTGTAATGATTGTGACAAAAAGTATGTTGGGCAAACTAAAAGGTCAATTAAAACACGATTTAAAGAACATTTAGCACACTTAAGATACAATAGAACAGAAAAGTCTAGCATTGCCGAACATGCCCTTGAAGCTGATCATACTGTAACATTAGATAATCTAAGATTAATAAAAAATGTATCTGATAGGAGATTGTTGAACGCATACGAAAGTATGGAAATCATAAAATGTAAAAGTAGTTTAAATAAAGACAGAGGGCCTATTCCTTATAGTCCCCTCTACTGGTTACTAGACCGGAACTGATGGCCTTGCCTATGTCATTAGTTCCGCTTGAGTAATTCTAGGGTTAGGCTAAGTATAAATAGGGTAGATATGTAGTTTACCTTTAGTCAATCATCGCTCCTGATGAAGCTAACATGGTTAGCGAAACGCGCGTCGAGTGCAAAAATAAAGTGTTTGGTGTAGTGGTGATATATACTGAGTAGTGTCATTGTGCCAAAGATTCCACATTCCCAACTTAGGACATATTTTTCCATTTTTTTATTATAGTTTTTAACAGAAAATAAAAAAAATATTTATGTGTAATTCTTGAAAATAGGTCACTTTAATGACTTACATATTCTCTACCCAATATCGTATAGTCAATCAAAAACCACCGTCTAATAGGGGTTCCTGCCATACTCATATACATGACTCCCAAGACTAGGAAAAAAACAAAGAAGTAATCAAAATACTGAGAATATAGCACTGGACTTTCCAAAGCTTATCGCTAATCGAAATTCATGTTGGTGGTGTTTTAACCTGAAAAAATAACTTTTCATTTTAAGAAAAAAATCTGGATTTTTTTCAGCATGAAGACTTATACTGGATATATAAATAGCAAGGTACCCTTGTTATTGCGACCTCTTTTTAGAGTGAAAGTCAATTTTTAAAGTTATTACGGATAACGCGCCGAAAAAACCCGATCGCGTGTGATGTCATAATGTTTATTTCTCCTCGACATCACCGACAGCTGATACGAGTGTTTTGGTTTGTAGTGTATTGATAAATTTATTCTAAATGTCTACCCGAAAAAAATGTTTTTAAATGTGCTACAAGATGTGAAACGTCGAAATCAATGGTTCTAAGCAGCCTGACGTATTAGTCTTAAAACAACATCAAATTTTTTCTGTTGTGAATATCATTTAGATGTAAGTATCTTAATATAATAATGTATTTAATAATCATTCTTATCGAAATAATGTTATTGAATAATTTTTGTTTTATTTAGTATTTCAAAATTTATATATCCAACAAGGTTATACACTGGACTAAATGGACAGCGTGAATTGTCACACATTACCGAATTAAATTAGATTAAATTAATTTAAATTAGTAACCAACACGTGATTTTTTTTTAAATATTATGAATTTTAATTTATTTATAATTAACTGTAAAAAATTTTTAAAAAGTTTTTCGCCTCAATTATTAATATTATTTGTAAGAAAGTTTTACAACAAAGTAAAAAAATCGATAATTATTTTTTATTCAAAAATCACAGCGATTCAAGAACAACGTGAATCGCTTTTTCCGCACTCGTGCCGCTCCTGGAGCGCTTTAGGGACTTCCCTGCAGCACGTGTGCTAGACCAATAAAAAAAAAAAAAAAAAAAAAAAAAAAATTCAAAAATTCAATTGCACGCCATCAACATTTTTTTTATTTTTTTTTTTAAAATCATGTATGTTAATGGACAATCGGCTGCAATGTTTCGTTTTTAAATAACGGTGATGCAATTTTAGTTATCGTAAAATTTCGAAATTCTGGGGTGTCAGGCGAAGACTGTAATTCAAATAAAAAAAATTCCTTAGCAGATGGAGAAACCAAATTTGACTATGTTATAAAAGAAGCACTTTTTATTATGTATACTAATGAACAATCGACTGCAATATTCCGTTTTTAAATATCGGTGATTCAATTTCAGTTATCGTAAATTTTCGAAACTCTGGGGTGTCAGGCGAATACTGTAATTCAAATAAGAAAATTCCTTAGCAGATAGAGAAACCAAATTTTACTATATTATAAACAAGTAAGCATGAGCGAGAGAGAGATGACGTCATCTATCTATCTCTCTCGCAGTGACGCTAACTTGTACCTCTCTCTCCAACACACACAATTCCCCATGTGTGCCAGAAGCGGCTTTGCCCTTCTACTACGGACAGAGAGACATTGCATTTTATATATATTATAGATATTCTCTGCTACATAATATTTAATGGTTTGGACTGTGTATTGCAAGAGAACGCGCTAGCGGCAAACTTTGTCCGACTTCATTTACTATTATTGTCACTGCTCATTCCTTATGCTACCTATCGTAATAAAATATAGCCTATAACCTGGCCGGAGAACATATGTATGTTTTTTTAAAAAAAAGTACGAAAATCGGATAAGTGGTTCTCCAGTGATAAGCCCACTAACGGACAGACAGACAGACAGAATACGTTGCATTTTATATATATATAGATGTAATAAAATATATACCTATAACCTGGTCAGAGAACATATGTATGAATTTAAAAAATCACGTAAATCGGATAAGTGGTTCTCGAGGGATAAGCGCATTAACGGACAGACAGACAGACAGACAAACATTGCATTTTATATATATTATAGATATATATTATTATTATTATTATTATATAACCTGGCCAAAGAATATATGCATGAATTTAAAAAAAGACAGGTAAATCTGATAAGTGGTTCGCGCGTGATAAACGCACTAATGGACAGACAGACAGACAGAGAGACATTGCATTTTATATATATTATAGATTATACATTACAGATATTCTTTGCTACAGAATATCGTTCCATATTTAATGGTTTAGGCTGTGTATTGCAAAGGCACGCGCTAGTGGCAAACTTATTTCCGACATCATTCACTATTTTACGTCACTGCTCATTCCTTATGCTACCTATCGTAATAAAATATAGCCTATAACCTGGCCAGAGAACATATGTATGTTTTAAAAAAAAAAAGTACGTAAATCGGATAAGTGGTTTTTCAGTGATAGGCGCACTAACGGACAGACAGACAGACAGAGAGACGTTGCATTTTATATATGTTATAGAAGAAGCACTTTTTATCATGTATACTAATGGACAATCGGCTGCAATGTTTCGTTTTTAAATAGTAGTTCTTCAATTTTAGTTATCGGAAATTTTCGAAATTATGGCTTTTCAGGCCAAGACTATAATTCAAATAAAAAAAAATTCTTAGAAGATAGAGAAATCAAATTTTAATATGTTATAAAAGAAGCACTTATTATCATGTATACTAAAATAGAGGATAGTTACCCCTAAATAAAAAAATAGAGGAATATATCCTTCTAGATTTTTAATTAGCTGTTACGTTAAGTTTGCTTTTTTGTCTCAAAGTTATACAGATTGCAAAAACGGGCTAAAATTTATACTTTTTTACGGTTACTCTTTGACTTTCTAATACTAAAGAATGATTGGTACTCTATGGAGAGATGTTAACAGAACGATAAAATTATGCAGAGAAAAAGCAGGAATAATGTCCTTCCTATGCCACTAGTAAAAAATAGGTTGCAGGTTTCAACAGAGGAAGAGTCGAAGGAATGAAAACATGCTAGTTCATCTTCCTCCAAGAATTCTAGTTTGTAAAAGTCAGCAGGAAAACTTGTTGTTTTTGTTTTTTGCGATAAGGATGAGGTGTTTCTTACAGATTACTTGGAACAAGGCGAAACAGTGACTAGAGAATAGTATTTTTCATTATTAACTAATTTTCTCCAAAAAATTGTGGAAAAAATCCAAAGTAGTGCTGTTCTTTCAATAGATTTCCCAGTAGTTTAAGTCTGTTCCGAGTTAAACCAGCACATTCATGTAGGAAGTGCATAGAGCTTTTTTCCTCTTCACCACATTGCCTGCATGTCGTGGGTCATTGTGGATACCCATTTTCTGTAAATGTTTACTCAGGAACACTGGCCGGTGTTCAGATCCACCACCAGTTTGGTCTGGGTCCTGATTAAAAACAAAGGACGTAAACTGTTAGTTTCTTTGAGGAGTCACCATTTACGCCCCTTGCATGTCTTGGGCCAGATGTTGCGAGCCAACAATGTAGATATTACTGATATGACCATCTATTGATTTTTTGTTTTTCTCTTCATTATTTGCGTTGCTTTTTGCTCTTCGCCTTGTTCGGCTGTCTGACGCTTTGCCTTGTTCTTTTATTATTATTTTATTTCCTACTATCGACGCCATTAAGTGGTCGAAACCAGTATATAAATTGGAAAAAGTGGCATGTAGTTTGTGTACTTTTCGATTTTAAGAATTTCTTCTGTAAATTAGCAAATTAAGCACCAGTTCGTGATTTTGCATTTATATTTTTTAATGATATTAAAAATAGCAACTAGAGTGTATTTAATTTATAACGTTTTTATTTACGAACCAATATTTGTGAGAATAATAATCAGTAACTCGTAAATTTCTAATTTTTGATTATCATGCAGTGCGCGAGTAGCATTTTCAGAAAATTTTCGTTGGATATCTCTGATTTCGCGGAATTTCAAACATTTTGGTATAAACATAAGGTACGGGTAATCTCGACCCTAATTTACAGAATAACTGTAATGAAATTCATCGCGGAGGGTGTTTTACATCTAATTACAAACTTGCTTTTTTTGTTTCGTAAATATGAAATTGTCGATGCGCTAGTCCAACTTACTGTTGATTTAACATACTTTTTTATGTAGCAACACGAGGATTATCTGGCTTTTAGAATTGCCTACATGACAAATATGTTACCAGGGATCTGTCCATTATTATTGACATCTCAGTTCTTATTACAACAACAATTTTGAGGTACGTACGATAACGTAAAACAAAAAAATTGTCCTTCATATTCTAACTTTAGTTTTGGCGTTCAACCATAAATTTTTATTGTACGCTTGTAACAACCATATGAATTTTATGCGAGCTCCAATATTACATAACTGTAATACATGTCAAAATAAGTACTACAAAACTTATTTATACAGTTTGTCAAGTAAGAACGTGACCGCTCTTAAAAAAATGTGTTTCGAGAACATCTTTTACCGTTAATGTATTTTTTTGTGTGCTGACAATGGTGCAATTACCTTGGTAAGTTGCCTAATCGCCTCTTGTATCAATATTCGCCTGGCATCTTCGAGGCATATGGAACAATATTATGTAGCAGAGAATATCTATAATCTATAATATTTATAAAATACAATGTCTCTCTGTCTGTCTGCCTGTCCATTATTGCGTTTATCACGCGAGAACCACTTATCCGATTTACGTGTCTTTTTTTAAATTCATACATTTATTCTTTGGCCAGGTTATATAATAATAATAATATTAATAATTTATACCTATAATATATATAAAATGCAACTTTTCTCTGTCTGTCTGTCTGTCCATTAGTGCGCTTATTCCTCGAGAACCACTTATCCGATTTGCGTGATTTTTTAATTTCATACATATGTTCTCTGACCAGGTTATAGATATATATTTTATTACATCTATAATATATATAAAATGCATCGTATCTGTGTCTGTTTGTCCGTTAGTGCGCTTATCACTCGAGAACGACTTATCCGATTTACGTATTTTTTTTAATTCATACATATGTTCTCTGACCAGGTTATAGATATATATTTTATTACATCTATAATATATATAAAATTCATCGTATCTCTGTCTGTTTGTCTGTCTGTCTGTCCGTTAGTGCGCTTATCACTCGAGAACCACTTATCCGATTTACGTGTTTTTTTTTTAATTCATAGATATGTTCTTTGGCCAAATTTTCCGAATCTCGCGAGACAACTGAGTCAGAGTCTTTCCTCTGAGCTTTCTCTTTACAAAGGGCCAAACGTTTTCAATAGAGTTGGCATCCGGCGATTGTGAGGGCCACTTTAGTATCTTATCGTGGGTTCAAGCGAGCCGCATCGCAACGTGATTTCCGCCCAGCAAAGATTTCTTCAACGTGCTTTGGAATTTGACATCATGAACACGAAGATCTTGTCGAATGGTCTGATAGGACAGATTTAAACCGGATTTTCATAATTTTGCTGCTCCTTGACGCAGCGTCAATTTCGAGTCCCGTGAAAACAAAGACACGATTCGTTTTTTCAACTTTCAGAGTGACTACCTGCAGAGTCACGTTTTGGTAAGTCGGCGACATTTTTCGTCTCGTTAAAACGATTTACCCACTTCTTCACAAACGATACCGACTTTTCAATATATTTAGGTGCCACGGAATATGTCGTTTTAGGCCCCTTTCGATGGAAATAAAGAAAGACTGCTTCGAACTGACGTGCAAACAAGTGACTCATTTTAGATTTTACGTGATTTCGACGAAAGTTCGGACCGATTTTTTCTTGAATCACTAAAATGGATTATTGCAGACTCGTTCTTACTTGACAGACTGTGCAGAGTAAACTCTAGCAACTTTTGGTAGGAACTACTTTTTTGTCAAGTTCTACAATAAACTACCTACCTCAATACAAAATCTGACCAAGAATCAACAATAAGGATAAATTGGTGAATATTTATCACGGCGGATATTTTACAGTGTAGACTAATGCCGTGCATAGAGCACTGTAGACTTCTAACATTGTGTTGCTTGGTCTGTCGTCACTATCTGTCGCGTCCTTGGATTTGTTTGATTCTACATTTAAATGTTGTCTAGGAAGTTTAGAAAGAGGTCTATATTTTGTATAACTTTCCTACTATTCACCATAACTCAATAGCCGCGTCCACACCAACCGAGCACGGCTCGCGAGCCACGCTCGGGCTTCCTGCTCGCGAGCCGTGACACCCGAGGCAAATTTGAAAAGTTGCGAGCGTGCTTCGCGAGCCAAGGTGAGCCGGTTTGAGCATTCAGTTTCGCTCCGTATAACTATGGAAAACCACGTGTTATTAGCTGCTACGGCGCTTATGTTGTCTGGATATATAGTAAAAAAAAGAATATAGAAACGAAAACTCTGGATTAAAAACTTGTACCGAAACCAATACGGTAATAATTTGTTAAAGGCACTAACAATCGACCATTCAGTCTCAAATTTTACACGCATGTCTGCGGGAGACATTGAATATCTGTGCTCCTTAGTGGCTGTGAAAATACAAAAATGTGACACTAACTACAGAGAGGCAATAACTGTATCAGAAAGAGTGCTGATAACATTGAGATACTTGGCAACAGGAGACTCCTATACCAGCCTTCAATATCTTTTTAGAGTATCAAAACAATGTATATCAACTATAGTTCCAGAAACGTGTGATGCAATTATAGAGGTCCTGAGTGATTACTTTAAGGTAATTAAAAATCAAGGTAATTAAGTAATCAAATTATTTATTTATCTTCCTCATATTTATATAACAGAGCTGTCTTCAAAATTAAAGTCGGATGTTTGTGCAGGAGTAGCAGGAGTAAATTGTGTGTTCTGAAGATTTTCACCGGAAGTTATGGTTGACGTGGTACTAGCGTCTGATCCGGGTTGTTCATACTGTTCTTGTGTACAATATCCTGGTCTATACATCTGATATTTTCCCATGTCAGCTTCGTGAATAATAGTATTAATAGCATTTTTAACACATGATTGAGTGTAAGGATCGTATTTTCTAAGTTCATGTGCGATATGATTACCAAATGCTTAACATGAATCACTCATGGAAATTGAGGTTTTCTGAATTATGTCAAAAGTGTCCTTCAATATACTGTCAAGAGAATCATTTTGTGCATTCGTATTCACACGTCTTTTCTTTCGCGATGGTTGTTGTGGCGATGGCGCGGGTTGTTGTGGCGATGGCGCGGGTTGTTGTGGCGATGACTCGGGTTGTAGGGATGGCTCGGGTTGTGGGGATGGCTCGGATTTTTGTGGGGATGGCTCGGGTTGTTGTGGCGATGGCGCAGGTTGTTGTGATGGTCCTGGTTGTTGAGAAGGTTCGCTCTGTAAAAATAATGTTTATTTTTTATTTGCAGACACCGTCCACAGAAGAAGAATGGCTAGCAGTATCAAATGAATTTGAGATTAAATGGAACTTCCCGCATGTTATAGGGGCTATGGACGGGAAACACGTTACCCTTCAAAGACCCATCAATATAAGTACTGATTACGACAATTATAAGAATTTACCTAGTATAGTGCTCTTCGCCCTAGTAGACGCTAATTACAAATTCTTGTTTGTTAATGTCGGAAGTAAAGGGCGTATTTCCGACGGCGGAATTTTTAAAAATACGAGTTTATATCGAAAATTAGAAAACTGTCAACTGAACATTCCTGAAGCACAAATACTACAAATACCGTACGTAATGAAAATACCATATTTCATATTGGGTGACAAAGCTTTTATGCTTAATAAATATACTATGAAACCATTTGAAGGTAATCCAGAGGCAGGTTCCAAAGAAAGAGTGTTTAATTACCGACTTAGCAGAGCTCGCAGAGTCGTTGAAAATGCCTTTGGTATTTTAAGTTCAATCTATAGAGTCCTTAGGAAACCTATTCTGCTAGAGCCAGAAAAAGCTACAAAAGTTGTCTTAGCAACTGTGTATTTATATAATTACTTACGAAGAAATAACTATTCTATTCCACCAGAATATTATGATAGAGAAGTGGATGGTTTATTTATTCCTGGTCAATGGAGAAACAATATTCCATCTACAGCACTATTACCTCTAACGGCCATTCCGCGCAGGGGTAATGCTAGTGCTAAAGATATTCGTCTACATTTATCAACACATTTTGTTTGTATGGGATAATTCCATGGCAGCATCAATATTAATGTTTAACTAATTTTGAAAATAAACATAAATAAAAGACTTACGTTATCTATTCCGCCTTCTTGTGTAATTCCTGTGTCATTTTTATTTGACATAAAGTCAAAATATTTGAAACCAAACCACTTCGATATATAAATTTCGTCGGCGCCTGTAAAAATAAATGTAGACGTATAATTAGGTATATAGTTAATAAAAACCTATACTATAAATGACTGTTATTATTTTATATTTAAGGTCCCAATTACCATCCCCATGATAATTACATTGATTAATTTGACACTTACTATAGTTAAATAAAGGAATCGTTACCTGAACCAGTGATAATACTTCTTTCCTCCCTTGACTTTTCGCGTCGGTATGAACCTGTCAACGAGTCAAGTTTCTTTTTCAACTCAGGTACAGGTAACTTAAATTCCTTAGCGATCTTTCTCCAGCAATCTTCTCGTTTGTTTTTATTTAAATGATCTGGATCTTTCGAATCCCACAACATTTTAAAACTTCCATAAAGTTGTATTAAGCGAATACTGTCTTCTTTATCCATTTTTAATTCACTGGCTCGCGAGCGTCGTTACGTCCGTCCACACCGCGCGATCTGCTCAGACTGAGGCGCCTTTGAGCATCGGCAAAAACCGACAAATTATGGCTCGCGGTCGAGCGGCGCGCTCGGCCGAGGCAACGTGTGCCCGAGGCAGCCCGAGCCGCGTCCAGACCGACCGAGCACGGCAGGAATTGGCTCGCGAGGCAGCCTCGCGAGCCAATGCCTCGGCCTGTGTGGACGCGGCTATTGAAATTCAGTACACCATTTCCTAATAATACGTCAATAGTAAGTGAATTAAGAAAAAAACGCAATTAAACTCGGCGACTAACAGTTCGAATTTTCTGGCGTAGTCGTTCCATAAGGTACGCTCCATGTTTTTGTCCAAATTTGAGCGCTGGTTTTTTGCCATTTTTTCCTGAAATTAGTACATTTAATTTTTGACGTAATTTGCTTTTGCACACGGCCCGAAACTTTTCAACACGACATGTTTGTGGTTTTAAAGCTGCGTGATTGCGCATAAAGTCGACGTCGCAGATTTGCAATTCTAATGGTTAACGGGGTCCTCATATTTCCTCAGTAATCTTCATGTCGGTTTAACTTTGAAGTCCTCTTATTTGATGGACTCTATTGTTTCAAAGGCATGGTTATCATTTTAGCTCTCTTAAGGTATTTGTTACGAGTAACTGTTAAAAGTAGTTTTGCTTGAAATTTTGGGAAATAATAGATTTGAGCAACATGCATTCACTACGACAATATAAGGATGGTTTACCACGCTGTATAATTAGTTGTAAAAGTTTCATATATGTAGCACGTAAAGCATGCGTTTTTTACAATTTTTGTTGTCGTATGTGCATTAGAAAGTAAAAAGTCACAAAAAAATATACATATAAAAAAATTACCTTGCTTTCGTTTGTTACAATATGAAGGCAATTTATCTTCCAGTTGTTGCAAAAATATTAGATAAATATTACTTTTTGATGTATTTTTTTAAGTAAATTTTCGCTGTGGCAACGTAGCTTGCAGAAGACTAAGACTGGGCGGGCAGACGCGGGCGTCCTTTCGAATTTTGAATTACATATGTGTATTGCACTGATCGGACTTTCTTTTAAAAGATACTAGAATAAAGGCATGCTTCGCACGCGCTTGCATTCAGTTATCAATACTTAATAATTGATATATTTTTAATAAATAATCCAAAGTATCGTTTTAATTAATTATACATAATTTTTATTGTATTTCATGTAAAAATATCAAGGTTATTATAAATAACACGTGATTGCGTATGGCGGGAAGCAAGCGAGAAGCTACGTTGCTACATTCATTATACCCTGAAAACCAAATAATTTCGCGTGTTTCTTTAACAGAATGCTCTCTCTGTCTTCTCGTAAGAAATACCTTAATAATGTACAAATCTTTTGCAGAGCATTCGCTATTCGGACACATTTAATCTGGAGCTAGGCATTTTCACAAACGAGACAACTAGATATTAAAAAACAACAATAAATGTTCATGTTGAGTACATATATTGATCACAATTGAGAAATGAAAAAATAATAGAGTAATATGTTCAACGCCTCTTAACTTCTTTGACAACCTGGTGCAGCCTTTGATATCTATCTGTTTATATTATTGTGAATTATACGTATTGTGTTTTCAAAGTATTATTATATCTCATATAATTTTATTGTATTTATTACTTTTCTAATGATTGTAAGCACTTTATGTAATATTATCACTAAATTAGTTGAATTTAATTGAAAGTACAACAAATTTTTATCGAGTGCAAATTCGTTCTCGCGGAGCCTTAAAATTTATAAAAGCTAGCCCGAAAATACTAAAACTTCTGAATACAATACGTTAAGACAGCTGCCACTCTACAGGTTACCGTTGTCTGATACTTTTCTTTCTCCTGGTGGCCGTATCTTCATTTGTTTGTTTGAAGATAGGTTACGTTCTAGAATTACTTTCTTTATCCAGACACAAAAAGGAATAGACAGGTAGAAAACATTGTAAGGAGTTCCAGCCCTGCCTTTGGAAAAAAGATTACCGTATCCTGCGTTCGTGCAGCGTCGCTAAAATCACAAGTATTTGCACGCATTCAAGTACAAATTTAGAAAATATTCAGCTGTTTGTTATAAATATAATGTTATTTACTTTCTTTTCTATTAGCTACAACTATGTAAGAAAATTTAACTTCGTTAGATTAGACTTTTAGAAATTGAACCATTGAATATTTGAAATTTTAGAAATCTGACAATATTTACATTCAACCAAATCGTAATGTTGCTATGAAAGGGACGTCTAGAAACAGAAATCTAAATAGAATGTTGGGAAGTAATTAACTGCAAGATCTCTGTGACGTTAGACATGTTTTGCGATTTGTGAAATAAATGCGTTCTAAGATTATACTGTTTACCCATTTCTCTTAAACTGATATTTTTAATGTTACATAATAGTTATCTAGACATAAATATATTCATAAGGTAACTTGGAAATCTCCAGACGGTAAAAATGATAACCTAATTGATCACATATTGATGAATAGTATGCACCGGAAAAGTTTGTAGAATATTAGGAGCTACAGAGGAGCGGAAGGTGGCAGTGACCACCACTTGATTAAAATTTAGATATTCATAGAGTCTTCAACGTGTAAAGAACAACAGAAACAGCTATAGTGTTGGAAAACTTAAAGAAAGAAAAATTAAGCAAAAATGCATTAATAATATAGAAGAGGGACTGAACCGTATGCACGAGAACGAAAACATTGAGGATTTATGGAATAGTATAGAGAGAACAGTAAACAGCAGAAAAACTCATAAAGCAAAAACCCAAGACTAAAAATAAAGAATGGTTTGACAGTGATTGCGAACATTGGATAAAGCAACGAAGCGAGGCTAAAATGAAAATGCTAGCGAAGAATACAGAAGAAAATAGGAATAAATTAACTAGGTTAAAAAGGGAAGTCGTGAAGATCTGCAAAAGGAAAAAAGAGAGTATTTAGAGGAAAAGATAAGAAAAATAGAAGAAAACTTTAATAATAAAAACATGAGAAATTTTGACCAGGAAGCAAAAAGAGAAAGTAGAAAATAGTATTTAGTAAGGATAAAGATGGAAATTTGGTGGGAGGAGCTCAAGAAATGGCCAATAGATCGAAACAACATTTCGAGACCATTTTAAATAATGGCCCAGAGAGGTTTGAAGAAATGATAACATTAAACCTCATCCAAAATGACCAAGAAGTTCCAGCAAAGGAGGAACGTATAGAAATTATTAAGAACTTAAAAAATAATAAAAGTGCAGGGGAAAAGGGAATATGCAACGAGCTCATCAAGGAAGGAGGTTTAGAATTAGAGGAAAGTCTATACAAGCTACTGGTAAAAATATGGGAAAAGGAAAATGTGTATGCCTGCGAGATGGTCAGAGGCAATACTGATTCCAGTTCTTAAAAAAACCGGTCAAGTGCAAGTTGAACTTGCACAATTAGTGTTCCGTACGTTGATTGTTTTTAAAATAAAAATTTTTGTTAGGGTGGTATAAAATGATCAGTGACTTCACAAAACACACCCCAAATGAGTTTTCAACAAAGTTTGTTTCTAATTTTTACTGAAAACTGGTGACCTTGAAATTTTGTTTTTTTTATATACCAAATAAATTATTAAAGGTAATGCACTCGTGATAATTTTCGTTCAATCTATACCTCGTGGAGAATATTCCAGAATTTTTTCAAAATTTTTTGATCAGTACTTTTCGAGATAAGGTAGGGGACAGCGATTTTTTAAAAGTAATACGAAGAAAAGTGTGCGCAAGTATTACATTATATATATATTTTTTACTCGTGTTTTCACAAGCTTTCATTTGACACCACACTCGATGACCTAGTAAAAAAATTTTTTTTCACTTCCGATTTCACCCCTCAAAACGAACCCCTTAAGTCAAAATTTATGTTACGGTGGTATAAAATGATCAGTGACTTCACAAAACACACCCCAAATGAGTTTTCAACAAAGTTTGTTTCCAATCTTTACTGAAATCTGATGACCTTGAAATTTTTGTTTTTTATATATACCATATAAATTATTAAAGGTAATGCACTCGTGATAATTTTCGTTCAATCTACACCCCGTGGAGAATATTCCAGAATTTTTTCGAAATTTTTTGATAAGTACTTTTCGAGATAAGGCCCGGGACAGCGATTTTTCGCGAATTTTTAAAAATAATACAAAGAAAAGTGCGCGCAAGCATATATATTATATATATTTTTTTACTCGTGTTTTCACAAGCTTTCATTTGACACCACACTCGATGACCTAGTAAAAAAATTTTTTTTTCACTTCCGACTTCACCCCCCAAAACTAACCCCTTAAGTCAAAATTTAATTCTCAAAACTACATGGCTCTGATGAGGCCATCAATTCCTATATTATTACCAAATTCACCTTTCTATGTCAAATAGTTTCGGAGAAAATCGGGTGTGACAGACAGACAGACAGACAGACAGACAGACAGACAGACAGACAGACAGACAGACAGACAGACAGACAGACAGACAGACAGACAGACAGACAGACAGACAGACAGACAGACAGACAGACAGACAGACAGACAGACAGACAGACAGACGGACAGACAGACAGACAGACACCGAAGTGATCTTATAAGTGTTCCGTACAGAACACTAAAAAGGAGATACAGCAAATTGTAATAACTATAGAGGAATTGCTTTGTAAGATGTAGTGTATAAAATTCTGGTTAGTCTGATAAAGAAACGTCTGGATAAATACGACAAAGTAATAAGCGACTAGTAGGCAGGTTTTCGGAAAGGACGATCGGTTAATGAGCAGATTTTTACAATGAAACGGGTACTATTGAAGAGTTACGAGAATAATTTATCCGTACATGCTTTATTTATAGACTTCAACAAGCTTACGATAAAGTACATAAAGCCGAAATCTACAGAGGTATGGAAAATTTGGGAATACCACAAAAGCTGATCAGACTGACAAGAATGACCCTCAAATACACAGCAAATAAAGGAAGTGTAAATGGACAAAAATCCCAATCATTTAAGACTAATAGGGGAGTGAGACAAGGCGACCCATTATCAACCGTTCTGTTTGACGAAGTGCTGGAGAATGTAATGAGGGAAAGGAATATTCATAGACACGGAACGCTACTCAATATGAAACATCAATGTCTAGCGTACGCAGACGACCTGGTATTACTAACTAGATCAAAGAAGGAACTGATTGACGTAACCAGAAGGCTAAAAACCGCTGCAAGAAAGAGGGGGTTAGAAATCAATGAAGAAAAATCCACATGCATGGTGATAAGACCAGAAGAAGAAACTCGAGATGAAAAGTTGGTAGTTACTAACTGTACGAATGGGAAAATATATCAGTTTGGCAAAACAGAAAACGTTACTTACCTGGGAATGAACTTAAATAGTAGAAATGAAGAAAGCAGAGAAAAAATTACAGAATAAACAAAGGAAGTGGAAGTGCAGGAGCTCTAAGGAACCTATACAGATCAAAAATGGTGTCTAAGGGAGCAAAAGAAAGACTATACAGGACAGTGATAAGACCTGTAACCCTATACGGGCGCGGGTTACGGACGCTAAATAGAACCGAAGAACAAAAATTGGATATATGGGAAAGGAAAATATTACGAAGAATATATGGGGGGAAAAAAAGTGGACGGAATCTGGATGAGGCGAATAAATAGTGAACTATATGAACAACAGCCATTCAATAATAGCACAAGTGAAATCACAGAGGATCAGATAGCTGGGTCACGTAGAAAGATTACCGGAAACCAGAGCAGCAAAAAAAATGTTGAAAGAGGCGGTGGTCGGAAAGAGAAGGGAGAACGCCCAAGAAGAAAATGGTTAGAGGCAGTGGAGGAGGATTTGGAAAGGTTAAAGATAAGTAACTGGAAAAGAAAGGCCACAGAAAAGAATGAATGGAGAAGAATTACCGATCAAGCTTTAGGCCTACAAGGCCTGTAGAGCTGCCTTATATGTAATAGTTATTTTAACGTAAATCTTCACCTGGTTCGACTTTAAGTAGTACGCTGTCCTGTTGTACTGATTGCACCATCTAAAGCAAGGTTTTTTAGGGCTTCGAACTGTGGAATAAGTCTTCTACCTGCCGTTAGGGAATCCAATCACGTTACGAAGGTAAGTGCCAGAAGGGTGCTTCCTATAACGTTATTATGAGGTTACATAATTTGAACATGAGGTGGAATAAGTTTGGTTGTGTTTTCAGCTATATTTGATGCTTTTGACTGGCAGTCTGATAGAAAATGAATATATAAAACTATTAGTAATATTTTCCGAAATAAACTCAGAAACTTGATTGAAACAACAAAGAAGAGCACACTCTCGACTAATTGATTTCTCTAAAATGGTAGAGTTTTCTTCTTTCTGGTCGAAAAATAAGGAAAGATCAACAAACACAACCTAAAGTAGAGTAGATGAACCTAAATCTTAAATTATGAAGTTTATTTTAGGGGAAATATAATAGTAATGTATAACCGTGGTGAAATTGATGACCAGTGAAGTAAGAACGCATTGCTATTCAAAAATATTCATTAATTATAAGATAAACACCTCGTTTCAATTAGTTTGATCTAGAAGGTCCTACAGTTACAAAAAAATCTTTATCAGTTAAAATTTATTCAAATCAATATCAACTATTAAAACTGGACAAAGCCCATTTTTCAGTAGTTTTTGATTGTTCTTTCATCTATCAATCTCAGGATGCATTTCATCGATCTAGAATCGACGGAAAAAGAGGACACAACTTAAAGTCTACTTACTTACTAGCGTAAAGAATAAGTAAGATGCGGTCAGATAACGGTCTGTGCCCTTGAACAGGCCTTGACAGAGGGCAGGTACAGCGTCTAAACTAGGCTTACATCAGCCAGAGGTAAAAATTATTATATCTCAGTGATTTGCCAATATTTCGCGATAAAAGTTAAAATGAGAATTAGGGACGAACATAGCTTTAAAATGACATATTAAACTTGGAGATGGCGCCACTAGTTCATGATATGAAACATCAGTTTGGACAAATTATTGTCACACTATGTATATAATATGTAGGTTACTTAATTAAAGTGTCCAAAAATATTATTTGAACTATGATAATTTGTTAATAGGACGACACTAACTTTATAAATGATGTTGATGATTCATCATTTAATCCGACAAATTTTGTTTATCGTAATTTTTTTTCGGTCAATATGATGTTATTATATGATAAAATAAACTAATTAAATAAATGGGAAACAAAACAATTATCGACATTTAACAAAGACGCGTTAAATGAGAGTTCGCAGAAAGCGATTCACGTTGAATCTGCCAATATTTCGCGCCAAAATTTAAAATGAAAATTAGGGACAAACATAGCTTTAGAATAGCATATTAAACTTGGAGATTTCACTACTAGTTCATGATATGAAACATCAGTGTGGACAAATTGTCACACTATGTATGTAATGTGTAGGTTAATTAAAGTGGCCCAAAAATATTAATTTAACTATGATAATTCGTTAGCAGGACGACACTAACTTTATAATTGATAATGTTGATGATTCATTATTAAATTCAGCAAATTTAGTCATCACAATTTTTTTCGGTCAATATGATGTTATCATATAATAAATAAACTAATTAAATTAATGGAAAACAAAACAATTATCGAGATTTAACACGAGATGGTGTTCGCAAGAAGCAATTCACGTTGAATTGCTGGAAATTGTACTCGGTATAAAGGGGTGTTTGAAAAGGATGGTACGACGAGGTGAAAAGCTGATCCTCATAGAGGATGTAATGTATTAGTGCGATGTGTACTTCTAGCGTGCTCCGCACTTTGGGAAAAAAATAAAGCATTTTTTGGACAAAAATCAAGACGTGGCTTACGTTTTGACCAATTTGAATAATTTTTTTTTTAAATACTCGTAAACACTTTTAGTTTACTCTCCTATTGACAAATAAAAAAATGCTTTCTCAGGAGTTGGCTTGAAGGTACAGCAAGGAAGAGCTAATCGATGTCTTAAATATTTCAGAAAATAAAGATAAGCGGTCTGAACCTGTGTTGTCAGAAGAAAATCATATTGATGACAAAAATATAACTGAGAAGACTTTGGCTATGTACGTAGCTACGTACGACATATTTGTTCCAAAGTTAACACATAGCAAATTGAACGATGATATTAGAGAAACTGGAGTGTCCCGACATAACTATGTTCGGTTTCGCAAGTTAACTTTTTTAGAAAAAAGAAGTGTTGGCATGATCTGGTTTACTATTGCTTAACGAAAATTTTATTCAATAAAATATTCATAATATGATCAAATTTTTTATTTCATAAGAAAATAGAAAACAATTTATACAAATTGTAATATTTTCGTTCATGATAAAGGTAGTACCATATAATGGCTCGATTTAGTGTATTTCTTTAAACAATTTATACTTGTAATTACACAGCTCACAAATTGTAGCAAAAATGTCCATAACTGTAGTAAAATGACCTGCTGTTTTTTGTGTACGTCGTTTATCTTAAGGGGTTACGCCACCTTGGTGCTCGGAAAAATAGGCAAAATATATATATATATATATATATATATATATATATATATATATATATATATATATATATATATATATATATATATATATATAATGAACTCCTGGACAAAATTAACGCAACAATCTGAAAATTAATTTATCTTTTTCTTATGTCAGTTTTAAAGTTTATCGAGTATTTGAATAGTAGGCTATGCATATTTTGTTTCGTTGTTCATGACAGAAATCAAAACAATTCGTTTAGATTTACAGTTTTAAAGAATTTTTAGAAGATAAACAATTTTCTGTAATAATGCGATAGATTTTCTTTAAAAGTAAGCTTATAAATTGTTCCCTTTTTCAAAGTAATACGTTTTTGTGGTAGACTGTTTTATTTTTGACCCCGAAGAATTAGAAAAATGAATCGAACAAGGAATTTAACTGAACACAAGGTAGTGCGAGCCTCAGTTTTATTGGACGAGGGATATTGTCAGAGTTATGTTGCCAATTTGTTAGGCAAACATCGTTCCACAATAAGTCGTATGGTAAGACGTTTGAATGAACTAGGAACTTATTCTAGAACGCTAGGGCAAGGGCGAAAACGATGCACTAGCCACCTAGATGAACGTTTTATAAGACAATATGCTTTAAGAAACAGGACTGTCACTAGTTCTATAATAAGAAACGAACTCGAAGCTGTTCGCAATGTCACAATTTCTTCTAAAACAGTTAGAAGACGGTTAAATGAAGCTGGATTAAACAGTAGGAGACCAGCCACTGCGCCCTTGCTTACTAGAGAGAACAGAGTTGCCAGGTTACGTTTTGCTCGAAATCACGAAAACTGGTCTGTGGATGATTGGAAACAAGTTTTCTTCACAGATGAAACTAGGGTTAGTCTAAAACATCCAGATGGTCGTGAGCGAGTATGGCGAAGACCAGGAGAGAGGTTTGCTCCTTGCAATATCTCTGCAAGGATTCCATTCGGCGGTGGCTCTGTTATGTTCTGGGGTGGCATCTGCTTTAATGCTCGCACAGAGTTAGTTCCTGTCCGTACGAGATCCATGAATGCTGACTACTATCTTGAGAATATTGTAGTAGAACATGTGATGCCTTTCGGTCATTTTGTGGGGCCTAATTTCCTGTTTATGCAAGACAACGCTCGACCTCACGTGGCTAGGGAGGTACTCGATTATCTTAATCAAGTTGATCTACCTATTATGCAATGGATAGAAGATGTATGGGGTCACCTTAAGAAAAATGTGAAACATCATATACCTGCACCTAGAAACCTGAGGGAACTTGAAAATGCAGTTATCACAGAATGGGAGCAAATTCCTCAAGATTTTATCCAAAATTTAATTAGAAGCATGCTTAGGCGCATAAACGCTGTGATCCGAAGTAGAGGAGGCAACACAAGCCACTAGTGTCCCAGTTACACTATTAATTTTGCTACTAGTGTCCCAGTTTATTTTTTCATTATTACATAATTTCAACGATTTTGTTATTAGGTCTTAAGAATAATTTTGATTCGAATCTTATAGAGAAATTTGGTAGCTAATTCACTTTTAAAGTATCCGAATAAGTTTTTTCTAATTTTTAGTGTAACCAATGTCCATAAAAAATTATTAAAATTAATTCATTATAGAGATTTGTATGATTTAATATATTGTTGCGTTAATTTTGTCCAGGAGTGTATATATTATATATATATATATATATATATATATATATATATATATATATATATATATATATATATATATATATATTTTGACGCAACTATGGTATATATAATATAATTTTTTATTTTTCACAAATACGTTATAGTTTTAGCGACAAATAAAAAAAAATTATTAAAAAAAAAATAAAAAATAGTGGAGGACCCTCTTTTAAAAATCGTTGCCACCGCTGGAATTTTTTTCTCAGTTAGGAATCATCTAAAAACTAAGCAAATCATTTTTTATTGTTAAGAAAGGTCATAGCTAAAGGGCTACATACGGAAAAAATTTTAAAATTTTTTTTATAGAAGTGACAGCCGTTCAAAAAAATAAACTCGAATTTTTCACAAAAAATTTGGGCTTCAAAAATTAATAAAAAATGAACGGTGCTTCCACTCGAAAAAACTATAAGTCAACTTCAAGATAATATTATAAAGAATATTATATATTATAAATTTAGTCAAAATCGGTTCTGTAGATCACCAGATATTTTGTCCACGAGTTTGAAAAAATTAGTTTCGAGAAAAAAGCAAGAGAAAAAAAGTACCGCGATTTAAAAGTCGCTAGTTTTTTTTTATAATATATAATATAATGAATCTGGTATTCCATTTTGTTAAGCTTGAAATATTCTTAAAAGTATTAATTAGAAATCTAACCAAAAAAAATCGATTTTTTTGAAAATTTCAAGGTGGCGTAATTAAACTAACTTTTCAGCTGATGCATCTTTTTGTTATCGAAACAGCCAGCAGCATGATTGTTAGATCAGCTGTTTTATCACATTAATTTCAACAGATGTCCAGTTATAGTGGTGAGAATGACTGTCTGGTTTGACGCACAAAATCATACAAAATTGTTCAAAATTTTCAAAATCTGCGCCAAGTAGCGTTTATTTTTTATTTTCATTTAGTTTTAAGGGTAATATTAATCTTCCAAAAAATACATTTATAGTGGTTTCTTCTTCTTAAAATTAAATTTTGGAGGAGAGTGTCGAACATACTCGTATTTTGTTTTAGGGACTCTCTTGATAAGATTATGAATACTAATTGCTTTTGGAAATTAAGTTTTATTTAATCATTTTCTTTTTAAGTGCGATACTGGCGCCGACTTCATAATTTCGTTTAATTTTGTATGTTTATGTATTATGTTTTGTATATTAAATACTAATTACATATCTCTTACGGCCCTTGTGTTTTTCGTTTATAGGAAAGAAATTTCTCAAGAATATTTGGCAGCTTTAGAGAACGACGAGTGTTATTTTTCTTTGCCTCAAGAATTCGCTGAAAATCCCATCGAAAGTATACCCTGAGGATGTCAGGCGATCCTCGATGCTGAGGGGGACTGAACGAACTACTGAATCATTAGCATTTTGACGGAAATCCTTTACTGTCGAACAATGTAAAAAACGCACTCTTCAAGCCCTTACCGAAAGCTGTGGATTTATCGACTTACAAAATCCCACCATATAGCTCCGATTTAATTCCCTGTGACTTATATATATATATATATATATATATATATATATATATATATATATATATATAATTTGTTAAAATATCTGACGAAATACCTCAGGGGCTTGAAATTTTTCTCAAAAAAAAACACTTGCATAGCAAAATGAAAATCTCGAACATAACTATCTTGAACCGTTTTATTGAAAATCTCTCTCTAATTTTATTAGGCGCATTTCTAGGAACAATCTTAAAATTCTTCTTGGTTATGCTGTATCTTGAGGGAACATTGACCATATTATAGTAATGAGAAACCTATATTGTTAATTAGTTTTCTGCTTTAATGAAGACCTCACTGAAATGGCGGATGCATGCCGAAGGTCTTCATTTTGAGTGGGTTCCAATGTACATGGTTACAGTTCATCTGAAAAAAATAAATTAATTGGTAGAAGATGTTATTGTGAAATGGATATTTAAGTTGGGATCTTGAAGGTTTTATTAATAACTAATCTATTACGAATTAACGGCAGAATTTAATTTACTTTTAATGAGTATTAAAATATTTAGCGCAAAAATTAAAAATTACTTTAAAGTTACTTTTAATGGCCATATATATATATATATATATATATATATATATATATATATATATATATATATATATATATATATATGTATATATACAGGGTGCCCCACGTACATGATTCCACAGCATTTATTAATCAGTATATCAAAAAAATGTTTAAATACAAGTTATAGGGTGTTATACTGCGCACATGCTGACGTGACGTTGACAATAAAATGTCTGAACGGTCAGTTCGAAGAAATTACGCCGTTTAGATTTTTTTTTAAATGGAAAGCCCTGTATATTATTTTATTTTTGAGTCCTATTAAAAATTCTAGATATTATTTATCTAATATACCATGTTTAAATTGAACTATTTTGGAATTATTGTCATTTGAAATTTAAAAAAAAAAAAAAAAAAAAACAAAAAATAATAATAAATACTTTTATTTTAAGGTAACAATTGCTCAAAATGTCTACTGTTAACCGTTAATCTTCTACAATTTCAGATTGACTTCGGTGAACTTTGGTTTGACCTCATAAAAAAAATCGATCGGCGTAAGGTCGGGACTTCTTGCAGGCCATTCAACAGCATCTCTTCTAAGTTGGGAGTGTGGAATCTTTGGCACAATGATACTACTCAGTATATATCACCACTACACCAAACACTTTATTTTTGCACTCGACGCGCGTTTCGCTAACCATGTTAGCTTCATCAGGAGCGATGATTGACTATCCATCTATTAGAAAAAATCACATCCAAATATCTACGAACATTTATTTCATAGTGCGGAGGTGCTCCGTCCTGTTGATACCACAGATTCCTGTTAGGGATATCTAAATTATTTTCGGGAAAAAGACCTGCACAACTTGAAATAACTTGCTGTTGGAGTAACTATAAATACCGCTGTCCTGTAAGATTTCCATCGATAAAAAAGGGACCAATGGTATGACGTCCACAAATCCCTGCCCACACGTTTATCTTTTGTGGTCTTTGAGAATGACTATCGATTATCCACTGGGGATTCTCAGTAGACCAGTACCGGCAGTTATGTCTGTTAACTCTTTCGTTAAGACAAAATGTGGCCTCGTTAAAAAAAAAACGTTATGAATTAGGTTAGGATCATTTTTGATTCGTTCCATCATGACCTCGCAAAATTCAACCCGTCTATCGTAATTATCTTCAGATAATTCTTGTAATAGAATGGGTTTGTATGGATGCAATTTTTCTTTATTTAGTATACGACTTAAGGTATCTTTACTTATGTTGTGGTCTAGGCAAAGCTGACGAGTGGCTGTATGGGGATTTTCTGTCATTTTCAATAAAACATCTAATTTTTTATCATCGGTTGTTTTAACTTTTGGAGGTCCAGATTTGGAACGATCCTTAACATGACCTGATTGTCTAAATCGTTTTAGTGTTTTTCTAACTACAGATTGGGTTATAGGTTCTCGATTCGGATATTCTGTGTTAAAAAGATCACACACCTCCTGTCATATTCTCCTACGGTCTCCGTAACTAAACATCATTAACAAAGTGATTCTTTCAGTTTCTGTTAAATGTACCATTATGATATTACGCTTAAATTGCATTTTTACAAAATACAGCAATAAACTTTTTCGTCAGTAAATCATTTTTTGACGCGTTAAGTCGTTACCTGACAGTAAATGTTTGACCCAAGCGAACCTAAATTTTTTTTTTTTTAGTTTGATCTCCTTAATTTATTTATCAATACTTCCAAAACAGTTCAATTTAGACTTTCCAAGCCAGCTTGAAGCGGCAGCAGCAGCAAGTTCACAATATGGAGTAGTAGCAGCAGCAAGAACACTTGAAAATGCCCAATGAGATTTTGGCGAAGCGTCGTGAAAATTCATTGGATTGAAAACCGGAATTTTAATATAGTACATTTCACGATCGTTGAACACCTTTATTGTAACATATATATATATATATATATATATATATATATATATATATATATATATATATATATATATATATATATATATATATATATATAAAATGCAACCTCTCTGTCTGTCTGTCTGTCTGTCTGTCCGTTAGTGCGCTTATCACTGGAGAACCACTTATCCGATTTACGTACTTTTTTTTTTTAAACATACATATGTTCTCTGGCCAGGTTATAACACATGGGCTGAAAAGTCCCGGGCCTAACACATAGATGGCGCTAGTTTTATTGCAGTCACCTTTTTTCAGTTAATACTAACCTTCAAAAGACAGCTGTTAAAATTTCATGATATTCTATTCATTAGTTTGTGAGTTATTGTGCTAAGAGTGACGCTACTTTTGTTATTTTCAAAACAATGGATCAAAAACAATTTCGTGTTTTAATTTTACACTGCTTCTTGATGGGAAAAAATACCGTTCAAGCGAAGCAATGGCTTGAAAAGTGTTATGGGGACTCCGCTCTATCAGAAACAACAATAAAACGTTGGTTTGCTGACTTCAAACGTGGTCGTAGAGACACCGATGATGCAGAACGCAGTGGACGTCCAAATGAGGCGGTAACACCAGAAAACATCAAAAAAATCCATAAAATCGTTTTGAATGATCGAAAAGTGAAGTTGCGTGAGTTAGCTGACATCGTAAAGATATCAAAAGAACGTGTTGGCTTTATATTGCATGAGCATTTCACTATGAGAAAGCTCTGTTCAAAGTGGGTGCCGCGTTTGCTCACTGTTGATCAAAAACAAGAACGTGTTGATGATTCTGAGCAGTGTTTGGCCATGTTTAAACGTAACAAACCGGAATTTTTGCATCGATATGTGACAATGGATGAAACATGGATACATCACTTCACTCCGGAATCAAAACGATCGTCATCTGAGTGGACAGCAACTGGTGAACCTCGTCCAAAGCGCCCGAAAGCACAACAATCGGCTGGAAAGGTTATGGCCTCGGTATTTTGAGATGTGCGTGGTGTAATATTCGTCGACTATCTTGAGAAAGGAAATACCATCAACAGTGAATATTATATAGCGTTATTGGAGCGTTTGAAGGCCGAAATTGCAAAGAAACGACCGCATATGGCAAAGAAAAAAATTTTGTTTCATCAAGACAACGCACCGTGTCACAAGTCAATCAAAACAATGGCAAAACTACATGAATTGAACTTCGAATTGCTCCCACATCCACCGTATTCGCCAGATTTGGCTCCCAGCAACTACTGGCTGTTCGCAGACCTGAAAAAGATGCTCGCCGGTAAGAAATTTCGCACGAATGAAGAGGTTATCGCTGAAACTGAGGCCTATTTTGAGGCAAAAGATAAATCGTTCTACAAAAGTGGTATTGAAATGTTAGAGCGGCGCTGGAATGATTGCGTTGCTCTTGATGGAGATTACGTTGATGAATAAAGCTAATTTTGAACCAAAAAAACCGTGTTTTCTTTGTTAGGCCCGGGACTTTTCAGCCCATGTGTTAGGCTATATTTTATTACGATAGGTAGCATAAGGAATGACTAGTGACGTAAAATTGTGAATGATGTCGGAAAAAAGTTTGCCGCTAGCGCGTTGCCTTGCAATACACCGCCTAAACCATTAAATATGGAACAATATTATGTAGCAGAGAATATCTATAATCTATAATCTATAATATATATAAAATGCAATGTCTCTCTGTCTGTCTGTCTGTCCATTAGTGCGTTTATCACGGGAAAACCACTTATCCGATTTGTGTCTCTTTTTTTAAATTCATACATATATTCTTTGGCCAGGTTTCATAATAATAATAATAATCTATATCTATAATATATATAAAATGCAACGTCTCTCTGTCTGTCTGTCTATCCATTAGTGCGCTTATCCCTCGAGATCCACTTATCCGATTTACGTGATTTTTTAAATTCATACATATGTTCTCTGACCAGGTTATAGATATATATTTTATTACATCTATAATATATATAAAATGCAACGTCTGTCTGTCTGTTTGTCTGTCTGTCTGTCTGTCCGTTAGTGCGCTTATCACTGGAGAACCACTTATCCGATTTACGTACTTTTTTTTTTAAAACATACATATGTTCTCTGGCCAGGTTATAGGCTATATTTTATTACGACAGGTAGCATAAGGAATGAGTAGTGACGTAAAATAGTGAATGATGTCGGAAAAAAGTTTTGCCGCTAGCGCGTTGCCTTGCAATACACCGCCTAAACCATTAAATATGGAACAATATTATGTAGCAGAGAATATCTATAATCTATAATATATATAAAATGCAATGTCTCTCTGTCTGTCCATTAGTGCGTTTATCACGAGAAAACCACTTATCCGATTGGGGTGTCTTTTTTTTAAATTCATACATATATTCTTTGGCCAGGTTTCATAATAATAATAATAATCTATATCTATAATATATATAAAATGCAACGTCTCTCTGTCTGTCTGTCTGTCCATTAGTGCGCTTATCCCCCGAGATCTACTTATCCGATTTACGTGATTTTTTAAATTCATACATATGTTCTCTGACCAGGTTATATATTTTATTACATCTATAATATATATAAAATGTAACTTATATCTGTCTGTTTGTCCGTTTGTGCGCTTATCACTGGAGAACTACTTATCCGATTTACGTGCTTTTTTGTTAAACATACATATGTTCTCTGGTCAGGTTATAGGATATATTTTATTACGTTAGGTGACATAAGGAATAAGCAGTGATGATAATAGTGAATCAAGTCGGAGAAAAGTTTGCCGCTAGCGCGTTCTCTTGCAATACACTGCCTAAAGCATTAAATATGGAACAATATCATGTAGCAAAGAATATAATATATATAAAATGCAACGTCTCTCTGTCTGTGTGTCTGTCCGTTAGTGCGCTTATCACTCGAGAACCCTTTATCCGATTTACGTGTTTTTTTTTAATTCATGCATTTGTTCTCTGGCCAGGTTATCTATAATCTTCTATCTAGAATATATATATATATATATATATATATATATATATATATATATATATATATATATATATATATAAAATGCAACGTCTTTCTGTCTGTCTGTCTATCCGTTAGTGCGCTTATCACTTGGGAACCACTTATTTCCGATTTACGTGTTTTTATAAATTTAAACGTATGTTCTATATAATTCGTTATAAGCCTAGATAATGGGAGATAAGGAGAAATAATGGGAGATAAGTCGAGATAAGGCTCAATAATGGGAGATAAGGTGAGAGAATGGGAGATAAATATAAATAATGGTAAATAAGGAGAAATAATGGGAGATAAGCAAAGATAAGTCTAGATAATGGGAGTTATGGTGAGATAATGGGAGATAAGGAGAAATAATGGGAGATAAGGAGAAATAATGGGAGATAAGGAGAAATAATGGGAGATAAGGAGAAATAATGGGAGATGAGCAGAGTTAAGCCTAGATAATCGAAATTATGTAGAGATAATGGGAGATAAGGAGAAATATTGAGGGATAAGGGGAAATAATGAGAGATATTTTGTTACGTTGGGTAAATTAAGGAATAAGCAGTGACGATAGTGGTGAATCAAGTCCACCCGAGCGGAGCCGCGGGCCCGGCTAGTATATATATATATATATATATATATATATATATATATATATATATATATATATATATATATATGTATATATATATATATATATATATATATATATATATATATATATATATATATATATATATATACATACATACCGGGTGGACCATTTATCGTGAAAATTTTCGACTTTTATAAAGGGAAAATAAAATGGCAGGATCAATTTTTCATTTAGTGGGAGGCATCAAGGTCATTTCAAGGTCAATTCAATTTTTTTAATGGAAATCCATATTTTTTAACATATTCTTATGCTGTGAGAAAAAAAGGTTTATTTATTCGAAATATTTTTTTTCTTAACTTGAATTTTTTAATTTATTCAGGTCAATAAATAAAAACAAGAGAAATTTTTAATGATTTTTAACTCAGTTGGAAGAAACTTAATAATATATTAAATAACAAAAAAAAGAATTAAAAATTCTGAAATAATTACCAGAGCTTTATTATAATAACATCAATATCGTTTGTCTTCTAACATGTACATGTATCTAAAAAGTTACTCCCAAAATTTCAAGCGAATCGATAAAGATTTGTGGCAGCTATCATTTTGCTGGATTTGAAAAATACAGTTTTAAGAAAAATGCATTTGAAAATTTGAGTAACATTCTAATAGAAAATATCGTTATACTTTTAATCGCCGATGTCTGCACCATACAATTGAGCTTCAAGGTATCATATTAGTCAAAAAAAAATCTATTTTTTGAAAATTTTGGAGTGGCTTTACCCCTTAAACAAGGTGATCATCAATATCTTTAAAATATCTCGCATAAATTTATAATTGATATTGTGTGGAGATGTAGGAGGAGTCATATTTAAAATTTGAAAAAAAATGACAAGATCTTCAGAAACTAATTAAAATTTCCAGCCTATACAGATGAGCAAATGGCACCAACACTACTCTCAACAGCTTAAAGAAGATAGAGCACCATATCTGGGATCCTCTCTTTTGCTTGCCATGCTAGTAGCTTGGAGCTTGTTCAGAGTAAATTTCTACGTCATATTAATTTTAAATTCTTTAACAATGATTCTTTTAGTTATTCAAAACTGACATCTATATTAAACTTGAATACTCTGTCTAACCGCAGAGTTCAGCGCGATCTTGTAATGTTCTTTAAAATTTTAAATTCCATTGCTAATTGTCCAGAACTTTTATCTCAGATTCATTTGTATGCACCTTCTAGACGTACTAAATCTACGTTGTCCTTCTTCAAACCTTATCGTAAGACAACCTACGGAGCTAATACCTTCATGACAAGATCTATGGACTTTGTAAATAACTGCCTATCACTGGACTTGTTCTCCAGCTCCTTGTCCCTTTTTAAGAGGCAGATCGGGGTTCTTTTCTGAATTTCTTAGTTTTAGCCTCTATTTGTAAGTAGTTTAAAGTAGTCTGAAGTGTCATTTATATATGTAAACTTTTATAATTTGTCTTTATGAGTTCATGGGCCTGTCCCGTAAATAAATAAATAAATAAATAAATAAATATTGAAAGAAGCCTGGATTACCCCCATTCACAAAATGGGAAGTAGAGATAACTGCGCCAACTATAAATGTATATCCGTAACTAGTACCATGAGCGAATTCTATGGGAAAGTCCTTTAAAACCTGATAGAGGAAGAATATAGTCATCAAGAAATTTCAGTCTGACCCAACTAAACGAAAGGAGGATCGCAAGAAACAGAGAGGTGTACCCTCTATTTCTGAATCTAGACAGACGGCCAGATTCACCTCGTCCGGAACCCTAATAGAGGCAAGCGGAATCAAAAACCTAATATCGAGTTTCCTCAGTAGATCACCAATCAAATCACAAAAAAAAATCGCTGACAAAACACCTGAATTGCACAACATTGATAATAACATTCAGAGAGCAAAGTCGACAACAACCAATTCCCCGAAAAAGCGCTCAATCTTTAGGATAATAGCGCAATCCTAGAAAACCAAAGCTATAAAGGATAATAACTTCTCAACTGCACTCAAAAGGTATACATACACGCACACCGGACTATCGCAGAACTTTACCGCCGCTAGTGGGGACCACAGTATTCTCCGATCGTAGCCTCTCATATCATTCATCGTTCGGACTCAGTTCGAATGATATTCGAGCGCAATCGCCTTTTTTTACTCGCCTTCACGTTTCAATACGCGCCACAAGCGTGCAAGGATCAGGATAAAAAAAAATTCGTTCGCTATTAAAGGACTAATACACTATCCTTTTTTTTTAAATAAAAAGGAATGTTTTTCACGCGACAGTATCGTAGACTTTTATGTCGCTCTGAAGTGTTTTTTAGTAATATTATTTAGACTTTAATTTTTTCTCTTTCGTAAAGTTGTTCTTGCTAATAGAGAAAGTGAAAAAACGACGCGACTGGGGCACTTAGTGTGTACTCCGTATTAATACTACTAGATTCTGGATACATGGTGTGTGGAGGATTAGTGATTCTAGTGCTCAGGAGAGTGTTGGATTTAGGATGTGCCTTGGTGTGAGTGATGCTTACCAAGGCATTACTCAGTTATAAAGCTCTGTATGCAATCGACTTATGTGTAAGTAAGTAGATAATTTTTTTTTGATTCTAATAGTCGAAACGTCGTGATTTTTCAAATAAAAAAATTTTAATTTCATAAAAAAATAAATAAAAATTCATTATTTTTGATTTTTATTTTTGTTATGTTGCGACTTATCTTACTTATCGGTTTTTTTTATATAAAAATAACAATTATATTGTAATATGATATAATTTTACAAAAAATATATTTTTTTCCTCGGAAATGTTTATGCGGAGAATTAATGCTGATTAAAAGGATTATCATAGAATATATTTTAGAATCGGGCTTAATTTTTTAAAGACGATTTTTTGGCAAAATAAACATTTTTAATCTTAATCTCTTAAAATAAGAGGATTACATTCTATTCGTGCTTTCTCAGGGTATATATATATATATATATATATATATATATATATATATATATATATATATATATATATATATATATATATATACAGTGTCCGTTTATAACGAACTACAAAAAATCATTAAAAATGGTTCGCTATATCCGACGCTCGTTACAAACAGTAAACAAAATCTAATATCATTTTTCACTACTTTTTATTTAGATTAGGCGTTAATGCTTAGAAAAGTAAATAATAATAATTATTAAATTAAAACAAAACGTTCAAGGGAAAATAAAACAAGTCACACTAAAATTATTATTATGTATGTTAGTACATATACGAGTATAAACGAAAACATTAAAATACGTAGTTTATACAATGAAATCAGTAATTTTCGTTTGTACAATTTTATTAAAAAGAAATGGTGTTTATATAATTGTCAAGGTCACAAAAACTACTCCATATATGTTCAGGGACTTCACGAGATTCCAAAAAATTGCGAGTTTCAGTCATTTTCTTAGTCATTTCTGAAATGGACGGAACATAAATATTATCTCTTTCTCCAAGCTCGTCTTCGTCCTCATTATCGCTTAAAATCTTTTCAGAAGTCACTGATATCACAATTTGATCATCAGTTAATATTTCTCTCGTCATTAAATCACTATCAGCACATACTTATTCTTCAAAATTAAAGTGATTAAACATCTTTTTAATCTCGATTTCCACTGTACTTTGTTGAATGTCAGCATCGTAAACAAATTCTAGACAATCAGTAAGATCTTCTCGAGGTTTTTCAATCCACTGAATCAACAGTAGCTCATCATCTGAGTCATATCTACATTCCTTCCTTAAAAATCCGCCATGCTTAAAACAGTTTGCAATGGTTTCTCTACTGACTCTTTGCCAAGCCATATGGATAAAGTTTATAGCGTCCAAGAGAGTTACAGAAAAAATGTTATCTTTATCGAACGTCTCTAACATTTTCATAAGTAAAATCTTTCTATAATGAATTTTAAAGAATGTATCACACCTTGATCCATAGGTCGGAGCTTTGCACTTGTGTTTGGAGGCATAAAAACCAATTTTATTCGCTGTAGTTCAACTTCAGGGTGCGCTGGACAGTTGTCAATCAAAAGTAATATTTTTCTGTTTGTGAATTTTAATTCTTTTACCCATTCGATCAGTTCGTTTTTAAAAATTTCTGAAGTCATCTAGGTTTTACTGTTTGATTTGTACTTTACTGGTAAATGTTTGTTTTTAAAACATCTGGGATTGGCGGACTTTCCTATCACCAACAATTTTCTTCTCTCTGTTGTTGCAGTTACCAACACAGTAATCTTTATTTTTGATAATTTTCCACCAGCCCAATTCTCCCCAACAAACTTTAATGTCTTATCAAGCGTCATCTTGTAAAACAATCCCGTTTCATCCGCATTAAAAATGTCCACATATTCAAAACTTTCTCGAATTTCCGGCCATATATTGGCCAACCACTGATCAAAAACAGTCATATCCACTCCTGCAATTTCTTACCCACACTAATATTATATCGCTTTTTAAATCGTTCAATCCAACTTCTAGAACAGTTAAACTCGGTGTGCTCTATTTTCCTTTCCAATTCACTAGCTTTCTCTCGTAAAGTATAGCCAGTAATAGGAACATGTTCATGTCGTTTTTGATTAAACCATTTAATAAGGAGTCCTTTATCGATTTGGTCATGTGTAGATTTTCTTACGTTTTTACAAGTAAAGTTTCTTTTATCATAGATTGATAAGATTTCTTGCCTATTCTTCCATATGGTAGAAACCGTAGATTTAGCTAAATTCAACTGTTTGCAAACATCACTTTGTTTAACTCCATTTTCTGTTTTCCTTATAATATCGTGTTTGTCTTTTAAAGTAAACGCTTTACGTTTTTGTGTGCTCATATTAAAATAAAAACATTCACTTTGCTACTTTGATTAAATATGCATTAGAACCTCATAACACACGAAGCGAATTGAAAATAATACTGCTCGAACTAGTGACGCGGTGGAAACAAGTGAGTAGTGGTTCCCAGCGAGTTTGGGTGAATTCCCTAGATCAAGTCTCGCGACATCGAGCATTGGGAGTGGCAAGTTCGTTATAAAAGGATACAAAACATCCAAATTTGGTTCGCTTTATCCGGAAGTTCGTTATAATCGGGTTCATTATAACCGATAAAAATTTGCATTGGTCTCGTGGAAGATATAAAATTTTAACCGTTATAAGCAGACTTCACTCTATATATAACACTGGCTTGGTTCTAAAAAGGCCAATGACAATTTTTACACAAAATGAGTTTTTTTGCTACCAATATTTTTCTTTTAACAACATTATGTTTGTGTAAAAATGTAAAGTTGCTAAGTCATCTAAACTTTGAGATATTGCTATTTTTCGTGCCAGTGTCGATAGGCATTGGTCAGTTTATTTTAATTCTAAAAGGACATTTATTTTTCTGGATGCACAAGAAATCCTGGATGTTTATGCACTCCTAAAAAGTCTAATACTTGAGAAACATGAAAATTGTGGAAGAAATGCCAACTAGCTGATATATGATTACAGTGCTCATTTTCAAAAATATTTTGTTAAAAATTAAAAAAAAAAAAAAAATTGGTTAAGGAAAGCCGTGTGTCAGTCTGTTTATTAAATTTCAAAAAAGGCCAATGTCAAGTTAAAAAGGCCAAAGTCATTCGTATTTGCTTCGACAAAACTCCAAGAAGGGCCAATATCATATTTAAAATTTATTTGCTCATAGAGAATAACAAAAATATATTATATTTTTTAAATAAATGATAGAATACAGAACGAAAAGCAAAAAAAATTATATCGGAAATAGATTTGGCAACAAATTGTAGACTGCTTAATTTACCTTAAAAATTTTAACCGCATTTTGCTCAAAACTGCTCTATATGACATTGGCATTTTTAGAACCAAGCCATATATATATATATATATATATATATATATATATATATATATATATATATATATATATATATATATTTCAACATCTCTTAATTTTCTCGATAAACCAAATATAGAAATTAAACTAAAAAGCACAATACAAGGGGCGAAACGTTATTAAAATCTATGTTTTTATAACACAAAAATAATCAAAAACAAACCTATAACCAAGAAGAAATAAGCAAGAAAATATAGAAGAAAATGGTTTGTGAAAAAAATATTGAACATATACACTATTGCACGTTAATAAAATGTTTTATTTTATATAATTTCAACATCTTTTAATTTTGTAGACAATACAGCAAGTGTAAAAATAAAATTATATATATATATATATATATATATATATATATATATATATATATATATATATATATATATCTGAGTGGAGTGAAAAAAATGACCGGGCGGGTTTCCGTTTGGTCTCAGCAATACGTGGCTAAAAGTATTTTGAAATTGGGCTTTATTAGATACATGCAAAACTTTTAAGTCAAGATTTCACCCTGAAAACTTGACCAATTTCAAAATCCTTTTAGCCTCGAATTCTTGAGGCCAAACGGAAACTTTGAGCACTACCCCTTCTTCGGTATTTTTTTTACTCTACCCTAATATATATATATATATATATATATATATATATATATATATATATATATATATATATATAAGATCAAATATTAAGTATCTTTGCTGATATAAATAAGTTAAAATTCAATTACTGGAACTACAGATTAATCGATAAAAAAAATTGTCTACAATGTACGGCGGACGTTGTACACAATTAGTTATCAACTCACTTATCGAACAATTAATTAAGTATTATCCAATAGAGGTGTTAAAATGACATTATTTGCCCAAATTTTGAATATTTCATTTTTAAATTGGTATTTATTTTACTTGTTTATTTGTTGATAATAAAGTAATTATGTTATTTGACTATTCATATTACAATGCAAAATCCAGTTAGAAAAAGCCCTCAGCATCTAAAAGGTTAAAGATTTAAAATTTTATATCCTCTGTATTGAAATATTCAACACAATGTTTTGTTCTAAAATAGTTTATAGTGTTTAAAATTAACACTAAAAAATTATTTTAGGAAAGTACCTGTTTTTAATCTGTAAAAAGATTTACGCAATACGTCGCAAACACGGTAGTTCCAAAATAAGTACTGAATATGATTTTCTTAAGCTAAATAGAGACTTAGTCCAAACACTGCCAGTTGATATTTTTAAGATGAACGCTGTAGTACTATATTAATTACAGAAAAGAAGTAGACATTTATAGCTGAAACTTTCTATTTCTCTTTACTTTAAATTGAAAATAATGAAAAAGTAACTGAATTTTCATATTTACCTGCCCTGAAAAAGAAGTGTAACATAACATATATGTAACAGTTCCTCTGCTCCCTTCCCTTACAGCAGTAACCGCTATTTTTTTGACCATATATAATTGAAATTAATGAAAAAATAACGCAATTTGTGTATAGATATTTACAGCTGAAACTTTCCATTTCTCTTTACTTTAAATTGAAAATAATGGAAAAGTAGCCCAATTTTCATATTCACCGGCCCTGAAAAAGAGATATAACATAACATACGAGGCTGGTTTGAAAAGTCCGAGCAAAAATAAAAACTACTTATGTGTTTGGGGTAAACCTTTTTTATTTTTTGATATAGTCTCCTTTTAGGCTTATACACTTCGTCCAATGATGTTCTAGTTTGTTGATCCCTTCCGAATAATAGGATTTGTCCAAGTCTGCAAAATATCCATTAGTGTCTGCAATCACCTCCTCGTTTGAATAAAATCTTTGTCCCGCCAGCCATTTCTTCAAATTGGGGAACAAATAGTAGTCCGAGGAAACCAAGTCTGGAGAATAGGGGGGATGTGAAACGAGTTGGAATCCTATTTCCATTAATTTTGCGACCACAACTGCTGAGGTGTGTGCTGGTGCGTTGTCGTGATGGAAAAGGACTTTCTTGTGGGCCAATCGCGGGCGTTTTTCTTGCAGCTCGGTTTTCAAACGGTCCAATAACGATGAATAATATTCACTTGTAATAGTTTTACCCTTTTCCAGATAGTCGATGAGGATTATCCCTTGCGAATCCCAAAAGACAGTCGCCATAACCTTTCCGGCCGAAGGAACGGTCTTCGCCTTTTTTGGTGCAGATTCCCCCTTGGTAACCCATTGTTTAGATTGTTGTTTAATCTCAGGAGTATAGTAATGTATCGATGTTTCATCCACAGTGACGAAACGATGCTTAAAGTCCTCCGGATTCTTCTGGAACAGCTGCAAACCATCCTTGCAACACTTCACACGATTCCGTTTTTGGTCAAGCGTGAGCAATCGCGGCACCCATCTTGCGGATAGCTTTCTCATGTCCAAATGTTTATGCAAAATATTATGTACCCGTTCAGTCGAGATGCCCACAGCACTAGCAATCTCACGCACCTTAACTCTTCTGTCATCCATCACCATATCATGGATTTCATCAGTGATTTCTGGAGTCGTAACCTCCACAGGCCGTCCAGAACGCTCAGCGTCAGTTGTGCCCATATGGCTAGTCCGAAAATTTTGAAACCACTTATAAACTGTTCGAATCGAAGGTGCAGAGTCACCATAATGTTTATCAAGCTTCTCTTTAGTCTCCTGAGGCGTTTTGCCTTTCATAAAGTAATGTTTAATCACCACACGAAATTTTTTTTCGTCCATTTCTTGAAAATCACTCGACTTCCTTGATTCACACGAATGCCAAACACAAAGAAATAGACCAATATGGCTGAAACTTGGTGTGCGTTCATTCAAGAGATGCTACTAACTAAACATGACCTCGATACGCGCCGGTGGTGCCATCTCTCGGACTTTGCACGGACTTTTCAAACCAGCCTCGTATATGTAGCAATTCCTCTGACACCTTCTCTTACCCCATTAACCGCTATTTGTTTGACCATATATAATTCGAAATGATGGAAAAATAACATAATTTTGTTATAGACATTCACAGGTGAAACTTTCTATTTCTCTTTACTTTAAATTGAAAATAATGAAAAAGTAACCCAATTTTTATATTCATCGGCCCTGAAAAAAAACTGTAATATAACATATATGTAGCTATCCCCCTGATCCCTTTTCTTACCTCATTAACCGCTATTTGTTTGACCATATATATTTGGAAATAATGGAAAAATAACGTGATTTTGTTATAAATATTCACAGGTGAAATTTTCTATGTCTCTTTACTTTAAGTTGAAAATAATGAAAAAATAACCCAATTTTTATATTCATCGGCCCTGAAAAAGAAATGTTACATCACATATATGTAGCAATTCCTTTGATCTCGTCTCTTACCCCATTAACCGCTATTTGTTTCACCATCTGTATTTTGAGCTATTAAAAAATAACACAATTTTTTTATAGAATTTATGGCTGAAACTTTCTATTTCTCTTTACTTTAAATTGAAAATAATGAAAAAGCAACTCAAACTTCATATTTGAAAAAATAACACAATTTTTAAATTTCTCCACTTCATGAACCCTGAAAAGGACATATAATACGATATGTAGGTAGCAATCTTTTTAAAAAAATGTTTGCACTCGCGCCGCTACAATTTTTTAAAGTTTGTAATTAAACTTTCAATTAATGGAAAATTCTTAGAAGAAATAATAAACTATCTGTTTATATCCGGACGTTTATTTAAATGTGTGTATTGTGTACAAGGACTGTTAAATTTGTAAATTATCGCCCATTGGGTGTTGCAAAAAGTAATATAAAGACAAAAATAATAAACATTTACATTTTTGCATTACGTTATTAGTAAATATGAAGGTAAATATAGTATACTTTGGTAATAATGAAAATATTAATATTAATTCACACCTTTCATTGTTGTTATATTAATTATTACTAATTCTAAAAGAAGGACGAACTGCTTAATATGTTTTTTTTAAAGTATTGACACTTGGTTGGATTATAGTTTTCATTTTTTGTAACGAACAAATATTAATTTACCCATCATCATCGTCATCATCCAGCTTGATTTCAAGTCCACTGCTGGACATAGGCCTCTTTTAAACGTCTCCAGTTTTCTCTATCTTTAGCTGCTGAAACCCAATTCGTTGATATTCTCTTCAGGTCATTCGTCCACCAAATGCGAGGTCTACCTCCGCTGTGCTCTTCAGCTCTTGGCCTCCACTCTAGAAGTTTCTTTGTCCTTCTGTCGTCCAGTATTCTGGCGATGTATCCAGCCCATCTCCACTTTCGTTTTACGATGCATTCTATGATGTCGTCTACTCTAGTTCGTCGACGTAACTCATCATCATCGATCTTTCCATTCTGCTATATAGTTGCTTTAGTCAGAATTGGGATGTCTGCTCTAAAGATGTCCTTCATTCTTCCATAGGCCGCCCATTCCAAGGCATTCAACTCACAGGTCTGGTTATCTCTACTTACTTTTATTTTATGGCCTAGGTACACCTATTTATCTAATAGTTCTGTACTATTATTATCAACTTGTATGTGGTTGCTGGTAACTCTTAGTCATCATTTTAGTCTATTCAAAATTTGTTGTTAGTTCAATTTTCCTTGATATATCGGTTAGCTCCAGAATCATGTTTCTAGCGTCTCCCAAATTTTCTGATGTAATGATAATATCATCTGCAAAACGTAGCTCGAAATCCGTAATGAATAGCCATGGTCTAGGTACGCATATTTGTCTACTAGTTTTATGCTATTACCATCAACTTGTATCTGATTGCTGGTAACTCTGTTAGTGATCATTTTAGTCTATTCAAAATTTGTTGTTAGTTCAATTTCCGATGATATATCGGTTAGCTCTAAAATCATGTCTATAGCGTCTCCCAAATTTTTTGATATAATGACGATATCATCTGCAAAACGTAGCTCGAGAGACTTAAGGAATAGTTTTGGTGAGAGTGTCGCCCTGCTTAGCTACTCTTTTTATTTTTATCTTGTTGGTTGTAGAATGTTGATTTACATTTATGATAATTTACTAAAAATGGTAAAGTTCCATCAAAAATTTTGAAAAAATACGAAGAAAAAGTAATTTACGGGAGAAATTGAATTTTACCATACCTTGTTAAAGTATTATATCATTGTTAATTTTTGGTTGGGATAATGAATAAATTTCAAATACAGTTACTTCAGTTAGGTATATAAAAGTTTAAATGAATGGGAGGGAGTTGCTTTGAATTTACCATGTGATATAACATTTTCAGAGTTCTGGATGTTGCGGAATTTTAAAATTATATTATTTTTCATTATTTTCAATTTTAATAGAAACGGTACGTAGAAACTAAAGTCAGTTATTATTTAAATTAGAACTGGTGTCTGTCTGGTAACGAAACTGCTGGGTAAATCATTTCACCAATTTCTTTAGATGCATGCGGAACATGTATCTATTTATTTTTTTTTTAATTTCTCTTAGTATCTTGTTTTATTTCTTCCACGCTTACCAAAAAATAGTCTTTAAAGCATAATTTCCTTTCTAGATAAACCAAAAAAAAATACAAGCTTCTGCTTTTTAATTAATGGGTTTATTGAGATTAATGTTTTTACAGGTAATCTTTTGACGTCAAAGAGTATATTTAGGTATAGAATTTTATCGATTAATAATGTGTCTAGTTTATAATTATTATAATATTTTATTAATTGTAGTTTATTGATTGATCTTGAATACTCTTATATAACAAAAATTGTATTTATTTTTATATTAGATGATGCGGTTGTGTTAGACACTTGGTTCGTTTAGAATATTTTCTTCAGGCATTTTAAAAAAGAAGTATTCCAAACGGACGTTTGCTGTAATAAAATCATCAAATTATTTTGAGGTTTCCGTAATTGTTAAGACAGAACAACTCTGTTAAAACCATCTTGTGGGGTAAGGCCCCTTCAGGTCCCAGGAAAAAAGGCTAAATTCGGGAAAATTTTTTTGAAGTACTTTATTGAACAAATATTTAAGTGTACAAAAATATATTTTTTTAACGTTTTTAATTCAACATGGGCGCTTCAGAATCCAAGACGACAAGGCATCTTTTATGCAAGGCCTGAAACGGGCCAAACGTTTACTCTCGTAGATTTCAACCTAGAACAAATAACTGGTCAAGTGCAAGTTGAACTTACGCAATAAGTGTTCCGTACGTTGATTGCTTTTAAAATAAAAAAAAAAATTGTTACAGAGGTATAAAATGATCAGTGACTTCACAAAACACACCCCAAATGAGTTTTCAACAAAGTTTGTTTCCAATCTTTACTGAAATCTGATGACCTTGAAATTTTTGTTTTTTTTTAAATACCAGATAAATTAATGCGTTCGTGATAATTTTCGTACAATCTACACCCCGTGGAGAATATTCCAGAATTTTTTCAAAATTTTTTGATAAGTACGGGGGGACAGCGAATTTTCGCGATTTTTTAAAAATGATATGAAGAAAAATGCGTGCAAGTATTACACTATATATATATATATATATATATATATATATATATATATATATATATATATATATATATATATATATACATATATATATATATATATATATATATATATATATATATATATATATATATAAAAAGACAGGAGAAGTAGTCGTGACTGACTCGTGAAAAAGAGAATTTACAATATTGTGAGGGTAGCGGTCAAAAGATTTTTGGCCAAATAAAACTCTTAGTTAATAGTCTAGCTTTCGGAATATATTTCTTCCTTCATCAGGACACTCTACAAGCAAAATGGACAGTAAATTTGAGCTAATTAATGAAGCAGATGGCAACAAAAACTGACTGGTATCACTGAACAGAGAATTATAGTATTAAAACTTACTTAACATGAGCTATCTTCTAGGATAAGCATTGCCCAATCAAAAACAACTTGTAAAAAACAATTTTATACTAAAAAACTAAAAGACTACATATTAAAACTCGTTAAAAGATTACATTGTCTTAATCATTACTGGTGCAACATGTGGTTTCAGGAACCGAAAAAGTGAGAGGTTAGAAAATTCCCGGCATTCTTTGACATTTGGCAGACAGTTCGCGTCTGCGTATTGTGCCAAAAAGGGGCTCAACTTTGAACTTTACGGGGGAGCAATCATAATTATAAAAATTTTTTATTTTATTTTATTTTTTATTTTAATTAAAATTTTTTTTTTTCAAAAGGAACTTGTTTGATAATTATTTATTTTGAGAGACTAGTGGTCAACAAGGGGGGAATCTGGAGAGGTAGATAGCTGTAGTAAGTAAGAGTACACGGCGCTAAGGTCGTCCATATCAGTTTCGATGTTCATATTACTAGGTGTGTTGTGGATGGCCATCATCTCCAAAAACCTCCTCTTGTAGTAGTTGGTCTCTGAGTACAGTATTTCAGCTTCCCCGAAATTAATCCTGTGGTCGCACTGTGTAAAGTGATGTGCCAGGGCACAAGATTGAGTGCTCCTTCTACAGTCGCTCTTATGGGATGTTATTCTCCCTTGGAGTGATCTAGAAGTCTGGCCAATGTATGAAAGTTGGCAATCCAGACAAGGGATCTTGTATACAATTCCTGTCCTTTGTAGTTTGGGAACTGGCTGTTTCAAATTAGTGAATAGGCATTTGAGGATATTATCGATCCTCGTGGCAAATTTAATATTTTCGTTCTTAAATACTTTAATTAATTTGGGGGTTAAGCCCTTAATATGAGGTAAGCTTCTGTATACTGTTGTGTTAGGGTCTGGGGTGACATGTGGTAGAACATTAGGGGTGAGAAATTGATTTTGAATGTTAAGAAGAGATCTATTCAGGTCGTTATTGTGAGTGTTAAAGTGTGTGAGTATCCAGACTCGCACACTTTTCCCTCAGACAAGAATCCCTAAATGAGCTCAAGTCACTTCTGCTGGAGAATTCTTACCCCAACTCTATAGTTAATTGTTTGCTTTTTTACAATAACGACCTGAATAGATTTCTTCTTAGCATCACTTTACACAGTGCGACCACAGGATTAATTTCGGGGAAGCTGAAATACTGTACTCAGAGACCAACTACTACAAGAGCAGGTTTTTGGAGATGGTGGCCTTCCACAACACACCTAGTAATATGAACATCAAAACTGATGTGGACGACCTTAGCGTCGTGTACTCTTACTTACCACAGCTATCTACTTCTCCAGATTCCCCCCTTGTTGACCACTAGTCTCTCAAAATAAATAATTATCAAACAAGTTCGTTTTGAAAAAAAAAAAATTTTTAATAAAAATAAAAAATAAAATAAAATAAAAAAAAAATTTTATAATTATGATTGCTCCCCCGTAAAGTTCAGGGTTGAGCCCCTTTTTGGTACAATACGCAGACGCGAACTGTCTGCCAAATGTCAAAGAATGCCGGGAATTTTCTAACCTCTCACTTTTTCGGTTCCTGAAACCACATGTTGCACCAGTAATGATTAAGACAATGTAATCTTTTAACAAGTTTTAATATGTAGTCTTTTAGTTTTTTAGTATAAAATTGTTTTTTGCAAGTTGTTTTTGATTGGACAATGCTTATCCTAGAAGATAGCTCATGTTAAGTAAATTTTAATACTATAATTCTCTGTTCAGTGATACCAATCAGTTTTTGTTGCCATCTGCTTCATTGATTAGCTCAAATTTACTGTCCATTTTGCTTGTAGAGTGTCCTGATGAAGGAAGAAATATATTCCGAAAGCTAGACTATTAACTAAGAGTTTTATTTGGCCAAAAATCTTTTGACCGCTACCCTCACAATATTGTGAATTCTCTTTATATATATATATATATATATATATATATATATATATATATTTTTTACTCGTGTTTTCCCAAGCTTTCATTTGACACCACACTTGATGACCTAGTAAAAAATGTTTTTTTTCACTTCCGATTTCACCCACCAAAACTAACCCGTGTGACAGACAGACATACACCGAAGTGATCTTATAAGTGTTCCGTATGGAACACTAAAAAGGAAATTTTTTTTACTAATATATGTTAAAAAATAGTATGTACGGAAATTTGAAAATATCGTTTTTTCGAAAAATAGTGCACATTTGAAAAAAAACGTTCATTTTTCACTCAAAAATTTCACGAGAAATTATTTATAAAAAAGGAAGTTTATAACTTATCACAAAATCCGTACGTTATCTACTAGTTTCGTTTCGCCAGTTTCAGGCCTCGCATAAAAGATGCCTTATCTTGGATTCTGAAGCGGCCATTTTGAATTAAAAAGATAAAAAAAATATTTTTGTACACTTAAATATTTGTTTAATAAAGTAATTCAAATAAATTTTCGATTGCTTTTATTATATCCTTGAAAAAAATTCCCGAAATTAGCCTTTTTTCCTGGGACTTTGAGTGACCTTACCCCTTAAGGCCTGTTTAGAAGTCTTAGAATTGGCAGAAACATCTTTGAGAAACGAGCAAAATGTTAATGAGCCAATGTTAAATTGTTTTGGAGCCCTCTCCTAATTGAATTGGAACTTATTCCGTGGCTTTCAGAACACCCGAGAAATTACGAATTGCCTCACTAAAATCATTAAAAGAACTTTTAGTATAAAGAAGACTTAAGTAAATAACAAGGACTTTTACCAGGTCGTAGACATCCCTCTTCTGTCGTCTTTATTCATCATTCATCATTTCTAATTTATTCATTCTTTCTGTCCCCGGTATACTTTTTCTGCGATAATCCTTTTCAATTGGCACTAATTTAGCCTCTTTTTATCCTCTTTTATTGTTTATACTTCACGTTCAGATATGCTTGCATCATCAGTTTCCCAATATTTTACCCCATTACTTCCAAAACATCCAAGAATTACCATACAAAAACCATTTAAAGTAGCTGAAATCAATTAAAACCCCACCAAATTCATTAGAATTTCAAAATAATCCCTAAATATCACAGGGTGTCTTAAGGCGTCTTTGGCGCTACGTTTGAATATAAAGGGAATTTTATGATAATTTACTTGTCAGCGGGGTATCTTAGAGACATTCTAACCTACAGTTAATTAAAATTATCTTTTATTTTGATCTTAGACGAGATTTATATAAATTTTTAGTCTGGTTGTAAATTAGTCAGTCATGATCGGAATTTTAAACTTTTACAATAAAAATACAAATATTGTAAGGGCTTGTCACGATTGGTCGACACAAGCCGTTAAATTTTCATAATTTTCAATTTTGACAGAAAACGTATTAAAAGAAAATATCAATTTTTAGTTGTAACTATCCCGGAAACACGTCCTCCATTGAATTTTTTTGTGATTTTATTACTATTTTTTTTTTTAAATACACATCCCCATTTGGAGCGTGGGACTGCTTCAGGATAACGCCCACATAGTTGCATTGACTCAACAAAAATTGAAACAAATGCGTTGGAAACCCTTGGAACACCCGCCCCACCGCCCGGAATTTTCTTTGTTTTGCCCTTTGGAAGAAGAGTTTGGAGGCAAGCATTTTTAAAATGACGAAGGCGTAGAGTTGTTCGAGCGCAAGTGGCACCTGACGCGACCCACTTCATTTTATGATGATGGTATCAAAAAAACTTCCTCTTCGGTGAAAAAAATGTGTTTTGAACAGGGGAGGAGAGGTTTTTTTTTGATTCTTTGAAAAGTAAATTTTTTAAACAAGACTTCCGGTTTGTATTTGATTTACCCTCGTGTATATGATTATAATTATGTAAAATTTGGATCAAGTTATTCGTTAGTATGTGATGTGATTACAGCCCAACTTTAGTAATGGAGATGATACTCTAACAAGAAAAACACTTTTGTAATGATTCTAGCTATATTTTATTTCCATGTCTCCTGTGAATTATCAGAAAGATTAGTGAAATTTTACGACGAATCCAAAAAAACTTAATTTACACAGAAAAAATTCAGTTGTGCAATAAATAAAATAAATTGTACGAGCTCAACTTCACTAAATTTATATATATTTTTTTTTAATCTCACTGCGATCTAAAAAACTAAAGCTTGATTTAGCGAATTTAGTCAAAACTGTTTTTTCAGATACTGTTGTCAGGTATATGTGTATATTTTCTAATTACTTACATTTTTTTTAGTTGATCATATGATGTTATTATTACCAACCATTCAGTCATAAAATATATTTGGCTTTCGATTATCCATCATCCATCTTCATATTGTCCATATAAATTAAAAATGAATAACTTGTACTTCAAATTTATCTGTGTATTTGTCATTATTAAGCTTTATTAAATAAAAAACAATGACTTTACATCGTTTACATATACAAAGGATTCATTCATGAAAAAATAACTTATTTTTATATAAATTTTAATTTTATATATATATATATATATATATATATATATATATATATATATATATATATATATATATATATATATATATATATATTTGGAAGCAGTAGTGAGACTCGTAAGAAAGAAAAAGTAATTTAGTGAGGCTGCAGTCAGAAACAATTGGCCAATGAAACTCTTTGTTTAATTGTTAACCTTTCGGATTTATTCAGTCCTTCTTCAGAACATCCAAAAATTAATTAAAATCGATTTTTAAAAACACAACTATACGAAAGTTAGACTTACAAACTTGAGATTATCCTGTGGAAGCTGACATGAATCTCGGAAAATGGATCATGGATCATGACGTATTAATTACATTTTCCGATTATATTTTCCCGGGAAAACAGAACACGTGGTTTTAATTTTAGGTTAGTAGAGATATGCAGTTGGCAGTTTTATAAGAGTAACAGTGATAGTCGTGTTGTACAGTTGGTAGACATGAACTAAAATTATGGTGTAAAAACTTTTAACATATTGTTTATTAAAGGACTAGAGTAAAATATTTTTATGAATTAGTATTATTGTATAATGTCCTAATTGTGTGATAGATCATTGGAAAGATTCCGGATGTAAGAATAGATGATACTAAGATCTTCCACATCGGTCCTTCTCTTCATCGCACCATTACAGGCATTAATCGCGACCATCTCCAAAAATTTTTTTTTATATTAGTTTTGCTGTTGGCAAACTATTTCCACATTGTCATAGTTTGGACGATGGTCATTGTCAATTGCATGTTCTGCAAGGGGACAAGATTTAATACGCCTTCTACACTCACTCCTATGAGAAGTTAACCTTTCCTTAATGCTCTAGGATGTTTGTCCAATGTAACAGGATATGCAGTCATGGGCTTTTGTAGACCACATTAGAAGTTTGTTCTTTGGTAATGGGTATTGTATAAAGTTGTTTTAATTTATTTAGGATAGTTCCGGAGAAACGAATGTTTTCTTGTTTGAAAATTTAAATTAGCTTACAAGTAAGATCATCTATGTGGGGAAGGGTCTTGTGTATAATAGTGTTGTTGATTTTCGTATTTTTATTATGTTCAAACTAAAACTAATTGTGTGTGCCTGTGGGAAAAAAACATTTTTGCAAGTAGCATGTTTATGAGAGACCTTATATATATATATATATATATATATATATATATATATATATATATATATATATATATATAATCATGCTACGCCTGTAGAAAAAAAACAGCCAGTACCATGTTTTTGAGAGATACTATATATATGTATATGTATATATATATATATATATATATATATATATATATATATATATATATATATATATAGGGTCTCTCATAAACATGGTACTTGCAAAAATGTTTTTTTTCCCACAGGCACACACAATTAGTTTTAGTTTGAACAGTGATCAACAGCAGGGTTATTCAGAATCACTTAACCATAATAAAAATACGGAAATCAACAATACACAAGATCCTATATATATATATATATATATATATATATATATATATATATATATATATATATATATATATATATATATACATGGGTAACCCCAAGGACAAGAGAAAACTGGAAAACTGTGGGGTTTACAGCATCTCATGCGGAGACTGCCACAAGCTGTACATAGGGCAAACAAACAGAAGAATCTCCACTGGGATCCAAGAACATAAAATAAGTATCAAAAAGAAACAAACATCAGCCCTTTTTCAGCACTATTATGATACTAGTCCTAACATCAATTTTGAAGGATCTAAACAAATAGCCTCGATTTCATATTATAGAACATGCATAGTCGGGGAAGCTTTGGAATATCTCCACTACCAGTTAAACCTAGGAATAACCAAAACATCGAGGAGGCAACAGTCAGCATAGCGCCGGAACCCTGAATTACCACTCAGCCGGCAAACACCGATGTCTGGATGAGCACTTCCGACCCCCCCCACCTACAATCTGCGTAGACGCCGACCTATAAAAGAGGGCGACCGCACTTCGGTTTCTCAGTTAACTTCGAGCGGCAGCAGCAGCAAAATCACAGTATCCGGTACCAGCAGCAGCAAGAGCACTTGAAAATGCCAAATGAGATTTTGGCGAAACGTCGTGCAAATTTATTGTTAAACGAACGGATTGAAACTCCGGAATTTTAATGTATTATATATATATATATATATATATATATATATATATATATATATATATATATATATATATATGTACATAATAGCGTAAGAATCCCCGAGGATACCGTGTGTCAGTTTAATTTGACATGGTCCAATCCTACCACGATTTCTGATCTTTTTCTTCATGAATCGCATATTTTTTTTAGGTTTCAAAAGGTTGTTTTTTTACTATGCACTCTAAAGATCTTTTGACATTAATACAACTATGATTAGCTGCAGAAACTAATTAGAGTTTAAAGTTTTTAAACCTGGTGAAAACATCATTGCTAATATCTTCATTTCCTACTCTTTCTGTTGACGTACCATCACTACCTCGATAGTTTAATTTGGCGGCCATTGGTACAACCTATTCGCGACATAGTGTCATATGCTTCCGTTGGTACTAGGTATATTATAGTTTGCGAAACTTTTAAGTATTTAATATATGTGTAGGGTTAAAGAAATGCCTGAACTCAATAGACACCCAGTATATATCTGTATATGTTATATAATGCTAACAAAGCCAAATAAAACGAGCCGCCCAGTACTAGAATATTTTTATAAAAAAATAAATAATTATACACGTGATGAACTTAATCCCCTTGTTTAAAAATTCTATTTAAATAAATATAAATTTGAGATACGCTTATCACCAGAGTTTTATGTGTAGTAAACATTCAAAAGTGTTTAAACAGTTACAATTCATATTAAAAATTGTTCCACTTAAAATTACAAAGGATTAAATGTTAAATGTAATACAATTTTCTTATATCCACCTATATTTTTCGTTAGTTTAGTTTTTATTTTAAACTAAAACACTATATTAGTACAGTAACAAAAGCGTTTGAAATTGTATAGTCTAGATACAGCAATATTATAATTTTATCCTCTTTGGAGTATCACCAGGAGTATTGTCCTGAGTTCTGGACCTCAAAAAACTTGTGCTTTTTTGTTTGTACACAATTTAAGTTTTCAGATGCATTTTTTGAACTTAAAATGTGAATAACGCCGGTTATATAAGTCGGATCGACTCAAACAAAAACAAATTCTTCCTCTTCTTATTCTTATTTTAGGCCTAGGACCTGTTATTCCGGTTTTTGCGCTATTTTTGATCTTGAGATGTTGACTGCCAACTATCGCGCCATCTTTTCGGAGATCTTCTATTTCCTGGCGGTATGTTGTCTCTTGTTAGTAGAGCAAGGCGTTCAGCACCAATTCTACTGACAGGTTGGTTCCATTCGCACCTTTTTGTCGGCCCCATCTAACGATATTTTGAATTCCGCACATATCTTTAATGTATTTATTCGGCACTCTATCTATCAGTGACTTCCCCACTATTGATCTTAGGGTTTTCATCTCTGTCGTTCGAATTATTTTCTTTATCTCTTCGTAATAAAATTTGCGTACATAACCTACAAAATTAAAATATAACCGGTCAAGTGCAAGTTGAGATTGTGCAATTAGTGTTCCGTACGTTGATTGCTTTTAAAATTAAAAATGTTGGTACGGAGGTATAAAATGATCAGTGACTTCACAAAACACACCCCAAATGAGCTTTCAACAAAGTCTGTTTCCAGTCTTTACTCTACTTTTTATATACCACATAAATTATTAAAGGTAATGCCCTCGTGATAATTTTCGTTTAATCTACACCCCGTGGAGAATATTCCAGAATTTTTTCAAAATTTTTCGATTTTTCGAGATAAGGACAGCGATTTTTTAAAAATAATACAAAGAAAAGTGTGCGCAAGTATTACATTACATATATATATATATATATATATATATATATATATATATATATATATATATATATATATATATATATATATCTATAATCTATAATATATATAAAATGCAACGTCTCTCTGTCTGTCTATCTGTCTGTCTGTCCGTTAGTGCGCTTATCACTGAAAAACCACTTATCCGATTTACGTACTTTTTCTTTTAAAACATACATATGTTCTCTAGCCAGGTTATAGGTTATATTTTATTACGATAGGTAGCATAAGGAATGAGCAGTGACGTAAAATAGTGAATGATGTCGGAAATAAGTTTGCCGCTAGCGCGTGCCTTTGCAATACACAGCCTAAGCCATTAAATATGGAACAATATTATGTAGCAAAGAATATCTGTAATGTATAATCTATAATATATATAAAATGCAATGTCTCTCTGTCTGTCTGTCTGCCCATTAGTGCGTTTATCACGCGGGAACCACTTATCCGATTTACCTATCTTTTTTTAAATTCATGCATATATTCTTTGGCCAGGTTATATAATAACAATAATAATCTATATCTATAATATATATAATGCAATGTTTGTCTGTCTGTCCGTTAATGCGTTTATTCCTCGAGAACAACTTATCCGATTTACGTGATTTTTTAAATTCATACATATGTTCTCTGACCAGGTTATAGGTACATATTTTATTACATCTATAATATGTATAAAAAGCAACGTATTCTGTCTGTCTGTCTGTCCGTTAGTGCGCTTATCACTGGAGAACCACTTATCCGATTTTCGTACTTTTTTTTTTTTAAAAACATACATATGTTCTCCTGCCAGGTTATAGGCTATATTTTATTACGATAGGTAGCATAAGGAATGAGCAGTGACAATAATAGTAAATGAAGTCGGACAAAATTTGCCGCTAGCGCGTTCTCTTGCAATACACAGTCCAAACCATTAAATATGGAACAATATTATGTAGCAGAGAATATCTATAATATATATAAAATGCAATGTCTCTCTGTCTGTCTGTCTGCCCATTAGTGCGTTTATCACGCGGGAACCACTTATCCGATTTACCTATCTTTTTTTGAATTCATGCATATATTCTTTGGCCAGGTTATATAATAACAATAATAATCTATATCTATAATATATATAATGCAATGTTTGTCTGTCTGTCCGTTAATGCGTTTATTCCTCGAGAACAACTTATCCGATTTACGTGATTTTTTAAATTCATACATATGTTCTCTGACCAGGTTATAGGTATATATTTTATTACATCTATAATATGTATAAAAAGCAACGTATTCTGTCTGTCTGTCTGTCCGTTAGTGCGCTTATCACTGGAGAACCACTTATCCGATTTTCGTACTTTTTTTTTTTTAAAACATACATATGTTCTCCTGCCAGGTTATAGGCTATATTTTATTACGATAGGTAGCATAAGGAATGAGCAGTGACAATAATAGTAAATGAAGTCGGACAAAATTTGCCGCTAGCGCGTTCTCTTGCAATACACAGTCCAAACCATTAAATATGGAACAATATTATGTAGCAGAGAATATCTATAATATATATAAAATGCAATGTCTCTCTGTCTGTCTGTCTGCCCATTAGTGCGTTTATCACGCGGGAACCACTTATCCGATTTACCTATCTTTTTTTGAATTCATGCATATATTCTTTGGCCAGGTTATATAATAACAATAATAATCTATATCTATAATATATATAATGCAATGTTTGTCTGTCTGTCCGTTAATGCGTTTATTCCTCGAGAACAACTTATCCGATTTACGTGATTTTTTAAATTCATACATATGTTCTCTGACCAGGTTATAGGTATATATTTTATTACATCTATAATATGTATAAAAAGCAACGTATTCTGTCTGTCTGTCTGTCCGTTAGTGCGCTTATCACTGGAGAACCACTTATCCGATTTTCGTACTTTTTTTTTTAAAACATACATATGTTCTCCTGCCAGGTTATAGGCTATATTTTATTACGATAGGTAGCATAAGGAATGAGCAGTGACAATAATAGTAAATGAAGTCGGACAAAATTTGCCGCTAGCGCGTTCTCTTTGCAATACACAGTCCAAACCATTAAATATGGAACAATATTATGTAGCAGAGAATATCTATAATATATATAAAAATGCAATGTCTCTCTGTCTGTCTGTCTGCCCATTAGTGCGTTTATCACGCGGGAACCACTTATCCGATTTACCTATCTTTTTTTGAATTCATGCATATATTCTTTGGCCAGGTTATATAATAACAATAATAATCTATATCTATAATATATATAATGCAATGTTTGTCTGTCTGTCCGTTAATGCGTTTATTCCTCGAGAACAACTTATCCGATTTACGTGATTTTTTAAATTCATACATATGTTCTCTGACCAGGTTATAGGTATATATTTTATTACATCTATAATATGTATAAAAAGCAACGTATTCTGTCTGTCTGTCTGTCCGTTAGTGCGCTTATCACTGGAGAACCACTTATCCGATTTTCGTACTTTTTTTTTTAAAACATACATATGTTCTCCTGCCAGGTTATAGGCTATATTTTATTACGATAGGTAGCATAAGGAATGAGCAGTGACAATAATAGTAAATGAAGTCGGACAAAATTTGTCGCTAGCGCGTTCTCTTGCAATACACAGTCCAAACCATTAAATATGGAACAATATTATGTAGCAGAGAATATCTATAATATATATAAAATGCAATGTCTCTCTGTCCGTCTGTCTGTCCGTCCGTTAGTGTGCTTATCACTGGAGAACTACTTATCCGATTTACGTGCTTTTTTTTAAACATACGTATGTTCTCTGGCTAGGGTATAGGATATATTTTATTAGGTGACATAAGGAATAAGCAGTGACGATAATAGTGAATTAAGTCGGAGAAAAGTTTGTCGCTAGCGCGTTCTCTTGCAATACACTCCCTAAAGCATTAAATATGGAACAATATCATGTAGCAAAGAATACAATATATATAAAATGCAACGTCTCTCTGTCTATCTGTCTGTCCGTTAGTGCGCTTATCACTCGAGAACCACTTATCCGATTTACGTATTTTTATAAATTTATACATATGTTCTATTTAATTCGATATAAGCCTAGATAATGGGAGATAAGGTGAGATAATGGGAGATAAGGAGAAATAATGGGAGATAAGTCGAGATAAGCCTCGATAATGGGAGATAAGGTGAGATAATGGGAGATAAGTATAAATAATAGGAGATAAGGAGAGATAATGGGAGATAAGCAGAGATAAGTCTAGATAATGGGAGTTATGATGAGATAATGGGAGATGAGGAGAAATAATGGGAGATAAGTCGAGATAAGCCTAGATAATGGGAAATCAGGTGAGATAATGGGAGATAAGGAGAAATAATGGGAGATAATAAGAAATAATGGGAGATGAGCAGAGATAAGCCTAGATAATGGAAATTATGTAGAGATAATGGGAAATAAGGAGAAATATTGGGATATAAGGAGAAATAATGGGAGATAAGGAGAGATAACGGGAGATAAGCAGAGATAAGTCTAGATAATGGGAGTTATGGTGAGATAATGGGAGATAAGGAGAAATAATGAGAGATAAGTCGAGATAAGCCTAGATAATGGGAAATCAAGTGAGATAATGGGAGATAAGGAGAAATAATGGGAGATAAGAAGAAATAATGGGAGATGAGCAGAGATAAGCCTAGATAATGGAAATTATGTAGAGATAATGGGAAATAAGGAGAAATATTGGGAGATAAGGAGAAATAATGGGAGATATTTTATTACTTTGGGTAACATAAGGAATAAGCAGTGACGATAGTAGTGAATCAAGTCCACGCGAGCGGAGCCGCGGGCCCGGCTAGTATATATATATATATATATATATATATATATATATATATATATATATACATATATATATATATATATATATATATATATATATATATATATATATATATATATATATATATATATATATATATATATATATATATATATATATATTTATATATTTCACTACTGTTTTCACAAGCTTTCATCGCTCCTGATGAAGCTAACATGGTTAGCGAAACGCGCGTCGAGTGCAAAAATAAAGTGTTTGGTGTAGTGGTGATATATGCTGAGTAGTAAGCTTTCATTTGACACCATAATCGATGAGCTAGTAATTTTTTTTTCACTTCCGATTTCCCCCCAAAGTCACCCTCTTAAGTCAAAATTTAACTTTTAAAACTACGTGGCTCTGATGAGGCCACCAATTCCTATATTATTACCAAATTTCAACTTTCCATGACAAATAGTTTCGGAGAAAATTGGGTGTGACAGACAGACAGACACCGAAGTCATCTCCCGTTCCGTTCCGTACGGAACACTAAAAACAGACAAAAAAATGTTTTAATACCAATTAAATTAATATATTTAAAAAAAAAACAACCGAAAAAACCGCATTCGTTGTTATTTGATTAATAAACAAATCTAAAAGACGTAATGTAATGACGCCAAAAAAATTTTTTTTTAATTGCATCAAAAAGCTGGCGTCGAAACTGACAGAAAATGGCGGACAATTCAAATTTTAAATCACAAATTTAATTGTGCTTGCTGGGTTCAATATTTACCAAAATTTCAGGGTATTTTTGCTATAGCAAAAGGCATATTTTCTGAAAGTTTTAAGTCAATCGGTTCACTTAGTCGACCTGTACAATAAAATGAAAAAAAAAAAAAAGTTTTTTACCTGTTTTTTTTTTTTTTCAATTTTGTAGGTTACGTACGCACTTGAGCAACTTAAAACCAACGAAGATTTGTTGGAAATTTCATTACCAAAAAGTTTTTTTTTTATCTTAATCTGACTTATACGAGTATAACCGGAGTTATTCACATTTTAAGCCCAAAAAACGTGTTTTGAAAACTTAAATTGTTTCTAAACAAAAGAGCACAAGTTTTTTCAAGGTCCAAAACTCAGGACAATACTCCTGGTGATACCCCAGAGAGGATACAATCATAATATTGCTGTATCTAAAGTATGCTTATCTCATCATTATTTTGACCTTTTTTTACTGCACTACATATTTTAAATTTTAAAATGTAACTAAATTACATAGTAACATAACCTATTTTAAATTACTATCTTTCGAAAATATCTATGTTACCTAGGACCCCTCATTGTTATAATGGAGCTTAAAAATGACCTTAATTTTATAATCTTTATTTGTATTAATAGATAATTATTATTATGTCGAAACTAGTAGGATTAACAAGGATTTTGATGACTTTAATTCTCTTGAAAACATATAAACACCTTTTGAAAATTGATATTGGTAAGGCTAATAAATATTTTGACCTAGATTTACTTAGTGTAATAGTTATTCACTGAGTCGCTAAAATTACTTTTTGTATTTATTTTTTAAAATATTAAATAAAATCCAGGATAAGAAACGCTTATAGCGCCAGATCTGTTTATATATCGTTTAGCAGTATTCTACCCTATAATTTGCTGAAACTTCTCTTTGATAAGGGCGTGTATCTTTCTTGGTCAAAGCTTCATGTTGCGTACTTTCTAGTTACAAGTCATTCTTGGTCGACTCAAGCCAGTAGATTTATCAACTGAACTATTAAACTGATCTTCAGAGCAAGAATTTTTGACTCTTCTCTTTTTTATAACCATTGTCAAATGACAATTGAGTCTGTCTACACAATAGTACGAGGGTGGATTGAAAAATCTTGTAAAAAAAAGATGGTAAATAACAAATATTATGTACGTACAGATAGCCACGTTATTCGACGAAAATTTCTTCCTTCAAAGTCAATTTTTGAGGTTAGGAAACAAAAGAGTCCTTGGGGAGAACTATTTCGAACCCCAGCTCGTACACTTTTGCAATTGCTACGGCCGATGTGTGAACAATAGAAGAAGTGCGCCAGATGGGCATCGAAATAGTTCCCTTCCAAAGACTCTTTTGTTTTTAACTTCAAAAATTGGCTTTAAGGAAAGAAATTTTCGTCGAATGAATAGTACTTTTTCCGCCCTAATCTTGGTCGCTTCTCCTTCAACTTACTACGCAAACGGTCTAAAAACGTTGCATAACAAGAGCCAGTCACTGATCACTTACAATAGTTGCCAACAAACAACTGCGCGTTGGATCTGTTTGAAACTTTGAACAAGAATCACACTTATCAACCGACATGTCGCACAGAATTTCTCGCTATTTCATAGAAATTTCCCAGATTTATGATTCCACCCTCGCAGGTTTCAAGTGGTAACAATTTCATGCTGTCTGTGAAGTAAGAACATGACTGCTCGTGTTCTTGGAAAAAATGTGTTTCAAAAACATTTTTTGTCACCAAGTATTCTTTGGTGTGACTCCAAGATCGTATTCCTAACATCGGGATTCCAAGAAGATCAAAAGTGACATATGAAATACAACGAATATGTATATTAGGGTGGAATTGGGCAGGGTATATTGTAAGACCGAATGATAACAGATGGACATGCCGTATAGTTGAATGGAGGCCTAGAGAATACAAAAGATGCAGAGGTAGACCACAGACAATATGGACGGACTACATAAAAAGATTAGCAGGACATGATTGGATGCAAAAGCAAATAACAAAGCTCTTTGGCGACAACTTGGGGAGGTTACATCCGATGGATTAAGCTAATGATAATGATGATGATGATTCTTTGGTGTGCTAACGAGGTTGCAATTACCTTAGTAAGTGGTCCAATCGCCTTCTGCATCAATAATCGCCTGGCATCTTCGAGGTATGCTGTCGACGAGATCTTCTGCATACTCATGAGCAACTGAGTCAAAGTTTTCAGAGTCTTTCCTCTGAGCGACGTGATTTTCGCTCAGGAAAGGTTTCTTCAACGTGTCTCGGAAGTTGACATCATGAGCACGAAGATGTTCTCGAATGGTCTCATCAGACACATTCAAACCCGAATTTCTTAATTTTGCCGCTCCTTGATGCAGCGTCAATTTTGGGTCCCGTGAACACAAAGACATAATTGGTTTTTCGACTTTCGGAGTGACTTTGCCTACCTAGCCAGTTTTTGTCAAGTCGTCGACATTTTTTTGTCTCGTTAAATCGATTTATTCACTTTTTCACAAACGATACTGACCTTTTAATATATTTAGCGTCTGCAGAATGTGTCATTTTGGATAGGAACAAAGAAAGACTGCCTCGAACTGAGGCGCAAACAAGTGACTCATTTTGGATTGTACGTGATTTCGACAAAAGTTCGGAATCGACTGATACATTCACTAAAATGCGTTGAAGGTTCCCTCTACCGATTTCTTGTTGAATCGTTAGAATTGCATCTACCAAAAATGAATTATCGCGGACACGTTCTTACTTGACAGACTGTATTACTTATTTAATACTATTTTCCCAATTTTCAATTGTTGCCCAGTCTAAAGTCGCGTTTATATAAATATTTAATATGTTGCTAATAGATTTCTACATCAATAAACTAATTTTGCCCAATAAACAAAATTGTAGCAGAAAAAACGCCAGCTAATTAAAATTTTTTTAAAAAAAACTATAATGAGCTTATCGACGACAAATTAAAAAACATGTATTTTTTTATTTATATGATATACAAGATATTCCTCCAATTAGCAATGTATTGAAATGAATATATTTAATTAAGTAATTTAGATTAAGATTCGTTACAAATCAAGTTTGATATCAGACATAATTATGTGTGTATAAATTATATAAAACGATTTTACACCTTTTATAGAAAATGATAGTTGTCGGCTAGGTTCTTTCATAATGTAATTGGAATAGATTTTTCTTGTAGATAGTAAATTTTTATGTCGTTCTTAAATATTTTTTTAATTACTACATTTTAATTAAATATGTACATGTATAGGTTGAAATAGTTCTTATCTGTTTAAAGCACAAGCAGAATATGGATAATAAAAAAGAAAAACCCTATAATAAATAAAGTTACTTCCAGGCTTTCTAGCAGCTGTCAGCTGGTCCAACTTCGAGTACCATGACCGTTCAACGATCGTTGGTTAACATGTTGGCTACCATGTTGATTATGAATGTTTTATTGACAGCCGCTGGAAAGAGGTGAACTGGATTTTCTGGATTTCTCATAATGTGGCCATAAGTTACATTTTATAAGGTTGAGACAAAACGAAACTGACGCGGTGGGAAAGAAATTTGCCACGAGCGAGCGTACGGTGGCTCGCTCGTGACGTGGTTTGAGATGGCGATCGACAGACCAGCGCTGGCGGGGTGTTGTGTTTGTCTTGCACTTGCAGTCTCAGTCTATAATTTGATTTTCTCGAAGTTTGGTAGCACGATGACTTGACATTAAGTTTTTGAGGACGAGAAGGTTTGTTGTTTTGCTATTCGTAGTTTTAAGATTCTTTCAGTCTTTTTGTAGGCATATTATAGGTACTTTATTTGTGTCAGTAGGTAATAACTATAAAAACATTGTTATTAGTATATTTTTGTTCGATAAGTACCTAATAGTGTGAGATTTATTTACGCAGCAATATTATTTTAGTAATCTTTCTTATTGTAGGTAAATTGTGTGCAATGATTGCATTTCCTTTCACAATTATTAGGTAGTTAATTTCAGTTCGAGGTGTATTACTATTAAGTAATTTTTAAGTGTTCCGTACGAAACACTTATGGGATTACTTCGGTGTCTGTCCGGCTGTCTGTCACCTCCGATTTTTTCCGGAACTGTTTGATATAGAAAGTTGAAATCTGGAACAAGTATAGGAATTCATCACTTAAGAGCCTTGTAGTTTTGAAAGAAACTGAAAGAATTACTTCGTTAATGATGGTTGGTTACGGAGACCGTAGGAGAACACAACAGGAGGCGAGTGGTTTTTTTAATGCAGAATATACGAATCGAGAACCTATTACCCAGTCTGTAGTTAGCAAAACATTAAAACGATTTAGATAATCAGGTCATGTTAAGGATCGTTCTAAAACTAGACCTCCAAAAGTTAAAACAAGTGATGATAAAAAGTTAGATGTTTTATTGGAAATTACAGAAAATCCCCTTACAGCCACTCGTCAGCTTTGTCTAGGCCACAACATAAGTAAAGATACCTTAAGTCGTATACTGAAAGAAGAAAAATTGCATTCATACAAACCAATTCTATTGCAAGAATTATTTGAAGATGACTACGATAGATGCGTTGAATTTTGCGAGGTCATGATGGAACGAATCAATAATGATCCTAACCTATTTCATAATATTGTTTTTTCTGACGAGGCCACATTTTGTCTTAACCGGCGAGTTAAAAGGCATAATTGCCGGTACTGGTCTACTAAAAATCCCCACTGGATAATCGACAGTCATTCTCAAAGATCACAAAAGATAAACATGTGATTATCGATGGAAATCTTACAGGATAGCGGTATATACAGCTACTCCAAGAGCAAGTTATTTCAACTTGTGCAGGTCTTTTTCCCGATGTAAATATTTTGGACAATCCTAACAGGAATCTGTGGTATCAACAGGACGGAGCACCTCCTCACTGTGAAATCAATGTTCGTAGATATTTGGATGCGATTTTTCCTAATCGATGGATAGGCAGAAGAGGTACTGTAGAAGAGCCTGTAACGAGTCCCGACTTTATGCCACTCGATTTTTTTTATAGGATCATTTGAAAACCAAAGTTTACCGAAGTCGACCTGAAACTGTAGAAGATTTACAACAGAGAATTCAATATGAAGTAGCACAGTAGCACAGATCACTCCTGATTCTCTGCAAAACTCTATTCAGGCTGTTTATGGCAGATTGGGTCATTGCCTTATTTTACGTTCTTTTTTGATAATTTGTTCATTATCTTGATTGCAAAGCAAATAATTTTAGTAAGATTATAGTACAAAGTTTATAATTCAAGGAATTCGCTTTTTAAATTTAATTAATAACCGGCCAAGTACAAGTCGGACTTACGAAATTAGTGTTTCGTACGGTGATTGCTTTTAAAATAAAAATTCTTCAGAAAACACACCCCAAATGAGTTTTCAACAAAGTTTGTTTCGAGTCTTTATTGAAAACTGATGAGCTTGAAATGTTTGTTTTTTTTTTTATATGCCAGATAAATTCACAGGTTTACAAATTTTTAATTTGGAAAAATACCAAGAACGCCACATGCCTAGATAAGTTAATTGGGACCTCCTGAACACGAAAAACGCTATAATTTTTTTTTTAAGTACCGTTTTTTAGATAACGGTACTTTTGTGTTTTTTCGGTGTATGGTCCCACTCAAACCCTTATGGAGCCCAACCGAAAAGTCCGATCGAGATAAATGTCATACCGTTGGAAAGGCAACTAAATGCCTTTTTCGGCGGTATACTATAAATTTCTATGTGACAAGAAGTGGCTGAGTTATAACACCTCAAAGTTCAAAATTTGCCTTTTTTTACGTTTTTTTTTCAAAATTTTTCATTTTTATTTGGTTTTTTTTTCTACGTTATTGTAAAGATCTGGAATGTTTTATTTTTTTACCAAGTAGTTTATTTAATAACCAACATTTTAAACGTAATTTGAAAAAAAAAGGATGAAAAATAAAGTTTTTATTAAGGATTTTGTGGAACGACAATATTTTCATTTTCATTGCTCACACGCTATATTCGGCGTCCATCAGAATTTGAATCACTGTATACGTTGGTAGCCCTGACACACGCTATATTCGGCGTCCATCAGAATTTGAATCACTGTATACGTTGGTAGCCCTGACACACGCTATATTCGGCGACCATCAGAATTTGAATCACTGTATACGTTGGTAGCCCTGACACACGCTATATTCGGCGTCCATCAGAATTTGAATCTGATCACAGTAAACAGTTTGGCTTTGTATGTGCAAAAAATAAAATGTGTTCAATCGATCCCAACGAATTTTGTTATGTTTGTGGAGTTCTTGTGAAAAAGAAATCACAGCATTTGATGCGAAAAATGAATACGAAAAATTTATCTGAAGCGTATAAGAAGTATTTCGGCTTTCGACCTGCGTCTCTGGACAAACCGTGGACACCGAATAATGCATGTAACAACTGCCGAACAATATTAAATAAAATTGGTAAGGGTCAAGAGTGTTTCTTCACATTTGGAAAGCCAATGCAATGGAGAAACCCGATCAGTCATACAACAGATTGTTATTTCTGTTTAACGGAAAAGGCTGTCGGACGTAGAATTGAACCAGTTTATCCAGTTGTTAGCTCGGTGACGCTGCCAGTGCCGCACTCAGTATCGTGCCCCAAACCGCAGCTGATTGTAGCAGAGCCCACAAAAATACGAAAAAGAACAACAATAAGTGATTCATCAGATGAGTGCAGTGAATCAGAAATGCAATCAAATAAGAAACCCCATTTACTTACTCAGGCCGAGCTTAATGATTTGTGCCGAGATTTGTATTTGCTGAAATCGAAATCTGAATTACTTGCATCGCGATTGCAACAGTGGGGATATTGTGCTCCTGAGACACGTGTTACATATTACCGTGATCGTAGCAAACAACTTGCAGTTTTTTTCGCAAAAACGGGAAACTTTTGTTTTTGTGCCAACATACGTGGTCTTTTCAATGCTCTCCAACAAAGTTATGACCCAGTGGAATGGCGTCTTTTTCTGGATGGAGGCAAGGATAGTTTGAAGGCAGTCTTGCTTCATAAAGGGAATACGAAACCATCAATTCCAATCGGATATGGAAAATACATAAAGGAAACATATGAAGCAATGAAAGAACTTCTCGCTCTCATACAATATGACCAACATCAATGGAAAGTTTGCTCTGATTTTAAATTAGTTGCCATACTATCTGGATTGCAAGGGGGCAATACGAAGTTTCCCTGTTTTCTATGTCTATGGGACAGCCGTGACCGTCAGAATCACTACATCCGAAAAGTTTGGCCCGAACGAAGTGGGCGTACGCACGGAGAGTACAATATTAAAAATGACCCACTCATTCCTCAGGAGAAGATAATATTGTGAAAACGTTGCCAAAAGACAGTCTTGCCATGAATTACCTTAAACAAAAATTTCCGAGAGCCACAGCGAGCAAAATTGAAGCTGGTATATTTGATGGACCTCAAATTCGGGCTCTGTACGGTGACCAAGCATTTAATGAGTGTTTAGGTCCAGCTCATTTGGAGGCATGGGAAGCATTCCAGGACATCGTTTACAACTTTTTGGGAAACTACAGAAGTCCTGATTACGCTGAGAAGATCGATACATTACTGCAAAAATTCAATGCCATTGGTAAGCGTTGAGTGAAAGCATGTATATCAAAAAGGCCGTTATCATTTGAAAATTATTTGAAATTTATTCTTTTTAACTTTTAGGTTCAAATATGACACCTAAACTACACTTTTTATTCAGTCATTTGGATATTTTCCCCATGAACTTGGGATCCGAAAGTGATGAGCAGGGTGAAAGATTTCACCAGGAAATGCAAGAAATCGAGAGACGTTACAAGGGCTGGTGGGATGAACAAATGATGGCAGACTATTGTTGGTTCCTCATTCGCGAAGATACATCCGAAAAAAAAAACGGAAAAAAATTCAAGTCACTCGTCATTTTAATTTAAATTTTTTTAATTTACGCCGAATATAGCGTGTGAGCAATGAAAATGAAAATATTGTCGTTCCACAAAATCCCTAATAAAAACTTTATTTTTCATCCTTTTTTTTCAAATTACGTTTAAAATGTTGGTTATTAAATAAACTACTTGGTAAAAAAATAAAACATTCCAGATCTTTACAATAACGTAGAAAAAAACCAAATAAAAATGAAAAATTTTGAAAAAAACGTAAAAAATAGGCAAATTTTGAACTTTGAGGTGTTATAACTCAGCCACTTCTTGTCACATAGAAATTTATAGTATACCGCCGGAAAAGGCATTTAGTTGCCTTTCCAACGGTATGACATTTATCTCGATCGGACTTTTCGGTTGGGCTCCATAAGGGTTTGAGTGGGACCATACACCGAAAAACACAAAAGTACCGTTATCTAAAAAAACGGTACTTAAAAAAAAAAATTATAGCGTTTTTCGTGTTCAGGAGGTCCCAATTAACTTATCTAGGCATGTGGCGTTCTTGGTATTTTTTGGCTGTAAACCAGTTAAAGGTCATTCGTGACAATTTTCGCTCAATCTACACTTTTTGGTGAAGAGTCCAGAATTTTTTCAACATTTGTTGATCAGTACTTTTCTATATTCTAATTTGCGTCGCTTGATGATCGTGATCACCTTCAAGTCCTTGTTCATGCGAGTGGGACCGCTGTTGTTACTAATTTTGTCCGTCCAACTGATTTTTAGCAGTTGTTGATACAGCCACATCTCAATTGTCTCCAGACGTTTAAGCAGTACTTCAATTAGTGTCCACGCTTCCATGCCGTATAAGAAAACCGGAAAGATATAGCAGCCTACCGTTTTCATTAATAGTTTTAATGATAGGTTGTGACTAGCTAAATTTTTTTTGTTCTTCATAAATGCGGCTCGGGCCTTCTCTATTCGAATTTTGACTTCCACAGTGGGGCTCCAGTGTAGAGATCAGTTGCTATTGCTACCGAGATACATCAGCTGATCAACTCTCTTTATCTTTGTGCCTCTGACTATAATACCATCTTCTTCAATATTAGATTATTTGCTTATAATCACATATTTTGTATTATTTGCATTGAGTCTTAAACCAAACTGTGTACAAGTTTCAGTTTTTATCCGTTTTATGCGTTAAAACTTCCCAGTTTCGCTTCCCTCTCTTAGTTTTTGCCCAGTTACCAAAATTGGTTGTGGTCTGGTGTTATCATTGCGGAAGACGACACTTTTTTTATTGACTATTTCCAGCCGATTTTCTCAATTGCTTGTTCCATTGCGGACAGTAGAGTACAGAATGAATCGTTCAGCCGGGCTGCAGCAGCACATGATACACGATTGGCATCGTTTGTGGAGCTTCATCCTTTTTCGACAACGATCTTTTTCGCGCATTATTTTCGTACGTGATCCACTTTCCATCACTCATGATAAATCGCTTCAAAAATGGCTCGATTTCGTTACGGTTCCGTAGAGATTTGCAGTCTGTTGCGTTTTGTAGATTTACAATTTTTTTTTCATCCGATTTACTGAGGTCGACGAAGGCAGCTCCCGGTGCCTGCTAATGAAGATGGAGTGTTCGAAACTACAGTTTGCAAGATTGTACACGAAGATGAAAGATCCTCAAACTCCAATACAAAAACAGTTCTCTTCTCTTCTCGCGAATTGTCACAGACGATGAAATTTGGGTTTTTTATTGGGATCTTCAAAGAAGGCGAAATTTCAATTTTCATTTGTGAAGTTAATAGCGACAGGTTTTTAAAACTCTGAAAGAACTTCGCTTATTAAATGAATAAAAAGAGGGTCCACAATTATTGGTGAGGTTTACCGAAAGGCAATTTAAACCTGAAGCCGGCCATTCGAGATAAACATCCAAATTTATGGAGAATAAAACTTTTGCTGCTTCATCTTTTTTCGACCACGATCGTTTTCGCACGTGATCCACTTTTCATTGCCCGTGATAAATTGCTTCACAAATGGCTCGATTTCTTTACGTTTCCGTAGAGATTCACAGTCCGTTGCGTTTCGTAGATTTAGTGTTTTTGTTTTCATCCGATTAACTGAGGTCGACAAATGCAGCTGCTGAAGCTTGGTAAAGAAGATGGAGTGTCCGAAACTACAGTTTACAAGATTGGACATGAGAATTTAGAGTTAAACAAACCTCCTGCAGAAAGATCTCCAAACCCCTTACACCAGTGGAAAAACTGGCGAGGAAAGAAATTTCTTAAAAATAGTTCTCTTCTCGCGAATTATCACAGGCGACGAATTTGGATTTTTTATTGGGATTCAGTCTTCATTTGAGACGTTGATGGCGATAGTTTTTTAGAACTTTGAAGGAATATTTCTTATTAACTAAATGAAAAGAGACTTCACAATTATTGGTGAGGTTTACCAAAAGACAATCCACCGAAGCCCGCCATTCGAGATAAACATCCAAATTTATGGGGAATAAAATTGTTGCTGTTGCAGTTTACGCCATTACCGAAAGTTATGAATTCACCTACTTACCAAATCCACCCTGCAACTTCTTTTTCTTCAAGCAGCAAAAAATACCAGAACATTTATACGCGAATCATAGAATTACCTGGTTACTTAAAAAATGCGTATTTACGAGGGTCATCCAATAAGTCAAGAGACAAATAGCTCTAGCTTAAGAACGTTTTTTTGAATTGCTACAAAATTTGGCCAACTTTTCGACATACCCCCCCCCCCCCCCCCCCACGTTAATACACTTATCCCACCTTTCTGCTTGTTGTGAACTTCTTTCCACGTAGGGCATCTTTGAGAAGTCCGAATAGGTAAAAGTCAGACGGAGCCAGGTTTGGGCTGTATGCGTGATAAGGCAAGATCTCCCAATCTAGTTTTTGAAGCTTTTCTTAGGTAAACCCGTATGAGGGAGGGCATTGTCGTGTTGAAAAATGACTCCTTTTTGCAAGAGTCCACGGCGTTTGCTCTTGATAGCTAGCTTAACTTTGCTATCATGTATTTCATTTGGCTTAACAACTTCTGCTACTAAAAATCTGATGACAGGACGCTGCTCTTCTAAAGTGCAGTCTTCCAAGGGACTCGCCATGGTCAATTGGATATTTTGAGGTTATATTTACTTTACATGATCGAAATTCATTACAAAGTTACCAACTTGCACTTCTAGAAGTATGGAGCGGTCTCGTTGAATAGGTTTAAGCCGAGACCAATTGTCTCTTTACTTATTGAATGACCTTTGTACTTTTCTACTTAAACAGTAATTCATGTTTTGTACTTTAATCCCCACGTACACTGTTAAAAAAATAACCCATTGACTTTTAGTCATGTAGAAAAATAAAATCCTAAATGAGGTTAAACTACGTTTTGTTTTAAATTAGGAATAAAAAAGTGGTAACATAAATCTCGTAAAACGAAACCAGACACTATCATAAGTATGCATGTGTTTGTTCTGGTTATCACCTTCGCTAGACGAAAGTGTAAACACAAAACGATAAAAAATAACATTTGTAATACCTTTTTTATTATTGAGAGGGGGTAAGAACCTTGAGAAATTAAAATTTAATATAATTATTATAAATAAATTATCCTCCATTTTAATTTCGACACTTATAATGTGATAAAAAGAAGTAGTCGTCAAGACAAGTGGCTGAATTTCTAGTAATTCTCAAAAATTAGTATTCTAGTTCTTCCAGCAGAACAGTATTGTTTTAAGTACTATAACCCTTTATTGGTTTAAAAAGCTTGGGAATTTCATAAGTTTATGTTGAAACATTTATTACTATGTACAGTAATGATAATAATAAAGGGTACTTAAGCCATCGTATAAATAATAATCTTAGTTGTAATCTAAGTCACCTCATTTGTTCAGTTACGAACATTTTTGGAGATTATTTTGGAACATTTTGAATAATTATTATTATTTTATATTTATATATACATATATATATATATATATATATATATATATATATATATATATATATATATATATATATATATATATATACTAGCCGGGCCCGCGGCTTCGCTCGCGTGGACTTGATTCACCACTATCGTCACTGCTTATTCCTTAATTTACCCAACGTAATAAAATATCTCCCATTATTTCCCCTTATCTCTCAATATTTCTCCTTATCTCCCATTATCTCTACATAATTTCGATCATCTAGGCTTAACTCTGCTCATCTCCCATTATTTCTCCTTATCTCCCATTATTTCTCCTTATCTTCCATTATCTCACCTTATCTCCCATTATCTAGACTTATCTCGACTTATCTCTCAATATTTCTCCTTATCTCCCATTATTTCTCCTTATCTCCCATTATCTCTCCATAACTCCCATTATCTAGACTTATCTTTGCTTATCTCCCATTATTTCTCCTTATCTCCCATTATTTATATTTATCTCCATTATCTCACCTTATCTCCCATTATCGAGCCTTATCTCGACTTCTCTCCCATTATTTCTCCTTATCTCCCATTATGTAGGCTTATATCGAATTATATAGAACATATGTTTAAATTTATAAAAACACGTAAATCGGATAAGTGGTTCCCAAGTGATAAGCGCACTAATGGACAGACAAACAGACAGAAAGACGTTGCATTTTATATATATTCTAGATAAAACATTATAGATAACCTGGCCAGAGAACAAATGTATGAATTAAAAAAAAACACGTAAATCGGATAAGGGGTTCTCAAGTGATAAGCGCACTAACGAACAGACACACAGACAGAGAGACGTTGCATTTTATATATATTATATTCTTTGCTACATGATATTGTTCCATATTTAATGCTTTAGGCAGTGTATTGCAAGAGAACGCGCTAGCGGAAAACTTTTCTCCGACTTGATTCACTATTATCGTCACTGCTTATTCCTTATGTCACCTAACGTAATAAAATACATCCTATAACCTGGCCAGAGAACATATGTATGTTTAACAAAAAAGCACGTAATCGGATAAGGTGATAAGCGCACAAACGGACAAACAGACAGATATACGTTACATTTTATATATATTTTAGATGTAATAAAATATATATCTATAACCTGGTCAGAGTACATATGTATGAATTTAAAAAATCACGTAAATCGGATAAGTGGACCTCGAGGGATAAGCGCACTAATGGACAGACAGACAGACAGAGAGACGTTGCATTTTATATATATTATAGATACAGATTATTATTATTATTATGAAACCTGGCCAAAGAATATATGTATGAATTTAAAAAAAAGACACATAAATCGGATAAGTGGTTTTCGCGTGATAAACGGACTAATGGACAGACAGACAGACAGAGAGACATTGCATTTTATATATATTATCGATTATAGATTATAGATATTCTCTGCTACATAATATTGTTCCATATTTAATGGTTTAGGCGGTGTATTGCAAGGCAACGCGCTAGCGGCAAACTTTTTCCGACATCATTCACTATTTTGCATCACTACTCATTCCTTATGCTACCTATCGTAATAAAATATAGCCTATAACCTGGCCAGAGAACATATGTATGTTTAAAAAAAAAAGTACGTAATTCGGATAAGTGGTTCTCCAGTGATAAGCGCACTAACGGACAGACAGACAGACAGACAGAGAGACGTTGCATTTTATATATTATAGATATAGATATATATATATATATATATATATATATATATATATATATATATATATATATATAATACATTAAAATTCCGGGTTTCAATCCGTTCGTCTAACAA